>JARFJB010002108.1:1820000-2242500 GCA_036346205.1 Vesta saturnalis | reverse complement strand
ATATGTATTTCTCAAAAAAAAGTGTAAAATGTGGAATAAGAGTTAGAATAACCCATAAAATTAACTACTATTTCCAAAGTATTTAATTGTAAATTGCATGTAGTGTTACGAATATGTAATGAAATGGAGCATTCTGAAAATAAAGATATATAAATTAAAAAAAACACACTTGCGCTCACGCACGCACGACCCCACCCACCGACACGCACGCACACACACACGCACGCGCACTGTGAAGATTAGTTTCTTTCCGCTAATAAAAACTGTAACCGGCACAGCTGTTTGAAAAATCTGTAAACGTTCCGTATTTAATAACAAAAACCGAAATCAAGTCCGTTAATTAATTAATATACTCACCGTCAAATATTGATGAGATATTTGAATTAAGTATTATAAATAATTACACCGTAAAGCATAATGAATTATAAATAAGAATAATGGTTAAGTTTGGATATTCAAAATAAAATTTCTCGTAATAAATTGAACTTAAGGATTAAATAAATTACACCGTTAACTTTTGAATGGAAAATTACACATAAAAATTTTTATATTGGTATCATTTAGAGATAAGTACACCGTAGCATTCCAACGTAGAATTTGAAACCCGATAAATGTAATTAATGGATACTAAAATAATGAATCAATTCAAAACTAACACCGTTCTTGTAAATTAATTGATTTATTTCGTAAAGTTGCATTTTTGAATGATACGTACTTGACTGTGAAACATGTTTAAAAGAAATACGAATAGACCAATAAAATTTTGCCATCTGTAACTATCGTTTGGGAATAAATTTGATTCTCTAATTATAGACATAATAAGTTCATTAAATCACTTCCGAAATTAAAGTTAAGCATGAAATAATGTCTATAATGTTGACCAAATAACGTTAATATAGCATTGGAATGTAATCTATCTGCATTGTATAACATTTTATATATTTTAAATAATGCATTGAATCAATTAATTTAATTTTAATTAAAATAAATTTTAACGCGTCCGCCTGACCGTAGGTTACATGAGAATTACCCAGGTCCCCACTGCCAAAGTCTTATAGGTTATATAGGTAGGTATAGTGCATTTCACGAATAATTAGACCTCTATAATATCGCTGCCATTCCACTATGAACAACATCCAATTATAAAATAACTAAAATGCTATAAGTGTAACATTGTAATGAAAGGGATATTTCAGTTGGCTACTCTGAACCGCATTTTCCATCCTTTCCTACAACATTATAATAACAAAAGACAAATATAATAACAAATACGACCTTCAAACGTCTTAAAATATTATTTGCCAACTCAGTAGCGTATCACGCGGAGAGGTAACTTAGGTTAGTAAAATTGAAAATTTTTTAATTAAATTAATTATTGTAAGAAATAAACATCATTAAAATAAAAGAATGTTCCAAACAAATATCATTATTCTTAAGAATTAGCATAATGTGAATTAGAAGTCATTAATGACCACTTGCTTTGCTTATAAATGTGGAATCAATTTTCCATTTTGCCATTATACTGTAAACAATAATTTGTAACGGTTGTAGTGATTGTGTAGTTTTTATACTAAAATGGAGGAAAGTTTTGTTTTAACTGAAGACGAGAACTTTATTGAAAATTTGCACAGCTATAGTGCAACTTCGGTAAGATTATACAATATTTTCTTAATTGTCATATTTTAACTGTTATTATTACAGCGTAGATCATATATATGCGTAAAAAAGTCTACAGAAGCACAAGCAATAATTGTAAATGCATATAACTTCTTTTCAAGTAAGAAACATCAAAATGTAGCTGTAGACTTTGTAAAAGTAAATATAGCTGAAGTAAGTACACTATTCAGATTTAGAATAGTAAATCAGTCCAAGAATAAATAAAATGTTTTAACTTTTAGTTCACAGCAATATGTCTTGGTATTAACAGATGTACGGTTTTAAAATATAAAACCAACAACCCAGAAGAAATTAATACCAAAATAGAAAACCAAGACCAAAGTTTAAATCGCAAGATGTTTCTGATTATATGAAACTTAAAGTAAGAAATTGTACGAGTGCTTGATGTTAGTGACATTACTTTAAATATATGTTAGTCGCCTGTAGACGATGCCGACGTAGACGATGAGTGGATAGACAATTTATTTTAAATGTTTATAATTCTGCGATTTTTAATTACGCAATAATTATTAATAAAAAAATAATTTACTACATACTTGTTCATTTTTTTAAATTTGTATTAAAATAGTTAGTATATAATAATAATACTAGGTGAGCGTGGTGATGGCGAATTTGTTAATAATAATTTATTCAAATAGGTTTTTCACTTTTTTTTATATGACAAAAGGTACTACGCCAATTAGTGCTCCCGCGCTTTATTTGGTGACAAATTTAAATGGCGGCCATATTGCAGAGGTCTAATTACTCGTGAAATGCACTTTAGTCCGGCCGTTCCGTAATCCTTTTGCGTTCTCTTGTGTTTGCACGGATCAAAGCTGCGTTTATTTCTTAAAAGTATTAGGTAAAAGAGTAGTTTTAAATTGCATAATTAGAGTTAACTTAATAAATTCTCGCTCTGTAATTAGGCCTAGAGTATTTAATTTGTTTCAAAACTTGTAGTAAAAAATTTGCTTGCTATAGATAACCGTTTATGTACATTTTAACCGCTGCCGTTGAAGTAGATTTAAGAGCTCGTATTTATTAACCGGCATTCATTCATTATCAACCCTTGGTGAAGGATTCTTATTGGTCAAGGGAATCTGTGACCTTCGTCTGTTTCCTATCCGCCGTCCTTCTGAATTAATTCTGTTTTAGGAGCATCTTCTACCGCCGGACCGTGCTCTGGATTTTTCCTCCACTGTAGCACATGGAGCAGCTGTTTGGAAACTGAGCAAGTTCAGGATTGGCTTCAAAAAACACCTGAAAAGAGGCTTATCTTTGGGTGGCGCCCAAATCCGTTTCCAACCCCTGGAACGAAAAACCGATATCCGTAACCCATCAAGGAGTGGTCGATACCGTAACTTACAAGTAGATTAAATAAAATATTTCCAAACAAATTTAATTTTTATATTGGTGCTTGTTGAGGGCAGGCTTCACTCTCCACCACACACACGCTTACCCACACACACCCACACGCACCCACTCACATAAATATGCGTATGGTCTACCTTATCACACATCATATCGTTGATAAGAAATTCTTGAGCCATCACTAGTTTCGACGACAATTTAAAAAAACCTCGTTTTGATAACACAAAATCGTCACCCACTATTAAAATATGTATAACTTGTTTAGTTATAAATCAAATTTAATGACATTTTACACACAGCTGCTCTATCTTATCGCACATCGCATTGGTGATAAGTAATTTTTGAGCTACCATTAGTTTCCACGAATATAAAAAAATATTTCGTTTTGGTAACTCATAAAATCGTAAGAAACTATAAAAATGCGAATAAAATTTTTAATTATCAATAAAATTGTACACGCAGACGCTCTACCTTATAAGACATCACATCGTTGATAAGAAATTCTGGAGCCACCACTAGTTTCCGACGACAAATTAAAAAAAATCTTGTTTTGATAACAGAAAATCGTCACCCACTATTAAAATATGTATAACTTTTTTAATTATAAATCAAATTTATTGATATTTTACTGGTAGATGATCTACCTTATCGCACATCGCATCGTTGATCAGAAATTTTTAAGCCACCATTAGTTTCCACGAAAATTTAAAATATCTCGTTGCTAACTATAAAAATGCGTATACATTTCTTAATTATCAATAAAATTTAATGAAATTGTACATGCAGATGATCATCCTTATCACACATCACATCGTTAATAACAAATTGCAGAAAGTCCGTTTCTGTGAAATGTGGCCTCATCTGTAAATAAAATGAAATGAACAAAATTTCTTTGTTGGTTTATTTTGTTTTGAGCCTATTGACAAAATTCCAGTCGTCTTTGATAATCTTCAGGAACCAACTCTTGAAGTAGTTGAATGTGATAGGGGTGCATTTTTTGAGACTTCAATATCCGCTGTACCGTACATCGTTCAACACCAACCTGCTGAGAAATGGGTCGTTGTCCAATATATGGATTTTCGGTAACTGTTAATGGTACATTTAAGTGATTTTCCTCAGTCTGTGCACGTTTTTCCCTAGTATTTTTTTCATATAACACATTGCCAGTTCTTTCAAAACGCTCCAAAAGCTTTTCAAATGCCCTTCTTTCAGGTTGCCGTCTCTCTGGAAACCGTTGTTGATACAGTCTTCTTGCTAAGAGCGTATTCTTATCACTAGCTCCCAAAACAAAAATCATATCAACCATCTCGGCTTGCGAAAAATTCATTATTTACAATTTTAAATTTTAAATCAATTTGCTATAAAATACACTAATGCGTCACACAAATTATCAACTGGCAATAAATAATGACGTTTCTGATGATCTCCATTATTTTTATAGGCCACGCCTCGCCGTTACGGCCAACTAACAACAAAACTTGAAAGCCGTATAGCCTTTTTACAATAAAAAATGTTAAATTGTCATTATTTCAAAAACTACAGTTTTTTGGAATATACACTCTTATACAAAGTCATCCTTATTTTTAATGCTAAATAAGATAGAATTAAAAAAATAGGGGGTTTCCATTAAAAAAAATGACTATAGGTTTTTTTGAGTCTACTTTTTATTGCCAATTTTTGATCACCCTGTATGAATGTATTACAAAAATATCAATACATCCCATTAGAGTAGGTCCCCATTTCCAACGAAACCAACCATAACTAATTGATAAAAGCTTCGTTTAGAAAAGATTTCCACCTATGTTTTGGCCTGCAAATGTCATTTTTGACAAAAAATTTGTCAAAAACGGTTAGACTTAGGTATAGGACTTTTTACATAAAATGTGTCTAAAATTGTATGTAGAATCTAAATATGTAATAATATATAGGGTTTTCTATTTAAAAAAATTTTAATTATTTCTAAGCTTTTATGATCTACCCTGTATAATTAAAAATATTTTTGGAATATCTTACAACTTTTGCATTTAATTTTGTTTTGAATCTCTTTAAATAAAGGAGATATGGGACTTTGTCACACTAATGCGCCACCCTGTATATACGTTTCTATTTAATCTATTATGCGTTTTATTATCATCATTAAATTTTATTTTAAACGCAAAATTTTGCGGAGGAAAAGCTAGTTGTAACTTAATACTACACATAACATGTAGGCACAATAATATTAAAAAATGAACCATAACATATTAGATACTAATCTCTAAACGCGCAATGTTTATTTCTAAATAATTTGCATTTATATTTTTACAGTTTTAACTACAATTTAGAAAGAATTTAAAAATGCCTATTGAAAGTAATATGATTGATTATTAATTAATATATTATCATAAACTTAGTACTTACCTACACTGGATACACGCGATTTATTTAATTCAATTTAGTATCTTTTTAGTCTATTTTTAGCATTAAATTTGTTATTAATTACAACTTCTTATACTGACAATTTGAAATTGGTAATAGATGTACAACTGCAACTGTAAATTGCCCTTATATAAATAAATAAAATAGGCTGGGATGTATGTGGTTTTTATTAAAAACGTAGTTTAAAATGAGACCTGGTCGTACAGATGCGATACGGCGAACGGATATAGTAGTGGTCCCGTTGCTCCCACTTGATAGCACGGTATATATTATAAAAGTTTTGGAATATACGCATACTGTCGTTAAAAATTCATCGCTATCTTCACATAGGTATGTTAACCTACAATACGAATTTTCATATTTGTTGTAGAATTAATTTTATCTTGGTTAAATTACGACAAACGACAACCAACATACGACTTATTGTAGAACTACCTGAACCGACACGACGGTCAACCCTGAACTGTTTTGGTAAAAAGTTTTCAAGATAGACTGACCATCACGTAGTAGGTGACGGACCGACGACCACCTTCAACCTTCAGTGGGCGGCATTGGAACAACCAGGTCTTAAGTAACTCGAATTCTTTGAAATGTCTTACGAGGTTGATATGAAACTTATTAAAGTTGAACCTAAAGAGGAAGAAGGAATAGATATACTTCTAACGCAACATTTTATGGTAAATAGTGATCTAATAAAAAAAGGTAAAATGGATTACGGTTTAAGTAGTACAAAGTTTAACACTATTTTTACAGATGATGTGATTATCAAGAAAGAAGACAACTTTTCTCTAATAAAGGATGTGACGTCAAGGGAATCAGATCATATAAAGCAAAACAGTGTCACAAACATACAGTGTGAACGTAATCCATTTAATAGTTCAACAACAGTACATAAAAATTTAAAACGGGACATTTTAAAATACACTTCAAATGTTAAACATAAATGTGACCAATGCAATTATATAGCAAAAAGGAAATCGGGTTTGAAAAGTCATCTTAAAAAACACTCTTCAAGTTACAAATTCCAATGCGGCCATTGTGATTATGCAACATATCGCAAAGGTTCTTTAACAATTCATCTTAAAAAACACTTTTCAAGTTATGAATTCAAATGTAACCAGTGTAGTTTTGAAACATATCGCAAAGATACTTTCAATATTCATCTTAAAAAACACTCTTCAAGTCATGAATTCAAATGCTGCCAGTGTGATTATGCAACACATCGCAAAGATAGTTTTAAAAGTCATCTTAAAAAACACTCTTCAAGTTACGAATTCAAATGTGACCATTGTGATTATGCAACATACCGAAAAGGTGATTTAACAATTCATCTTAAAAAACACATTTCAAGTTATGAATTCAAATGCGACCAGTGTGATTATGCAACACATCGCAAAGATAGGTTTAAAATTCATCTTAAAAAACACTCTTCAAGTTATGAATTCAAATGCGACCAGTGCGATTATGCAACACATCGCAAAGATAGTTTTAAAAATCATCTTAAAAAACACTCTTCCAGTTACGAATTCAAATGTGGCCATTGTGATTATGCAACATATCGGAAAGGTGATTTAACAATTCATCTTAAAAAACACTCTTCAAGTTACCAATTCCAATGCGGCCATTGTGATTATGCAACATATCGCAAAGGTTCTTTAACAATTCATCTTAAAAAACACTATTCAAGTTATGAATTCAAATGTAACCAGTGTAATTTTGAAACATATCGCAAAGATACTTTCAATATTCATCTTAAAAAACACTCTTCAAGTCATGAATTCAAATGCTACCAGTGTGATTATGCAACACATCGCAAAGATAGTTTTAAAAGTCATCTTAAAAAACACTCTTCAAGTTACGAATTCAAATGTGACCATTGTGATTATGCAACATACCGAAAAGGTGATTTAACAATTCATCTTAAAAAACACATTTCAAGTTATGAATTCAAATGTGACCAGTGTGCTTTTGAAACATATCGCAAAGATACTTTCATTATTCATCTTAAAAAACACTCTTCAAGTTATGAATTCAAATGCGACCAGTGTGATTATGCAACATATCGCAAAGATAGTTTTAAAATTCATCTTAAAAAACACTCTTCAAGTTATGAATTCAAATGCGACCAGTGCGATTATGCAACACATCGCAAAGATAGTTTTAAAAATCATCTTAAAAAACACTCTTCCAGTTACGAATTCAAATGTGGCCATTGTGATTATGCAACATATCGGAAAGGTGATTTAACAATTCATCTTAAAAAACACTCTTCAAGTTATGAATTCAAATGCGGCCAATGTACTTATGTAACAAATTACACAGATAATTTTAAAATTCATCTTAAAAAACACCTTTCAAGTTATGAATTCAAATGCAGCCAATGTGATTATGCTACATATTGCAAACGACTTTTAACAATGCATCTTAAAAAACACTCTTCAAGTTATGAATTCAAATGTGACCAGTGTGATTTTGAAACATATCGCAAAGATACTTTCAATATTCACCTCAAAAAGCACTCTTCATGTAATGAATTCAAATGCAGCCAGTGTGATTATGAAACACATCGCAAAGATAGTTTTAAAATTCATTTTAAAAAACACTCTTCAAGTCGTGAATTCAAATGCGACCTGTGTGAATATGCAACACATCGCAAAGATAGTTTTAAAAATCATCTTAAAAAACATTCTTCAAGTTATGAATTCAAATGCAGCCATTGTGATTATACAACATATCGCAAACATGCTTATAATATTCATCTTAAAAAACACTTCAAGTTATGAATATAAATGCAATCAATGTGATTCAGTGGCACATCGCAAAAATACTTTTAAAAATTTATCTTAAAAATCATATCCGAAAGAGTTTTGGCCTTGTTGTAAGTTCACAAATCTAAAAAAAATTTTATCTCCAATACTCTATGCTTTATTGCATAATTTGTGAACAGTACTAGACAATTGTAATGGCTAAATATACTAATAGTATATGTAAGCAGTCATTTATTTATTGATGATCCCTATTTATTATTCATAATTTATTTATGAACATTAGATATCTTATCGTTTGTAAATTTTTTTGTAGGTTAATGTTTGATTTATAAATATAACTTTGTTGGATTAGTGTTTAAGTTTAATTTATGCTAATATTGTTCATAATGCTTATGTATATAATAGTATTTAATTTATTTACAGGTGTAACTTCGTTGGAATCATTAAATACTTGGCTTTGGGTTTTTAAATGGTGTATTTTTATATCTTATATAAATCTATACGTTTCGATAACAATTACAGTTATCATCCTCAGTAAATGGTAAGATGTTAGATCAAATGTATGAAATATGAAAAAGAAAACGCAAAAACATAAGCCTGCTATTGATATCACAGCTTGATAAACATATTAAGCCAACTAGAATCTAATTTTAGTAAAGGAGAACTAGAATCCTTAATAATTATTTTTTCATAAATTATTTGATATCTTACTGTTTGTTAACTTTTTTGTACGTTAATATTGCTCTTAATGTCTATGTATGTAATAGGTTAGTGTTTAATTTATAGGTGTAACTTCGTCAATAGAGTTAAATACATAATGGTTGAGTTGTTAAATGGTGCATTTTTATATTTGTATGTTATACAAATCTATACGTTTCCATAACAATTACAGTTATCGTCCTCAGTGAATAGTAATATCTTTGCTTAAGATTTTAGAACAAACTTATGAATATGAAAAAAATTAAAAATCCAAACATAAACCTGCTATTAATATATCAGTTTGATAAACATATTAAGCCAACTATGGAATTTAATGTTAGTAAAGGATAATTAGGTCCTTCATAAATTAAATGTTATTAAACTACCTTGAAAATCAGAACAAATTCTAACGGTCGAAAGCTAACAATGAAAAATGTCATAACCAAAGAGTAAATTTAATCCAATGATGTAAGTGTAAAGTTCTAAAAAATTTTAATTTGAAATTGATAAAAGCATTCACAAATAAAAATTTGACATACCAATTAAAGATCTAGTAAAATTTAACAAAGAAAAAGTTTTTTGTTAATAATTGTTATTGTGCAGTGAAAACAATGTAGTATGTTTAATATGATTTTTAATTTTAACTATATATTAAATTATTATAGTGCTGTGGTAACTTAACATATGATATAATATAAAATACACCATTTAAAAACCCAAAAGCTAAGTATTTTAATATGTATAATAATGTTGAAAGTTTACGTTTTCGGATCGTTGGTACCGTAAAGTGGGGTTAATTAGAACAATATTTAATCACTTTTAGTTATTACTCAGAAATTGAGCTTTTTTTATCTTCTATATAAACGTCATTAGGAGAGTGATTGCTTACACTTTGAGAATCTTTATTTATTTATCTAAAAATATTTTGTTTTATATTGTTTATTTATATTTTTATATTGTTCGAAATAACAAAGCATGTTGCCTTTTTGGAACGATATTATATTTTGCACTGAAAATCAGTATTACGGAAAATTTATTCGAAGTAGGCTTACATATTTCTCTTTTATATTGAAGAATTCATCTGGACATGTTAAACAATAAAAAAAAATCCCAAAAAACCATGAAAAAACTGGAAAAAACAAAATAAACGTTTTATTTGCATACCTTATACAAATTTTTAATGAGAACATAAAATATTACAAAAAACAAAATCAAAAAATACATTGGAAAAGGTCATTAGGTATGTTCAAACTAAGTCTGACGAAAATATATGGCGGCCTCGAAAAATACGTGGTTCTTTTAATATCCATTTTATTTGGTTCAGTTTGATAATATTTTCATCTTCTACAGTTGGAAACACAAAAGTTTTTCTACTTTCTTTATATTGCCTCTGTTTGTAATGTATTAATAAATAATGAATCCGGCAACACCGTCATAAGGTGACAAACTTCAGTATGTATGAATGATTAGGATGAAGAAAAGAAACCATTGTTTGTAATATGTATGTACTTAGATATTAATAAATACTTAGATAACGTATACTGTTTAATTAATACAAGTTGATAAAAGAAACGGCCTCAGACATTTAACTGTATAAGACTGTTTATTTAATTCTACAATCTGTGCAACAAACAGTTTTTGTTTGTTTTTTTGTTCCGGCATCATAAACAAATTCTACTATTATAAAAGAGTCTTTTGATAATGTATTTGAGTTTACAGAAATCTTGGCATCATCATCTGCACTGTCATCTGATGACATTTCAGATATGTCTGTATCAATAATTCGTGGCATTTCAGATGTGCCTGTAGTGTCATCTTTGTTGCCAAAATCTTCAATATTAATGGCTCGACCTGGCGGAACATTTATTTTTCTAGGTCTCCTTGGTTTTGTTATGTTGGATACGGAGTGCTCTGCAATTATGGATTCAAATGATCGTGCCATTAAATCTGCGTCTACATTATCTGCACGAGGGGCTCGAATAATTTTATTTAAAACCGGTTGACGATTCACTGGGACCAAACCAGTACTTCTAAAACCTGCTAATATATTGCTTTCAATATTTGGTTGCATAGCTTCAAGTGTTTGCTTCAATACAGAAGGAAATTGAGTTTTTGGAAGGACCCCTCTGTGTCTCATTTTCCATTCAGTGAGCGATTCACGCCAAGCTATTTTAAGCGGACGAAAGACTGAAACATCTAGTGGTTGGCAGACATGTGTACTGTTACATGGGAGAAAAACGAAACTAATTCCAATCTCTGTGCATAGTGTGATTATCTCATAACTCAAGTGACTTGCTAAATTATCACCCACTACGACTTTTCTCCCTTGTAGTCTTCTGAAGTATGGTACAATAACCCTTCAAAACCAATCTTCAAAAACATCCCCGTCAAACCATCCGGATTCTGTTCTATTGGAAAATGCACCAGGGGGTCCACCAACAATCCATTCGGGATATACATTTTTGGATTTGTACAGGGTGTCCCAACGATAGAGTAAAGTAAGTTTATGCTTAACTAGAATTATTTGTGTAAATATTGTATGGACCATGGGGTAGAGGTAAGAAGTGTGCATTTTTTTAAAATATTGGAAGTTATACAGGGTGTGCCAGAAAAGCAGGACGTGAAAAGTATGATTTTTTAAATAGAACACCCGTATTTGATTTTAGTTTTTAATTCTACGTGTCCATACAAACATATTTTGTCATACAAAAGATTGGCTGAAAGTTTTTAGTTCTTGAGATATTCGCGTTTAAAGATTATTATGGGCATTTTCGTGGGGTTGATGAATGGGCAATTGTTCCGTTATTTCACAATAAAAAAAATTGATATTTCGTGTGAAAAATGAATGATATTATACTAACGTTTAGACCGAGTAGTATTTCTAATTTTCTCAACAGGGTGTTTGTTATAACCATTCAAATTTGAAAATTGTCAAATTAAAAAAAATCAGTTTTTTTTAATTGCACACCCTATATATTTTTATTTCATTTTACTCGGGATTAAAAAATCTATCATTTTTGTCAAATATATCCTATATCTATCTTTGATAGTTTTCGAGGAATTTCTCACTAGCTACGTTACATACGATACTATAACATTATTGTGGATCGTGGTAGCCATGGAAAACAATTGCGACGAAATAAAACAAACCACCTAAACGAGAATATTAACAGTTTTTATTAATGAGAAACAGTAATTCAATAATTATTCCACATTGCGTCTTAGTAAATGCTCAAATAGACGGCGTTCTTGCTGAATACACATATTGAGCCTTTTTCTCATGTTCTGTCTCACTTCGGATAACATAAGAGGGGTCACTGTGCGACAAGCTTCGAATTCTATTTTCATGTCCTCCCTTGTTGTAGGTTTAATAATATACACCGATCTTTTATGTATCCCCATAGGAAAAAATCCAGTGGAGTTAAATCGCATGACCTGGGTGGCCATAATATAAAGCCATTACCTCCTATCCATTTCTCCGGGTATTGCTGGTTCAAGAATTCCCTTACGTCCCGATAAAAATGTGGAGGTGCACCATCCTGTTCCAACCACATATTTAGTCGTCCTTCTAAATTGATATCCTCAAGTAACACAGGCAATTCTTCACGTAAGAAATGCAAATAGCTGCGGCCCGTTAATGGATCATCAAAAAAATAGAGACCGATAATTTGGTCATTAAGTATACCACACCACACATTTAGTGACCAATAATTTTGGTTTTGAACTTCTCGTAGCCAAAATGGATTATCAATGGCGTAATAGTGCATATTATGCCGATTTACAGCCCCATTACTTTTAAACGTCGCCTCATCGGAAAACATTATGGAGCACAAAAAGTTGTTATTTAATTGCAGCCGTTGATTAATGATATTGCAGAATTCAATTCGTCTTGCAAAATCCTCTTCTCGCAATTCTTGATGAAGCTCAATGTGATAGGGATGGTACTTATACTTCAGCGTTGTTCGATTCACGTTTGATTTGGAGGTATCACATATCGTCGCTAATGTTCTAGAACTCACTTGGGGATTTTCTTGAATATTTAATAATATTTCAAGTTCTTTTTCTTCATTAGCTGCCCTTTTATTAACAACTTTACGTTTGAAGTATTTAACACTACCGCTAGAATCAAATCTATCCATCAAATTTTCCAAGCCAACAGTAGTAGGTATTCGACGTTCAGGATATTTCATTTTGTAGATTCGTTGTGCCAATAAAGGGTTTTTTTCAGCCTCGGCCAACACGTATATCACATCAATTAATTCATTTGTCGAATAATCCATAATTGATGCAAGAATTGATAACAAGTTAAATGCGAAAACAACAAATTTAATATGTGTTTATTTTGACAAGTAGGAAACCTTTGTATCTTAGTAACGCAATTATTATTTTCCATGGCTACCAAGATCCATGCAATGCAATGTTATCGAAAATAAAGTAGCTAGTGTGAAAAAATCGAAATTACTCGAAAACTATCAAAGATAGATATAGGATATATTTGACAAAATGATAGATTTTTAATCCCGAATAAAATGAAATAAAAATATATAGGGTGTGCAATTAAAAAACTGATTTTTTAATTTGAGAATTTTCAAATTTGAATGGTTATAACAAACACCCTGTTGAGAAAATTAGAAATACTACTCGGTCTAAACGTTAGTATAATATCACTCATTTTTCACACGAAATATCAATTTTTTATTGTGAAATAACGGAACAATTGCCCATTCATCAACCCCACGAAAATGACCATAATAATCTTTAAACGCGAATATCTCAAGAACTAAAACTTTCAGCCAATCTTTTGTATGACAAAATATGTTTGTATGGACACGTAGAATTAAAAACTAAAATCAAATACGGGGTGTTCTATTTAAAAAAATCATACTTTTTCACGTCCTGCTTTTCTGGCACACCCTGTATAACTTCCAATATTTAAAAAAAATGCACACTTCTTACCTCTACCCCATGGTCTATACAATATTTACACAAGTAATTCTAGTTAAGCATAAACTTACTTTACTCTATCGTTGGGACACCCTGTATACAACGTATACTGGTAGTAAAACCCCATTTGCTGCTGCTGCACACACGATGGATGTAGAAGCTTTTGACGAATCCATGATTCTAGATGGATGTTTGCAGCCACGTCTAACTATAACGCGAGTTTTTCCCGGATCGTCTGTTAAATTCGATTCGTCATAGTTTTGACAACATTTTCGGCTAGAACATCTCGAAGTGTTACTTCTATTTCGTCAAAATACGTATTGACAGCATCTTCAGTAACGTCAACCCTAGACCGCTTTAAATTTTCAGATAACCGTACTGAGAGATTGCGATTTCTTTTTAAAAAATGTCTGGTCCAATCACGACCAGGCATATTTTCAACAAATTGCTTTATTTGAACACCTTTATGGTTCAGGTACCTTTGTACAAATAAACGGAAATCTTTTTCTGTAAAAGGATATCCAAAATTAGCTGCAACTTTTAAAGCACTACACACAGATTCTTCTTCTTTAGTCGTTAAAACTGTAGGATGCCCAATTTTATTACCTTGTGCACCCCTGTATTTATTATATAAAGTTGTTTTGGGAACAGAAAATCGTTGGGCGGCTTGAGAAAACGATAAATTAGTGTTAATAACAGATTCCAATGCACGTTCAATATTTTCGGGGTCGTAATCATTTCTTCGAGCACTTCCTAATTGACGTTTGTAAACACGCGACATCGTTCCAAATTACCCTACAAAGTACAATGTAATGTAATAATCTTGCACTGTCGTCTTATATAAAAGGTTAGAAAAACAACGATTGCAGATGTTTGTTGATAAGGGCACACTTAAAATAAAACACCAAAATAACTTAACTAGTGTTTTCAATTCACTCCGGTGCAGATGAGACTCTTCTTATATCATGATTATCTTAAATCAAGAGGATGAAAAAAAGGTTCACCAAACCGCTTGAAATAAAAATTGACAACTTTTACTTTATTTCTGTTGGTAGTAAATTTATATCAAACACGTTGGCCAACCTTATACATTCAATCTTTCTCCCAATTCGTAGCGACGGAGGGAAATTTAAAATCATCTGTGATGTTCCAAATATGCATACATGTTCGAAATAACCCGACTTTACGGTACAACTTAATTTAACCTTCACGAGATTCCCTTGCGGAGTAGGCAGAACAATCCCTGCCTCTTATTTATTTTTCATTCCAAATCTTTCTCCATGCTTTCCTACCTCCCTAGCTTCCGCAAGATTCATACATTGTCTCTGACATGCTCTTTTACTTTTAAAACTCCTTATCTTTCTTTCCTTTATCATACATTTTACTAAATTCAGCTAAGTTTTACCCGGCCTACCAGGTCCGGCCTTTCCTTTAATCTCGCCCACATGTATTTGCTTTGTTAATCTTGCGTTGTTCATTCTCTCAATGTCACCAAACCAACGTAACGTACTACTTTTATACCTATCCATCATAGTTTTTTCCTCGCCACACTTCGTCATTATGTATTTATTCTTTATCTTGTCCCTTCTCGTTTTACCACATGCGTTTCTCAGGAATCTCATACCCACGGCATTTATTTTTATTTTGTGCTTTGTTTTTCCCATTACTCATGTCTCACTTCCATACAGTACTGACGGGACAAACTCGCCATTATATCTTGCTCGTTTCGCAGCTAGGCTCATGCTTTCGTTTTTCATTATTGTCCACATACTTACAATCACTTTCCTTCCAGCATTGACCCTTCCTCCAATCTCGCCCTGCATTGTACCATCTGCAGTAAACATTCTACTCAGATATACCATCTCGTCCACTTGCTCTACAATTTCATGTTGTAGAGTTACCTTTAGGTTCATGCTCTCACAGACTGTATCAAACTTCCTCAGAGCGGTTTGTAGCTCATCCGCACTGTCACTTAATAAGACTGTCATCTGCATACACCAGAAGTCGTACATTTACGTCACCAACCATTACACCATTTGTATTGGTACATGCTTGTCTAACATATTTATCCATGTATACATTGAATAACCACGGTGACATTACACAACCTTGTCGCACTCCTTGCTCAATATTAAAGTATTCACTCACCCTAACACATGCCCGACTACCGTAGTATACTGTCCTTATTCCATTTATTAGACCTTTATTTACGTCATTTTCATTTAATATTTCCCACAGCTTCTCCTATTCACTCTGTCGTGTTCTTTCTCCAGATCTACAAACGCATTATACAGTGGTACAATCATCGCGCTCTTCCAATCCCTCGACACTTTCCACACATAAGGCATACATTGAATAATTCACACAATCTTCGTATAAACTTTGTAACGATCCAGATCCTTATCTTAATTAACTTCCCTTAATTAAATCCTATTATCCCGCAATTGCATTCCGATAATGTTTAAATTCCGTCAATTGCGCACCTTTCCCAGCAAAATCCAACTCCCAAAACCAAAATTTGTAATAATTCTCCTTCCACCTCGCCCAATCCCTATAAAAACGCCCGCAGTCCTAAACTCTTTCACTTCTCTTAGAGAGAGCATTTCACCAGTGATTCCATCTATGCCTGCTCGCTTGCCGTTTTTCAACCTTCTTACCGTTTTCTCTACCTCATTTGTCCCGATATCCTCAGTTTAATTCACCATTGCTTCTACATTATCCTTATTTAACCCTTCAGTCTTACTTTACTCACTACTGTACATATTCATCATTTCTGCAGCGTTCTGTTTTGGGGCCACGTTTTGCATTTTTGACCCATTTTCAGACGAGTTTTTTGTTTTCCTCAACATTTTCTCTCCTTCCGCAGCCATCACTTCCTCTTTACTTATTCTCACTACCTCCTTCGCTTCTTCGTTTCTTAATCTGTACACCTCATACAATCTCTTTTTCTCAGTCTCATTTGCGTACATTACCAAGTGCGCATCTTTTTTCTTACACACTGCCTTTTTTACCGACTCATTCCACCAAGCACATTTCTTCTGTCTACCTACAGGCGGCCTTCCACATATCCGCACGGCACAATTGACAACGCAGTTTTTCAAGCTTATCCATGCACTTTCAACGTCAGTGTCTTTTATTTGTTCGTTTCACATTGTTTCATTCACATTCAACTCTTTACTCACAGCATCTGCGTATTTCATTCTCGCACGATTATAAACTAGTTTGGTTACCCTAATTCTGGGCGTTCGCACTACGTTTGCTTTTCTTCTCCAGACCCACTTTTGCGCTAAACAGACTCTCAATATTACCAAATAGTGGTCCGATCCGCGCATTACATTTGTGTCTCGCCAGGTTTCTAAACTGTTCATCATACACTATCAAGTCTATCATACTTTTAGATTCACCTCTTTGCCATACATACGCACATTTATATTTAAATCGCGTATTGGATACAAACAGGCTTCTCTCCACACAGATGTTCACCATTCTCATTGACTCTTTGGTCTCCGAACTTTCCTAGAACGCGTTCAGTATGTTCTCTCTGTACACCCACCCATCCGTTCATATCCCCCACTATCATCACTCTTTCGTTTGGCTTACATACGTTCTCTACTTCATTCCAGAAGTTCTCATTCTCTATTCACCGGTACATAGCATGCAATAAGAAAAATTCTTCGAAACTCCACTTTCATTCTAACCCATATTATCCGGGGAGATACCAATTCGTACTGTTTAACACATCTTTTCGCTCTTTCACTTACGATAACCCCAACTCCTTTTGTGCCATGCACTTCAGTCTCAACCACAGACCATAGTGCTAGGCTGCAATCTTCCATCCCACAGCATCCTTTCCTTTTCGCTTTGTCTCTGATACACATAGAATATCAAGGTGGCTTCCATACATTATATTCGTAATTTCAAATTCTTTACCATGCATACCTCTAACATTCCACGTACCGACTCACCATTCATTCCTTGCACAGTCGCCAGTAACGGGGCCTGTCTGTTTCGACCGCCCCTTATAGCCAGGTCGATCCGAGGCAATTGTAGTGTTCTTTTGAGTAATAACATAGCGAGCATAACTACTGTTTAGATTATTATTTTTTGTTTATTAGTAATATTCAAACCGTTAAAAATCTATTCAATAACTTCCTACTTGTATTTATATTAGATAACGCGACTTGCTGTTATTTATTCGAGAAAAGAAAATTATTTTTATTACTTTCATTTATAACTCTGATTACAAATTAGAGCCAGTTATTTGTTTATTTTATCTATTTATTTGCTTTTTTTTACACTTTGGATTACGGATTCGACCTAGTTATTTATTTTTATCATTTAAGATAATAAAACAGTTCCTACGACAATGCTTACGTTTCGATTTTTTTATAGAAAGGGGTTCATTACGAGGATGTATGTTTAATGTATGATATTGTTCATAATGCGTAGTTGTTGTGAAGATTCTGCTGGTTATCGAAAACTTGAGTTTATCTTTATAGATAAATATAAATTTAATGTAATAAGTTATGGAAAAATATGTTTAACACGTACATTTGGATCTTCGTAAATTAACAGTAATTTTATATTATAATTTATTTTTAATGTTGCTTAAGTTTTAGATTTCAAATTTCTAATAATCACAAGAATTTTCCTCTTAAAAATAGTACATTGTTATGGTTAAATGCCATGCCTTTCTTTTTAAGAGCACATTTGATGTTACAATCATTTGACCAATCTCTATCCCATTTTTGAAAGGCGAGAACTTTTGTTACACAATTACAAAAAAATTCTGGGAAGATATTTAATTTTTCCTTATTTTTGTGTGTATATGTGGCCACTTTATAGAAAGAACTTAAGTTTGTGGCAATGTTACATAACCAAGGTGACCAACTCTCTTAAACAAAAATCAGCGCATCGTTTCACGCTTATATTTGTCGAAAATCAACTAAACTAAAATAAATGTAAACAGACTACAATAGTTTTTTGAATATAGAGGCAATGCATACCAACGTACCTTACACATTAGACATACATTGTGTCCCAAATTTGACTTACACTTTGCTTTCTCAGAAACTGTTTTAGCTACAGGGTTGATTAAATTAGGATAGTTTTAGAAAACTTTATTACAATTTTAAATCCGCCTTAAGATTTAATTAATCATTTGTGGTTTTTGAGATAATGGGGGGACAAACCAAAATGGTGCATTTTTAAGTTTTGCGGGCAGCTCGTACATAAGTGATATTGTTTTTTGATTAATACGTTATAGGATACTTTTATAAGAGGAATTTAATAAAAACAAAATAATTTTTCAGCTTCATTTGTTTTCGAGATATTTACACGAACTTTTCATTTTTTGACGACACCATATTGAATTTTTGGAAAAAGCTCTTCAAGGGCTTTTGAATTATGTATCACAAGTCTAGTAGAACGCCGATGATGGTGCATAAAAATACAACACTACCTTCCACACCATTGTAAGAAAACCTGTCTTCAATGCGAGTGAAAACAAACCACAAAGACGTGAAGCGCGAGTGGTAACAATAATCGCAACTAACCAATGTGGCGAGTGCGCCAATGAATAAAAGACTTAATTGTAACGCAACCGTTAATAAAAAATACCAGTCCAGATGACAACTCCAAAAGCAACACTACAAATCCAAGATTGAAACGCGTTCACTTCAATAAATATCTATTGCGGTTCTTGGTGGTTTTAGTGTCCTGTAATTCAACGGCCACAAGAGTTCCAGTTCTTCCAGTCTACAAATGAAACTTCAGCAATTTTGGTAATCGGATCCTTAAATGTGGACCAGTCGAGAGCCCTTTTAAAATTAATGACGTGACAAAGATACCTATCCACCTCGATCTGAACTACTGTTTCGAAGTCAGGAATGTTCCCACTAACCCAAAGAAAACCAAACAACTACTCGAAAGCTACAAAAAGTCTTTTCGACATAGCACTGAAATCCTTGACGGAAGAAGCAACTGAACTAAACTTCATAGATTGACCAAGAGATAAAGGTACTACGCAAGAGTGACATATTTAACAGAAGGAAGATCTTTAACACGTGCTGGTACCATTAAATTTGGTTCAAAAGCAACAATTGTAAACCACCATTGAAAATTTTTGGTAGGTACTGGAACATGGGTCTGCATCTCCCCGGTAAATCAAACAAAAAATCACATTCAAATGTAAACATAGTAATTGCAGCCAATCAACAAATACGGAGTCATTAATTAGAACTTAGACTTAAAACTACGCAGATTTTTCTCATGAAAATTCATTCTTCAGACCTCATCTTTACTAGCGAGTTAGCCTCTTTATAGCCGCTAGTAGACAAGTCTGCTTTGTAAGTTTACTGATTTCCGACACGAAGATCAAGAAACATAATGTTCGGCAAACTCTTGCGCAGGTGCCGACCGCCGTGGAATGTTAAATCCGCTACTAGCGCAGCCAGCGAAAAGACACCCGTAACTACTAATATGGAGATCACTGGAAATCGAAATCAGCGTGCCCTATAGAGAAAGGTATGTAAATTCATTGGCAATCTATTTCAACGGAGGACGCCGAAGTTGTCACCTTGTGAAAAATAACAGTTTGACAACTGTCCAATCTCAGCTTCAGGGGTTATGTTTAGTAAATGTTATCGACTGTAAAGGCGAATTTACATATATCAAGTAACTAAATGAAGATACTAAATTAAGGTACTTGCATCGTCTAAACAACTTGATTTAGTACTTAAGCAAGTAATGCGTTTAGTAAACTGCTTAATTAGTAAATAGGAACAATTCCTATTTACTTGTGCAAGTGGCTTCTCCCGCCTCTGTTTTTTAGCAACTAAATGCCCACTAAACAGGTGTAGAAAGGTCTAGCTTAGTTAGCTCATTAGTAAAAGTACACAGTGTGTATTGTGCGGTGTTTAAATAAAAAAATACTACCTATGTCTCGCTGGAACGAAGAAACAACTTTACAGTAGACCATGTTTATGGAACACAAGGTCTACCATTTATAAAAATAAACAAGCTCGTAAAGCCGCTTATAAAGAAATTGAACACGATATGGGAATCGAAGGATTTGGTGTGAATGGTATAAAAAACAAAATACGGGCGTCACAATCAACGTATTCTCAAGAGAAGAAAAAAATAAAAGATTCCTTGAAATCAGGAACGGGATCAGATGACGTGCCGTACCTAATATCAAATGGTTTAAGGAAATGGATGCGTTTATACCTAATTTAGAGAACAGAAAAAGTTCTACACTGGATAATTTTAATAATGTAAGTATATTTCGTTTATATGTTAATACAATTAAAAAATCATTCTCTCCTGCCACGGAACAGTTCCTTCAGTAACAAAGTACTGACAAATACAATCTCTTTTATCCCTTGCATGTCTTGCAGAATGATTACTTCCTATTATTCCTATAGACGGTAAAATCAGTCCTATCTCGTTCCTCCAAGTAAATAACCTAAGACGACTACCATCTATATCTTCATCATCAAAAGACCCACTTAGTGTATAATTTGTACTAGACGTACTTCTCATTCAGTTGTGTAGCGCGCAACACGTTTCCGGTAAACAGGCAATTAGTTTTTCGAAAATACGAAATCGGCTTACTAGGATGCCAAAAGCATAGTAGAGAACTACTATTTTCCTTGCACGAGAAAGGCGACAATTAAAATTTTTTTGTTCTTTTGAAAGTGGCACTTTTGGATAAGGCTTCATTAAATATGACTTAAGTGGGAAAGCACCATCACCTACGATGAAACCGCTGTCTGGTAATAAACTAATCTCTAGTACTTGAAATAAACGAGATTGTTGGAAAACACCTTGGTCGGACTGTCTTCCAGAGCACCCCACATTTATATATCGGAAGTAATAATTATGCTCAAAAATAGCTAACGAAACGATGCTATTAGCACCTTTATAATTAAAAAATTCGCTACCACAATTTGCTGGTGTGTGAATAGCAACATGTTCGCCATCAACCTCTCCGTAGCATTTTGGAAAATGCCATCTTTGACGAAATCCATTCTCAATTACATTCCATTCCTCTTCAGAAGAAGGCACCTAAAATCAATCAAAATACAATATGCAAGTATGAAATACAGAATAACTAAAAGTCATTTTCTTTTATTGTAGGTACAACTCGAGCAAGCGGAACAAGAAGATGATACCCAACAAGAAATTAGTTCTAATCAACAAAATGTTATGAATAATCAGGGACCTCCACCAGCAAAACGTAAATCAATATCAAGATTAAAATACGTATCAATAATGGTTAAAGAACTAAAAGAGATAAGTGAAACTGTGA
This sequence comes from Vesta saturnalis, assembly GCA_036346205.1. NCBI lineage: Eukaryota > Metazoa > Arthropoda > Insecta > Coleoptera > Lampyridae > Vesta > Vesta saturnalis. The sequence continues at coordinate 2,220,333 of JARFJB010002108.1, read as the reverse complement.
CCAGTGGACTTCAAAATGGACATCAGTATGTCATTTTTAAACGTAGTGTTGGTGCACAATTAATGTCGTTGACACCAATATCAGCTATTAAGGCACAAGAGCATATACAATCAGCTAACTACAGGGTAACAACTACAATCCTACAGGCTTAAGTAATGCTCCTACACCTTTGCCATCCCCTGCATATTCACATTGTAACTTTACACCGTACGACGACTCGGCATCTACGAGTACTAGTGCATCTCATTTTGCACCTGATAATGATTCAGTGTCAGATATTATAAGGGAATCCTACGCTAATATTTAATAGGAAAAACGTTTGGCAATAAAAATGTTGTGTAATCAATTTGAGTTGTGTGTTAATTAATACAAATGCTGAAAATATGATGTCATATATATATATATTATATAATATATATAATATATATATATAATCACTGTCCAAGATAAGGATGCCCTATATCTCGAAACTAAGATGGAAGGTCGTTAAATGGAACAAAAGTTACGCATTTGAGAGGTGTATTTATGGTCTTTGTAGAACTTGAATATCTCTTTTAGTTTTTGAGATATTTGAAAAAATTGAATTTTCTGATTTTGTTTTATTTTTTCTGACCTTATTTGAAGAGCTATCAAGAAAAGAAGAGCACATTTTCATTGCCACTTTTCTAGCTCTACTTAATGCTGTTATTCAATTTTTGATACAACGTTTCGTTTGTTAGCAACCATCATCAACCTTATTTTTTTAAATACACGAAAAAATTATTTTTTTCATATTTAAATTTTCTCCTTGATTCTGAATTCAACGATATATCACACTTTATATTTTTGATACGTTTCGGATGAGAAAATTCATATTCAATGTAAAACATCGAAAACGTACAGTTAAAACTAATACTAGAAACATTAGAAAACCGTAAAATTATTATAAAATTATGTTTTGTAATTTTAAATGATAGACAAATGAAAAACAAATTTATTTTAAAGGTTAATAAACTCACAAAAGATGTTCAAAGAGATTCCCGTTATTCTCTAAACATCAATAGCATCTTCTAACCGTAGCATCTAAAACATTCTTCAGCATTTGAGGAGTAATACTAGCAAACTCTTGGAGAACTAATCTTTGTAAAATTCCTTCGTTTTCAATATCGTTTTCATAAATGTAATTTTTAATGTATCCCCAAAGAAAAAAATCCAAAGGTGTTATATCTGGAGAACGGGCTGGCCACAGTACATTTGCATGAGTGCCAATACATCTTTCTGGAAATTTAACTGACAGTATTCTCTGACAACTCTGGAATTACACCGTCCTGCATAAACCAACAACCTTCAACTTCTTGGAAAGGCAAACCATTCCAAGCTATCTCTAATTAATTTTGGAGTAAAACTTGGTAACGTTCAGAATTCAAGGACTCGTGGTAAATGAAAGGACCTATAATTCGAGTACCGAATATAGCAGCCCACATATTAAATGTTGGTGTTTGGCCGTTTTGTACAGACGTGGATTTACTCTTGCCCAATAGTAAGCATTTCTACGATTAAAAATTCCATTATTATTAACCATACTTTCATCGGACCATATTATTCGGAAAATATTCATTGTCTTGAGATTGACGTATATACCATTCGCAAAATATTCTACGTCTTTCTGGGTCACCTGGTCGAAGTCTTTGGCAAATTTTAAATTTATATGGATGTACTTTCTCCTTCTCTAGAACATAATGAGCTGTGGAATTGGCTATTCCAGTTGCCTCTTCAATTTTCCTAGTAGAAACCTCTGGATTTTCCGTTACAGCAGTATTGGCTTTTTCTTGCAAAGCTTTTTGCGAGATTTTACAGGTTTTTTGAACACACCATATTCTTTTAGATTAACTGATAATGTGCGAAAAGTTCTTTTGTGAGGTTGACGCCTTTCTGGATATTTGTTTAAATACATTATTTCGGCTTCAGAACAATTACGTTGACACAAAATGTAACACGTCAGTATTTCGAATTTTTCGTTATTTGAAAAATGTACTCCTACCATATTGTTTTTAGGTAAACACAAAATGTAATTAACTTAAAGACCACCAAACAAACGTAATACGGACAACAATCAATTATGACAGGTAGGTAAACAAAATGCAAAGCCAACTTATTTTTATCAAATGCATCAGTACGACGGAAGATATATTTTAACTGTTTAATTAATGGTATTTTCACTAAATACATACTTGTGAATTATTTTATTCGCAACAGGCATTAGAAAATGAAAAAACATTATTTTATAATAATTTTACAGTTTTCTAATGTTTCTAGTATTATTTTTAACTGTACGTTTTCGATGTTTTACATTGAATGTGAATGTTCTCATCCGAAACGTATCAAAAATATAAAGTGTGATATATCGTTGAATTCAGAATCAAGGAGAAAAATTAAATATGGCAAAAATAATTCTTTCGTGTATTTAAAAAAATAAAGTTGATGATGAAACGTTGTATCAAAAATTGAATAACAGCATTAAGTAGAGCTAGAAAAGTGGCAATGAAAATGTGCTCTTCTTTTCTTGATAGCTCTTCAAATAAGGGCAGAAAAAAATAAAAACAAAAATCAGAAAATTTAATTTTTTTCAAATATCTCAAAAACTAAAAGAGACATTAGAGTTCTACAAAGACCATAAATACATCCTCTCAAATGCGTAACTTTTGTTGCATTTAACCGACCTTCCATCTCTTACCGTTTTCGAGATCCCCATAGTGGGCATCCTTATCTTGGACACGGTGTATATATATATATATATATATATATATATATATATATATATATATATACAGGGTGTATTTTAAAATGACCGACAAACGAAAACTGAAGATTCTATGATTCAAAATAAGACAAAAATGATCATAAACGCTTTTCCGAAAATGCTTCCTAACCGAGATACAGGTTGAATATTTTAAGTTAATCAGTAAAAAAAAACGCACGCCCCTGGTTTTTTTCAAAAAATATTTTTTTGTTAAATTCAACACAGAGAAACCCCTATCTTTATTCTTGAAAACAACGAGAGCACACCTGTACGTGTTGAACATTATACGGCCGAAAGTCCTGTATGTCATAAAAATTATACGACCGAAACTAAAATGGTATGAATGACTGAATGTTATCTGTTTTCCTATTATGCTACCTATGCAAAATATATCATATTCATGAAATATTTTTATGCCTTCAGCTGCAAGACCTCCAAGAAATTAAAATGTGAAAAAACAATTAAAAGGAGAGGCCGGCCGAAAGGAGCTCTTCTAACAGCTATTAGTTTACCAAAGAAAAGGAGATTAGACAAGAAACCGTTTCCTTATGCAAAACTTAGCACACAAGAAAAACAAAAATTTATATTAAAATTAATATTAAAAGAGGAAATCAATGAAGTTGATAAACAAGAAAAAAACCTAACTGAAAAAGACTTTAAGGATGAACTCTCTCCTATAATTTCAAATGAGAAAATTAATTTGCAGCTAGTAGGGTAATGGTAACTTTTTAATAGGTATAATGTATAGTATCCATTTGGTTTTCTAGGCCTTTCTTTACCGAGTCGGCTTTCCATCAGTTAATTATAAAAATACAACACAGTGAGTTCCATCTCTATGCCCAATCTGGTCATTAAGAAATCCATGAAAATGAAACGAGCACCACCTGTGAAATTTGCCTTTTAAATGGCACGAGAGGTGTACTGGAAAAAATAAACGGAAGAGATGGAACTGCAGTTCATGCATATCTGGTATAATTTAGACTCGAGACAGAAATAATAATTATTATAATACATACATATGTGTTTATTGAGTTTAAAATAACCTTTATGATATTTCTTTTCTGTTACACCTACTTAACTCCAGTGCTATGAACATGATTAAAAGTTTATATTATTTTAATGTAATATATTTTTTCGAAGTAAATAGCTTTCGTCCTCTTTGAATAAAATACTGATATCGTGGAACCCGAGAAATCACATTGCAACAAATTTCCCGGTCGTTTTATTCAGCCGTAGCCTGTAGAGCCGGAAAATTACGTCATTAGTGACATCATAACTACTTTTACGACTATTTATATTCAACCGTTGCCGGCTGCCTAGCCACATCCTTATAAATAGTCATTACTTCATGTCGATAATCATACAAAACAAAAAAGATATATTTCATTTCTTTTGATTGACACACCAGATATTTTTGTTGACAATACTGTATATTAATGGGTCAATAAATTGTTGATGTGCATTACAGACGTAGAAATGCCGTGTGGTATACACACAAATTGTGTAAAAAGTGTATAATTAAGCAACACGTTTTATTCGAAATGTCTTATGAGATTGATGTGAAACTTATTAAAGTTGAACCTAAAGGGGAAGAAGGAATAGGTTTACTTCTAACCCAACATGTTATGGTAAATAGTGATCTAATAAAAGGTGAAATTAATCACGCTCAAGTAGTACAAAATTTGAGCGTGAACATTAAGGAAGAAGACACCTCTCCTCTAATAAATGGTGTTATAGGTGATGCAGATCCTATAAAGGAAAACACTGTCAAACAAATCACCACTGTACTAGGTGAACATAATCAATTTAATAGTTCACCTCCGGTGCAAGAAAATTTAAAACACGACGTTTTAAAGTACAGTTCAAATTTTAAATATACATGTGACCATTGCGATTATGTAACACAATGGAAAACATCTTTGAAAAGTCATCTTTTAAAACACAGTTCAAGTTATGATTACAAATACAAGCAATGTGATTATGCAGCAAAACGAAAAGATCATTTAACAATTCACCTTAAAAGCCATTCTTCAAGTTATGAATACAAATGTGACCAATGTGATTATGAAGCAAAACGAAAATATAGTTTAAAAAGTCATCTTAAAAAGCATTCTTCAAGTTATGAATACAAATGCAACCAATGTGATTATGCAGCAAAACGAAAAAATCAATTGAAGATTCATTTTAAAAAACATTCTTCAAGTCATGAATATAAATGTGGGCAATGTGATTATGCAACACATCACAAAGCTTATTTAATGTTTCATCTTAAAAAACACTCTTTGAATTATGAATACACATGTAACCAATGTGATTATGCAACACATTGCAAATATTTTTTTACAATTCACCTAAAAAAACATTCTTCGAGTAATGAATACAAATGCGAGCAATGTGATTATGCGACACACCACAAAGCTCATTTAACAATGCATCTAAAAAAACACTCTTCGAGTTATGAATACAAATGCGGCCAATGTGACTATGCAACACATCGTAAAACTTATTTAACAATACATCTTAAAAAACACTCTTCAAGTTATGAATACAAATGTGATGAATGTGAATATGCTACACATCACAAAGTTTATTTAATAAAACATCTTAAAAAACACTCTTCTATATATGAGTTCAAATGTAGCCAATGTGATTATGTAACGCATCATAAAGCTTATTTAACAATGCATTTTCAAAAGCACTCTTTAAGTCATGAATATAAATGTAACCAATGTGATTATGCAACAAATCGCAAAGATGCTTTACAATTTCATCTGAAAACACACTCTTCAAGTTTTGAATACAAATGTGCCCAATGTAATTATGCAACACACCGCAAAAATAACTTTAAGGTTCACCTTAAAAAACACTCTTCAAGTTATGAATACAAATGCGACCAATGTAATTATGCAACACATCGCAAAAATAATTTTAAAGATCATCTTAAAAAACACTCTTCAAACTATGAATACAAATGCAACCAATGTAATTATGTAACTCATCGCAAAAATAATTTTAAAGATCATCTTAAAAAACACTCGACAAGTTATGAATATAAATGTGACCAATGTAATTATGTAACAAATCGCAAAAATAATTTAAAAATTCATCTTAAAAAACATTCTTTAAGTCGTGAATACAAATGTCGCCAATGTGATTATGCAACACATCACGAACCGTATTTAACAATTCATCGTAAAAAACACTTCAAGTTATGAATATGAATGCAACCAATGTGATTATGCAACAAATTACAAAGAAAATTTATCTTAAAAAATACTGAAGTTGTAAACACCAATGGGCATTTATGATAATCCTAGCGGTAGATACTTATACGTTAATGAGGTAGTTAGCTGTTTGAATTTGGTTATTTACTTTTTTCTGTATATAATCCAATTTAGATTAGATGGTTTAAATGACATTACGTAACTTTGTTTTGAGAGCACTTGATTTAGTTGTAAATAAATACAAAGTGGATTGGAAATAGAAAGTTGCTGTATATGCAATGGTATTAAAGTATACTGAAAGTAGTGACAGCAAAATTGAATTTGCAATTTATTGGTTTCTAAACTGAAAAGTAGAAAGTGTGGATGCATAGCAATTGAAAAATATGTTGACACCAAATGTTAGTTTGTATGCAAGGTTGGCAAATGAATAATAACGAATGGTAAGAATAAATTCACCTGAATCATTTTTAGAATTTAGAAGTCACTTTAGATTGCATCCAAATACTTTTCAACATCGCCCATGCATTCTAAACCCTAATCTGCCAGTACAACATCCCTTGGGTGTAGGGCACAATACAAATGATCCTGAAACAGAACTTTTAGTTGCATTAAGCATGTTGACAAATCAAAAAGTATATAGGTATGGTCAGTATGGTACTAGTGCTTATGTTCTGTAACTATTGATATCTTTCTTGTAGAAAAAATTCTGAAAAATTCAACATTTCTAAATCAACAGTGTGGCTGTATGTAAAAATATCTGGTGTGGAACAACATACGACGTTCCAACCTACAATGTGGAAGTTAAAACAAATGAAATAATTTTTTGCATAATTATGCAACCTAGCTTTTAATACTTTTAATAATCAAAATAAGCAACATTGTAAAACAAAAACCGTCTATGTGAGATCAACGTTTAAAACTTCATGTCAGGTAAACGTTAATACATATATAGCTGCTAACTTTAACAAAATCCTAGAACCGCCCGCTTCTATAAAATATGGATAATATAATTTAAGCGTTTTAAATCATATTTAACTAATTTTTAAACTTAGTGTGCTTTGTATTAAGAAACTTTATAAAGAAAAGCTATGTAAAATTAAAATTGTTTTTTAAATATTTCTACTCAGGTTTTTTATAAAATTAATTGTTATTCGGATACAGAAAAAATTTGAACTAACACTTTAATAATAGTATATTGCCATAACAATTCATACAATAATAAACATCGTCAATAAACAAGGAAAGTGTTACACTAATAATTTAAATAATCGCTGACATTGTATAAACATTTCGAAATAAGGTGCTGTTTAACCCCCTGCTTAAATTTAATACATTTCTTAATGGACTATAATTGATGGCAATGAATTATATGTTTTTATAACTACATAGTGAGGACAAATTGGGTTCTATGAAGAGGGATTCTTAAATCATTCCGAGAACGGGTTATCTTTCTGAGTTAGTATTGAACAAATTTTTTTTTTAATAAACAAGTGAATAGATAAAGATGGTACTGTCATTATATTTAATTCTGCAAAAACATGTTTTACCGAGTTGAGCGGAGGTACTGCCCAAATGGCATGAACATTTTGTGTTTGTGAGATGAAAATATTTTGTGATTGGCTGTTCGAGCCACAAAACATAATGGTGTATGATAAATGTGATTGAATATATGAAAAATAAAACAATAAAGATCAATGGCTATCTGTGATTTTAGGTATCTTACTAAGTAACAAGCTGAAATCCTTGGAGCAGAACGAGAAACCCATCCTATCTTGAGGTGCCATATCTTCTAATCCCTAATTAACAATTTTCGCGAGTGCCTCTATCCATTTTATGGGGTCGGCACCTTTAGGTACGGATTTCAAGTTAAACTCGAAAGTACGACCGTTTAAATTGAAGCGAATATAAGAAATATTTCCATCTTAAACAGCCGAAGATTATAAACTGGCAGAATATATCAAATAATGTCTCTGTGTAATAAGCTTCTTGAACAAATTCAATGTGTACACTTAATGCAACTAGGTACATTAATTGTACACCGACCGCCAATAGAACGATTTACAGCTTGTAGACGTTTTCCATAAGTTTCCTATAACAAATCATAAAAAAAATTATTGTATTCACATTTGCTAAGATTTTGAGTGACAAAAACACAAAAGCGTTTGCTTTGAGATATTTCAAAAAACTAAAGCACTTTGACATTGGTAAACGTGGGTTAGTCATTAGGTTTATATTATACGTATAAGTAAGTGCATTTCTTGCCTTTATTGACACCACGGACTATAATATACTTAGATATGTATTTTTTGTAGTATACGGTAATGAAATGGGTTGTCAATACGGCTTATATTGTACATACAAATGATACCACTCGTGACTGAATAAACTGACAAATCTTTTGACCACCACTCAATATTTTCGAAGTTTGACGTTAAATCCACTCACCGCTACCATTGCATAATGTACGGTGTGTATTACATTTCTGGTTCGTACTACAGAAACCGCCAATTACTGCTAACTAACCTATGTAGGAACGTATGTAAGTGAGAGAAGTGCATCTTTATACGCGTGTGAGAAGTTTATAGTCCAGTCCAGATATTTCTGAGCTGAAAATCATAATGTCGAATTTTAGCAACAAACAAAAAGCAGTGATTGGATTCACACATTATAAAATAACGTAGCGGAAATTTCATAAGAGCAAAATTTTAACTGAGTGTCAGACATGGCAAGGTTTAAGACTACAACTTACAAAAATTGTATTAAAAGAAATAAAATGGAAATGGAAAAATAGTCGAAGCTCCTATAATTATTATTGAATTGTTTATATCTATTAAACCCCTGGGAATTCAAAGACACCACACAGAGGTCCAAGGTTAGCAGTGCGGAGCATGGGTAGGTTTACCGCCAAATGACGGCTTTCCATAAAGGAGGAAATTCCCTGGACTATGTATTAACGAAGCCTTCAGTGCCGATAGGTTCCCTAGGGAACATTTTGGCGTCTAATGTCACGTTGGACCGAGCGCCACAGACGAAACGCCTGCTCAGCACATTTGGGCAAGCCCTAGGAATGACCCACCTCCTCAACCGATAGGATAGGCATAGGTCGATGTTTAACACTTTCACAGGCTGAGGTTGCAACCAACTCGACTAGAGAATAGTCTTCGCTGTATGGAAGTGTGTTGTTTATTAAATTTGTGTTATAATCTTCTAAAACAAAAGAATAATTTATCTAAGTCTACCCCTATCAGATAGCGCAAACTATAGTTTTTAAATTCAAGAAAATTAAAACACCTTTCAGATGCGTGAATAATCCTCAAGTACTAACTTCCCTAATCCGAAAGGCAATCGAAAAACTTCAATCACTCCAAGTCAACAACTAAAATGAAAGTTTCTTTGCGCGTTGAGGTTTTTATTTCTAGCTACCCCCCATTTGTTTTAAATTTCAAGGTCACACCATATTAAAATTTTTAGGAATCTAAAAATAGAATTTTCAAGGTCAACGCCTATTAGCTGCTATTATTTTACAATTCTCAGAAATCTGTGCACAAGGTCAAAGTTTATTTATCTGCAAGGGTATCATATTGCAATTCTTAGAAATCTAAATATCGAATCAGTTCATGGAAATCAGAAGAATGATGGACTTGTTGGCTACGCTAAAAAAAGTATGACAAGGTTAGATGGTTCTTGTATTGGCTAAATTGGTTATAATAAAAAGAATATGCTTACAGTGTTTCTTTTTTATCTTTTACATAACTACTGTCCTAACCAGGACCTGGCTTGCCTCAGGATGAGGTAGTTTCCCCAAGAACTAGTTTCTTTAAATTTCAAGGTCACACCATATTACAATTCTTAGAAATCTAAAAATAGAGTTTTCAAGGTCAAATGCTATTGAGCTGCTGGGGTTCATTTTACAATTCTTAGAAATCAGTGTTCAAGGTCAAAGTTTATTGATCTGCAAGGGTATTATATTACAATTATTAGGAATCAGTTCATGGAAACAAGAAGAATGATGGGTTTATTGTCTGCTAAAAAATAGTATTTCAAGGTTAGATGATTCTTGTCTAAGCTAAATTGTTTATAATAATAAAAAGAGTATGCTTACAGTATGTTTGTCTTATATATTTTACATAATACTACTGTCCCCAAGAACTGGATCCGTTTCCCAAATACAGAACCGATTCCCAAAAAGGTATCTGTTTCTTAAATACAGATAGCAGTTTCCCAAAAACAGGTGTCTGTTTCGCAACACAGGTAGCCATTTCCCAGCTCATTCAGCTGACTACTGAGAATATCTATTAACCTTGCTGACTTATGTTGCGTCACTTTTGCTTGCAGAGGTCAGTTCACCATAGTAACCACTTCCACTTTTTACCAATTCTGTTTACGTTAAAAGATTTACATGTATATAGTGTTAAAAATTTTATGCGAATACTCATTCATTGCCTAGTAGTCATGATGGCTTCAACTAGCAAGAAATCTAAATTATCGATGAAGAAGACAGTTAATATATTGCACGATATCTTGGTGAAGCCATGTTTGAGTCACCAGCCTACCACGGCACTACTTCCGACACCACTACCACCACCACTTCGACAAATTCAATATGGTGGGAAAATCTATTCCTAATACAACGGGATGATAGTAATGACCCAGGAAAAAGAGTAAAAATAAATTATTTACAAAATTTTTGTGATAATGTAAATAAGAATTTATTCGATTTACTTCAGTATCCAGATATCATAACAAACAACACTTGCGTGCGCACCAGTTCCTCCTTTAATACGTGCAAATCCATCGCACATGATTTTGCCAAACCCCACTTCATCGCGAAGTATAAAAGCGAAAGTTTTAATGTAAACCGTCACTCTGTTCTGCAAACCACTTCTTTGTAGAATTACCAGCAGAATTTCTCTGCAACCCGCTTTTATAGTAATTTATTATTATTCCTGTACTTACGAAAATTTCTCTGTTAGAGAATATTCGACTTGACCAGCTCTTAAAGCGATTTCGTGCAATTTACCTTATTTTTATAAAGTATTTTACTATTTCGAAATCTGACCTGTACTATAAAAATAGTTGAAAATCTCCTGTGACATAAACAATCCCTAAATAAATAATTTGACGTAAAGAGGGACTAGCGACCTGTACCAAGTTGCCCTAGCAGCTGATTTTTCGGCAGTAAGGTTACTTGTTATTGATCGCTTTTCATGGTAACGATGCTAGAAGCTCATCTGGAGGATCAAAATTAACGCTAGCACCGTTTAGTATTCGATTCTTAAAATTCTACTTATTTAAAGTATCAGAATTAACTTTAAATAACTAGAAAAAATCATAATTCACTGGTTGTGCTGAAGTTACCAAACCTGGCTGCCAGACAATTCCCAAACTAAACCCGCTGTATTACCTACGAAATTCTACGTATTGGAGTGTCCGTATTAACTCTGAATAATTAGAATCACTAAGACTTTATTAAGCTCGGCTCGAGATAACTTGGCCGAGAGGGAATTCAAAATCAAACCCCATATATATATATATATATATATATATATATATATATATATATATATCCGAGAACCCCCTTGTATAAATAGTACCGAAAATAAATAAAATATTCCTGTTGTATAACTAGTGAATAATTACAAAACATTCAGTAACTTTCTTGTTGATGCAAATAGTAAATGGAATTTACATTTCATTGCCCTTCAGTGATATAAACATCACATCTGGTGTAAAATTTCATACTCACACAAACACAATTTAAATGAGAGTAAAACAAATGTATTAATGCATATTCCAATAATTATTTTCCGTCCTTTGTATATAGTTAGGTTAATTATAGAATAAGAAAAATTATCGTTATTTGAAACCTCTTATCCATGTGTATATAAAACCAGTATTATAAGTAGTTTAAGGTCAGTAGTTTTTTTGCTAACCAGAAATTATTAAAAAAATTATTAATTTTACTAAATACATAAATAAAAAGTTTACCTCGAGTTGGATTTGAACCTACGACCTGTACTTTGCTAGAGTACCGCGCTAGCCAACTGCGCTATCGAGATTCAAGCCCCAATCGATGTAAATTTTGTCTTTATGTTCATAACAAAATTTATAATAATTTAATAGAAATTATTTTGGTTTCAATATATATATATATATATATATATATATATATATATATATATATATATATATATATAAATTTACTCATACCTGATTATTTCAAAGTTATATGAGAGTCTAAAAACAAAAACCCACCCCCACTGCACTGTAGCTAGTCGAGGTATTAACTAAATACACATAATGGAATTGTAATTTGTGTAGTTGCCCGAAAGGTCCTTGCATGATTATCGGGAAGCCTTACAACAGTCCACCACCACCAACACAGTTTACGCAAGATCCTTCAACATTGAGTGTATTTAAGATGAAGAGCGTGAGAAGAATATTGGTTAACCATATTCTATAGTAGTATATTCTATAGCAGAATATACTAACTATGAGGTGTCGGGAGTGGCTCGTGTTGAGCAATTAACTGTTGAGTTAGCTGAGGTCTAAGCTACAGTTAGAAGAAATTAGACTAAATAAACTAAACACTGAAAACGTGCTGCATACATTAGAGGACCTAGAGACATTATCGTGGATAGTGTAGTTAAGGCAATTTTTGTTTTTTAGATTAGTTTTTTTTTGTGGAATTTATTGTATATATTTTTAATTGTAATAAACAAATGTTAAATTGTTTTTATGTTTTATTATTATTTATGATACAAATGTACAAAAAATTTAAGTGGCAGTTCAACTTGGGACATCCAAACCTTTTAACTGTTGTTTTATTTTAAAAGTGAAAACAAAAATATAACTAGCTTCAAATTATTTTAAGTCATATTTGCATGAAAATGTGTGCGCATCGTAAATTTCTACATCAGTCATTTTGCAAATTTTAAATACAGGGTGGGTGTCTTGCGTGGATGGAGGATTGCTCCTTAATTATTAGAGATATCAAAACCAATTTGGTGTGGTAATACACGATCACTGGGCCTACACTCTAAAAATATTTAGGTATATACAGGGTGATTGACAGAAATATGCCAACCCAAACCTGTTTTTTTTTAATGGAAACCCTGTATATTTTTGAATTTTGGATTCACTGTTATATTTAGAATGAAAGTATAGAAATTTGTATCTGTATCACTAACCCTTCTGCAGATATGATCACTTTAATACCAAAATTGAGTTAACTTTGGAACCACGATGCGAGCGTTGTCACCAAGATTTTGTAAATCTATTTATACTACCGACTATTTTTTTTTCGAAAACCTGTAAAACTATACAGAATGATTAACTTATTCGCAATGTAATTTTTTCAAATGCTGTGTATTTTTCACATTTCGATTCCCCGTGAAAAGTAGATGCTAATTTATTGTAGGTTTCATAGCCATACGTCGCACCCTTCTTGATATATTGACGCTTTATTTGAAAATATTGACATTCAGAAGAACAAATAAAACAAAATCCAGAGCAAATAAGAAAATACGAATGGCAATTAAATTCTTCAACGGATAGGAAAATTTAATTAATAACCAAACAATAAAATAATTCTCTACACCTCAAAATAAATTGAACAAGTAAACATAAACGAATAAAACTATAAATTCAAATTAAATGTTCAAAATGTTGACCAGGTCTAGCTAAACACTTTGCAATTCGCTCGGTAAAACGAAAGTTTCACTCGCAACAACATTAGAGGCGAAATGGGTTGAAATGCAGCTCTAATTTGATTTTTCATATCTTCACTTGTGGTGAGAGGATGTTGGTAACCTTTTTCTTTAACGTAGCCCCAAAGGAAGGAATTAAGGGGCGTAAGATCCGGTGATCTGGTTGGCCAGTTTTGCACACCACCTCGTCCTATCTACCTCATCGGATACTTTCTATCGAGATATTGACGAACGTTGGGAAGGGCGCCATCCAGTTGAAGCCACATCGTACGAATATTATCTAACTTGATATTTTCCAAAAGGACCAACCACATTAAAATTAATTATACCACCTCACTCATTAACTGACCATCGATGCTGGTGATCAAGAACTCTTGAGATGTGGATTAGTATCTGAATGGTGATGATAGTTATGTGTATTAATATTGCCATTGTTGTGAAAAGTCCTCATCCGTAAATAGAATGTTATTAACAAAGTTGGGTTCTTCATTTACTTTAGTAGTTACCCATTGGCAGAAAGATTCACGATTTTGAAAATCTATTTCACTTAAAGCTTGATGTTGCTTGGTATGATAAGGATGCAATTTGTTTTTCTAATAAAGCTGCGAACTGTATTTCTGTTTAGTTCTAGGTGTGGACTTAGCTCTCTGGTACTAATTTGCGGATTTTCTATAAGAGATGCCACAACTTGAAACTCAAATTCTTCATTTGGGCTTGTTTTTGCGCGCTTGGAATAACACAGACTTCCCGAATTTATAAATCTCTCAGCTACATTCATAAATCATTCTTTCCGCGGCTGTCTTCTCTCTGGGTATCGTTCGCAGTACAAACGGGTAGCCAGCAAAGTATTTCTTTGAGCTTCGCCGTAAATAAAGACCATATGGTCGGGCCGGTGAGAGGTGTCTTATGACTCATCTTTTAGTAAAGCATGGTTTAAGATTTTAAAAACGTATGTCGTTATTGGTTCATATAGTTAGTAATTTTGAATACCAACAAAACATCGTCAATGTTTCTAGGTTATTTTCAAATTTAAGCCGCGCTGTCAAATTTAAATAGTGAAAATTATTAGCGTACCTGGATAATGGAAGTTAAAGGTAAACTTGGCCCCGTTATCGCGTTCCATCTCGAAATAATGCAGTATATTCATTAACATTACTTGAGTTTGGCTTTTCAAAGATTTACCTTTTAATGACATTATTTGCTGCAAAATAAATAATTGCATTCAATCAATTGGAAACACATTTTGCGTTATAAACTTACCTCGTAATAGTGAATATTAATAATAATAGTTTTGAAAAAAACTGTTGTTTAAAAATGCAATGGAAACTAATAAATTACGAAGCGAAAGATAAATTATTATAACTACAACACACAATGCGATTATACGAAACGAAATACGAAGAATAATTTGAGGTTAAATAGCCATCTGACAGCATCATGCGCTTTGACTTTAGAATCGACATACGTTTTTAAGTTCTGCATTTAAAATATATATCACACGTATAAGTTATAACCCGTCTTTCTTTAAGTGGGAACTTCGCACTAAGATAAAGGGAAACATGCATTTCACAGTAAAAATTATATCCTCATTCTCGAGTCCGCCATGAGACACCTCTCCCCGGCGCTACTATACCTGCTTTCTTTAACGTTTATCACCGTTTAGACGGCCATGACACAATTATACAACGCTATCTAGTTTTGCTTGGAAATGCGAATATTTTACTACTACTACTACTGCTGCTACAGATGCATTTCACAGTAATAATTATATCCCCATTCTCGAGTCCGCCACGAGACCCCCCCCCTCCGGCGCTATTATATCGACCATTTTGTCATATATGTAAGTGCAATACATTATTGAATTGTAACAATGGAAACATGGCCACAACTAGTTTATAAAAAGCATTACCTGAAACGCACCCTCCTCCATACCACGAGATACGGCATAGACCACACATGTACTTAATGTAATCGTTCATTAAAATAAATTAATAAATAACACTACAATTATTATTATGACACATTTCTTCTTTGGAAAAATTCATTGTATACAAGCGGCCAGCAGCGCTATTCTTGACCATTCGTATTTTTCAAGGTTAATCGCATACTGTGATAGTGTGAATAAAAATTTTAAAATAAGCATTCTTGACTATTCTTACGATTGTCGACGTTCGTTTGAAACAGCGAGCGGATTTCATCGACGCACTGCATGCGAGTGGTAATACATAACCTTACTTTATATTGTTCATGACGGTTCATGAAGTGAAAAAAGTTGTAAATTATTTTATTTTAATGAAAATGAACGACATACATTATATTGCGGTCATTGAGAATCTGGAAGACGCAGAAAATCCACCAGAGCAGCACAATAGGTTTAATAACTTAGATCCATTTGCGGTTTTAACTTTTAAGTGAGCAACAAATTCATGAAAAGATTTAGATTGTCCAAAGAGTTATGCCGATTTCTAATTGAAACTGTAGAGCCGTTTATGACACCACAGAGAAGAGCTACAGATTTGTGCATGACAACTAGAGTAAGTTTTTTCTGTAATTTTTAGGAAACTGTTAATGTTGCATGATGATTCTTCTAATTTTTCAGGTTCTAATTGCGTTGCGTTTTTTTGCACCCGGCAATTATCAAATTGATATTGGCATAAATGTGTTTCTAGCTGTTTCACAGTCAACAGTTAGTCGATGCATAGAAGTCACATATGGTTTAAATGAACCTGTGATTGTTAATGCATGGATGCATTTCCCAAGGAATTATCAAGAGCTAAATGCAGTAAGGCTTGGGTATGTCTACTAATGTAATTCATAAACATATTTATTTGAATTCTACATTTTTCAGTTTTTATGAGGCATTCAATTTTGCTGGACTGGTCGGCTGCGTAGACTGCACCCATGTGGTGATTTTCACACCAAAAACATTTATACGTTAACACAAAGGGTTATCACTCTATAAATGTACAACTGGTAAGTAGTTTTGAAGTTATTTCCATATGTATTTTCTAATAGTTTTATTTAGATATGTGATAGTAAATTAAAAATTCTAAATATTAATGCCCGGTACCCTGGAAGCACATATGATTCCTTCATTTGGGAAAATTCAAACATATTAAATGTTTTAAAAACTCTCCATGCAAGAGGCCATATAGACTATTATTTATTGGGTATGTTTTTCTCTGTCTGTTGTGAATTGATTTGTTTAAATTATTGTGATTTAAAGGTGGCTCAGGGTATCCTCTAAGAACATGGGTTTTAACACCACTTGAAGATGAACCACTGGAGAATACACCTGAACATCATTATAACACCGCTCATAAAACAACCAGGAATGTCATTGAAAGATGCAACGGGGTGCTCAAAATGAGATTTCGGTGCCTCCTTAGGCACAGAGTACTGCATTATTATAGACCTCAAGTAGCATGCAGAATTTATAATCTCTTGTGTAGTACTACACAATATGTGCATAGAGTACAACATTCGTCTTCCATATGAGGAGGAAATGCATGTCAACATAGATTTTGAAATTATAAATGCAGGTGAAGGACGTCAAGAAAACATTCATATAATGAGACGAGTAAATCCTGAACTTACTGCAGGAAGAAGAGCAAGAAGTCGTTTAATAAATTATTTCTTTCAAAATTACCAGTGAAATGAAGAACAACAAAAATGTAATGTTATGTATCTTGTATTCCTTCCATTGTATAACTAATATTTGCAATATACTCGACGATTTTTTCTTTGGCTGTAGCACTTTTCTCCTTTGCTACAGCAATTCTTTCTAAAATTGCCAATTTTTTTTCATATTTGCTTTTCATTTCATTTTTCTGATCTAGAGATTTTCTATAATTTTCTGATGCTGCAGCAGCATATACTAGTTTTTTTCGTGGTGTTCTAGGGAATTGTTTTTTTGTTGTGGAATTTCCTCGAAGATGCAGACTGTTGTTTAATGTAGATGGTTCTGGTTGGATTGTAAAAATGATATTTGATGCAGAAGGTGGTACAATAACTTGCACTGTAGAAATATGGTTCGGCAGCATACACTAGAATTGTGACGATAATACATTATTTGTGTGAGTAGAGAGGTATGTGGGAGACTCACATTATTGCTACTTGACAAAGACGATATTAAAAGATTCTCAGAAAATTCATTATGTATGTCTTTATCTAACTCTATTTCAATGGTATCATCAAATGCAAATTCTGTTGCAGACTCTTCTACATTTGTATGTCCTTCCACAGAAACAGCTTTAATTATGTCTAAACCTTCAGCGCAAAAAGTTGTAATAGGATTTTCTTGGTATGGCCCTCCAGTGCCTCCACGTTCCCTTATATACTTCCCAGTTTTTGTTCTACATTTTAGATCCTGCCATGTCTAACAATTTTAGAAAGTACATACCTATGTACATTACTGAATTTTACATAAAATTTATGTTTATTGCCTTCCTCCAGCTCATCCAGTTTTTGTTTGCACCTGGACAACTATTTAATAATACGGTAAGTTGTTTCCAAAGAGTTTGTCCTTCTTTTTGAGTGAAATCCTGCGAAAATTTGCCACTTATAAGTTTCTGATTTTTCGTAACGAATTCTACTAAAACAGATTTTTGTTCCGCACATACATTTACGTTTTACGTGGCATTTCCATGACAATCAAAGATAACAATAGTAGAATATTCGAAAAATAGAAGTTAGGTTGGAGAAAAATAACATCAACATAACCCCACAAAATAACGCGTATTTGGTCGTATTTCACAGACTTGCTGCGTTGCCAAATGTGTTCTACGTACGAATAGATACGTTCGATTGCATATACGAAGATGTTTTGAGAATACCATTTTTAGTAGATCTTCGAAAATTAACCATTCGCATCTACACGTACACGCGCAAATGCGAAGAATGTCAAGAATAGAAATTTCAGGGTCATCATTTTACAATTCTTAGAAATATTCAAGGTCAAAAGAGATTATGGACCCCGCCGGCATATTACATTTCTTAGCAATATAAAGATACATGCAGATTAGAAGATTGCTGTCTATGCTAATAAGTTGGCGAGGGTTAAATGGTTGCTGTATTGGCTAAATGAGGGTTGTATCATATTACTTTACGTCTAAACTTCTTACTTATACATTATGTTGCATTTATTATAATTCATATGCTTTGCTTATACAAGTGTTCATTCTTAATTCTTATGCGTTTTTTTTTTATTGGCGCTGCATCGTACAGAGCACTTCCAGTTGTTCACAATTTTGTTAACGTTAACAAATTTACTTGCATATAAACTTAAATATGTATTCTAACGTTTAGTTACATACTTAAGTTATATACAATTTATCACAAACAAGCAGTACAACAGTAAAACATAAACTAATAATTTTTAAACTATATATACACTTATAATAAAATACTTATCTTTTTTGGGATTTTTTAATGGTGTACTTTAAATTATACAATCTGAACGTTTCGATAACACTTACAGTTATCTTCGTCAGTAGTAATGTTTGTTAAAAATTGTTAAAGATGTAGTAAACAATTTTGTCAAATTTGAAAAATTAAAACATAAACATAAGCCTGCTATTAGTATAACAGTTTGGGAAACATAAAGCCAACTATAAAATTTTTTTAGTAAAGAATAACTAGGTCATAAAATTAAATATTATTAAACTGCCTCAAAGATGACAAACCAGAACACTCTCTACGACGAAAGCTAACAATGTAATTTGCCAGCCAAAAAAACACATTTAACAAAATTTAATCGAGTTATGATGTAAGTGTAAAGTTGTGAATAACTTCAATTTTAAAATGATAGAAGCATTCACAAATCCAAACATTACATCAAATAAAATAAGCCAGTTAAATCTAACAAAGAGATATCTTTATCAATAATTGGAAGTGTTATTAACAATGAAAAGCACAATGCAGAACGTTCTTTGTAATTTTAATTTAATTTTCAACTACATATGTTAAATTATAGTGCTGTGGTAATTTAACATATAATTGGTAAAGCATTTGCTTCAAGGTCTAGGAAAACACAGCAAAAACCTAGACATACCAAAAGTTGAAAACAAATTAAAATCAAGGCGTATCATTATGCTTTTTTTTAATTATAAGATGCCAAAACCTATTTAAACGGAGATTTTCTTCTTGTCTATTAAAATTATTCGGGTGTTTATATATTTCAATAGCTTCACGTTGCAAACGAACATAATAATGGGTTTGTCTTGACAATATTTCCATATTGTCAAATTGAATGTCATGATTTAGATTATTCAGGGCATGGTCAGCCACAGCAGACCTCTGGTTGACCCAATCTACAAAATCTCATATGTTCTTTGCGTCTTGTATCAAAGCTACGTTTTATGGTCCCGATGTATACCTTTCCACATGAACAAGATAACTTATACACTCCGGAAGATGATAAAGGGTTTGACACATCTTTAGGTGATCTTAAATGTTCTTTAATTTTTCTTGTAGGTTTAAAAATAGTCCTAATGCCATATTTGATTAGGATTTTTTCAATTCTATTTGTAACATTAGCTATAAAAGGAAGAAAAGCAGTACCAACATTAAGAACTGGTTTTTCTTTAAGGTTACGCCTAGAAGGTGTAATAACATTATTAATATCTGTAAGTGAATATCCATTATCTTGTAAGGATTTTCTTAAATATTTATATTCATCATTCAAAATTCAGGGTCACAAATTCGTTTTGCTCGATCTACTAAAGATTTAATTACACTAATTTTTGACGTGGATGGTGGTTGGATAATTTATGAAGGTATCTATCAGTGTGTGTCGGCTTTCTGTAAACCTTAAAAGATAGTGAATTATTATTTTAGATATTAATATGTCAAGAAATGGTAAACTTCCATTAGTTTCTTTTCCATGGTAAACTGAATACTAGGATGTATACCATTTATAAAACCAAAAACTCATGCAGTGCTTCTTCTCCATGTCTCCAAATAACAAATGAGTCATCTACATATCTATACCAAACTGAAGGTTTTTAGGTGTATTTTGTAACGTTAATGTTTCAAATTTTTCCATATAAAAATTAGCTATAACAGGACTAAGGGAACTACCCATTGCTACACCTTCAATCGGTTCATAAAATTTACTATTCCACTGAAAATAAGTTGTAGTAAGACAGTGCTGAAAAGAATGGTTATGTCCTTTGGAAAAAGATGATCAATGTATTCAATAGTTTCTTTTAGAGGTACTTTTGTAAAAGTGAAATAACATCAAAACTAACCATTATATCACCCTCTTCAATTTTGAAACTATGCATTTTTTCAACAAAGTCGGCAGAATTTTTAATGTAATGGGGTGTTTTTCCTATATGAGGTTGTAATAACAATGTAAGATGTTTTGCAAGGTTATATGTAGGAGAACCAATTGTACTAACAATAGGCCTTAAAGGAATATTAGGTTTATGAATTTTTGGTAAACCATATAGTTTTGGTGAAATAGCTTCAGAGTTAGGTAGTTTCTTTTTTATTTCTTCAGGAATAGATGATAATTTAATCAGCTCTTTAGTTTTTAAAAGAAACTTTTTTGTTGGATCTTTTGGTATTTCACGATAAGTTTCTGGTCCCAACAATTGTTCTATCTTAGTGTTATAATCGTTCATATTTAATATAACAGTTGCATTACCTTTAACTGATTTTAATATTATAATACTTTCATTGCGTTTAAGATCAAGTAAAGCACGTCGTTGACGAAAGGATAAGTTGCTCTTTGGAGGTTTTGTTTTACGTAATATGTTAACGGTGTTATATCTAACTTCATTAGCAGCATCAAAAGGTAATAATCTAATGGAGTTTTCGATGTTGGAAATTATATCTTCAAAAGGTATTACTCTTGGTGTTATCGCAAAATTTCCTCCTTTAGAAAGCGCTTCAATAGCATAATCTGAAACTACATTATCAGAAAGGTTTATAACTGTTTTTTTATAATCAATTGATATAAGACGCAAAGAACATATGAGATTTTGTAGATTGGGTCAACCAGAGAGGTCTGCTGTGGCTGACCATGCCCTGAATAATCTAAATCATGATATTCAATTTGACAATATGGAAATATTGTCAAGACAAACCAATTATTATGTTTGTTTGCAACGTGAAGCTATTGAAATATATAAACACCCGAATAATTTTAATAGACAAGAAGAAAATCTCCGTTAAAATAGGTTTTGGCATCTTATAATTAAAAAAAAGCATAATGATACGCCTTGATTTTAATTTGTTTTCAACTTTTGGTATGTCTAGGTTTTTTGCTGTTTTTCCTAGACCTTGAAGCAAATGCTTTACCAATTATATGTTAAATTACCACAGCACTATAATTTAACATAAGTAGTTGAAATTAAATTAAAATTAAAAATTACAAAGAACGTTCTGCATTGTGCTTTTCATTGTTAATAACACTTCCAATTATTGATAAAGATATCTCTTTGTTAGATTTAACTGGGTTATTTTATTTGATGTAATGTTTGGATTTGTGAATGCTTCTATCATTTTAAAATTGAAGTTATTCACAACTTTACACTTACATCATAACTCGATTAAATTTTGTTAAATGTGTTTTTTGGCTGGCAAATTACATTGTTAGCTTTCGTCGTAGAGAGTGTTCTGGTTTGTCATCTTTGAGGCAGTTTAATAATATTTAATTTTATGACCTAGTTATTCTTTACTAAAAAAATTTTATAGTTGGCTTTATGTTTCCCAAACTGTTATACTAATAACAGGCTTATGTTTATGTTTTAATTTTTCAAATTTGAAAAATTGTTTACTACATCTTTAACAATTTTTAACAAACATTACTGCTGACGAAGATAACTGTAAGTGTTATCGAAACGTTTAGATTGTATAATTTAAAGTACACCATTAAAAAATCCCAAAAAAAATAAGTATTTTACTATGAGTGTTAATGGTGAAAGTTTACATTTTCATATATATACACTTATATGAGAATTATATATTTAGCGTGAAAAGGTATTGTTTTACGGTTTTTATTAGTTAGCACGCGCTTTTCGCCTTTGACCTTGAAAATTCTATTTTTAGATTTCTAGAATTGTAATGTGACCTTGAAATTTAAAGCAAATGATAGGAGTAGCCGGAAATAAAAACCACAACGCACAAAGAAACTTTCATTTTAGTTATTGCCGTGGAGTTGTTAACATCTGGTATGAGTTATTGAAGTTTTTCGATTCCCTTTGGGATTAGTGATTAGTGCAGTTAGTACTTAAGGATTATTTACGGATCTGAAAGTCACGTTTTAATTCTCTTGAATTAAAAAACTATAGTTTGCGCTATCTGATAGGGTTAGACTTATATCAATTATTCTTTTGTTTTATAAGATTATAACACAAATTTAATAAACTACACACTTCTACACAGCGAAGAGTATTCTCTACTCGAGTTGGTTGCAACTTCAGCCTGTGAAAGTGAAACATCAACATATGCCTATCCTATCCTATCGATTGAAGAGGTGGGTCATTCCTAGCGCTTATCCAAATGTTCTGAGCAGGCGTTTCGTCTGTGGCGCTCGGTCCATGGTGGCATTCGAGGCCAAAATGTTCCCCAGGGAACCTGTCGGCACTGGGGGCTTGGCTAATACATAGTCCAGGGAATTTTCTTTTTATGGAAAGCCGTAACTTGGCGGTAAACCCACTCATGATCCACACTACTAACCCGGAGTTCTGTGTAATGTCTTTGAATTCCGAGGGGGCTTAATAGCTATAAATAAGTCAGTAGTAATTATAGGAGCTTCGACTATTTTTCCATTTCCATTTTATTTCTTTTAATACAATTGTTGGTAAGTTGTAGTTTTAAACCTTCCCATGTCTGACACTCAGTTAAAATTTTGCTCTTCTGAAATTTCCTCTACGGTATTTTATAGTGTGCGAATGTAATCACTGCTTTTTGTTTGTTGCTAAAATTCGAAATTTTTATGATTTTCAGCTCTGGAATATCTAGACTCTATATGAACTTCTCACACGCGTATAAAGATGCACTTCTCTCACTTATTATAGCTTTTATAAGGTTTAGGACTTATTTAGCCAAACTGTTCCATAGGGGCATACGTTCCTATTTGAATGGGTTAGTTAGCAATAATGGTGGTTTCTGTAGTACGAACCTGAAATTTAAAAACTACCGTACATTACGCAGTGGTAGTGATTAGTGGATTTAACATCAAACTTCGAAAAAAAAAATTGAGTGTTGGTCAAAAGATTTCTCAGTTGATTCAGTCAAGAGTGGTATTATTTGTATGTACAATATAAGCCGTATTTACAAACCCAATTCATTACCGTCATGCGTCGTTACCGTATACTACAAAAAATACATATCGACGTATATTATAGGTCGTGGTGTGAATGCAGGCAAGAAATGTACCTACTTATACGTATAATGTAAACCCAATGCCTAACCGCCTAGGTATTTACCTATGTCAAAGTTCTTTAGCTTTTATGTGTCTTGGTCACTCAAAATTTTAACAAATGTGAATACAATAACTATTTTGATGATTGTTTAAGTATACACATTGAATTTGTTCAAGAGGCTTATTAAAAAGAGACACTATTTGATATATTCTGACAGTTTATAATCTTCGGCTGTTTAAGATGGATAAATTTCTCATAATAAAAGATATAACTACTAAAGTGCGTCGGTTAGCTATAAGGAGGAGTGCGGTAGACGGCGTGGCATTGTGTTACGTGCAAGTTTGTACTTTGTCCACTAACTTACCGTAACAGAGAAGATAGGCTTAGGGTTCCGGAAAGCTCAGTCAAAGTAGAGAAGTGGGATGGGTTCTACAGAGACGCAGGTGGCACCTAAAAGCTTAAAAGAGAAGGAAGGGCGCCAGCTAGAATGATTAACAGCCAGCCCTAGTTAAACGGAGAGAATTAGTCACTTTCCTAGCTAAGCAACGAATATAAGGAAGGATCTGGACAGTAAAAGAAAATAGGCAATTTACAATCAAAACAGTAATAACACTTACCAACCACAAAGCCGAATGCATTCAGTTGTACAGTGTTACTCTTTCTACAGTTTAAATACATGAAATTTGAATCGGCATTGTAGCCACTGACCCCAAAATACAATAAACAAATTAATGTACAAGTGAATAGTTAGTGAAGTACACAATTAACTGTTAATCAATTCAATGAACATATGTCTGTACAATCTTATACAATGCATCAATTAAAGCATCAAGTTTAAGTAATACAAAAACAGGTGTAATCGGTAACTTAGCTTTCAATATCCAGGTAGCTTGTCTTGAAGATCCAACGCAACAACCAAATGTTTAACAGTTATTCATCACCAGATGTTGCAAAATCTGAATCAGGTATCTTGCTAATATGTATGAAGTAAAACACACTTAATAGGCAAAAGGTAGGTACACCCAATTTATACACAGAGTATGCACCACATATAAGACAACATATATCCAAGTATGTACAACGTACAAGACCAGATATATCCCAAAATGTACAACGTCTAAGACAAGGTATATCCCAGTATGTACAAGTACCCCTAAAATTAAATATATCAACCCAAAACGAAAGCATGAAAATAGATCTTACCTTCAATCGGAGAATGATTATACAATGAATTTAACGAAGCGCAAGTTTGAGAACAGCTGGAGTCTGTTTCGAAAAGCAAAATAGTACATAATTATCCCCTAAAATGAATAAAGGAAAACTAACGACAGTTAATCTAATTAGTTACACCTTACCTTACCATTTATGATACAAAACTAATGTGTCCTTATAGAAAACCTGGTGAGGTTACGTATAACCCCTTTAGTTAATAAATTTAATGATCTTATTTAGTTAATTATCGAACCCCAGATATGTTGATGGCTGTAGCATGTATTTCTTATTAATCCGACAGAATCGCATGTACTAAACGGTTACAGAATGTCAGTACATATTTAGAAAAATGATTTTAAAACAGACATAACCCGATGGGCTAAATAAGTCCAGAAACTTCATTTTTAACGTATAAAAACGCACAAATAATAAACTTCGATAAAGTTATGAAAATGGTCCGAGAAGAAGATGGACCAATTAAACCTATACTTACAAAACGGTCATGTACTCACAAGCAACACGAATAAACTCTACCGCCTAAACTCCTCAAAGAGTTGCTTTTCCTCTGATGGTTCATCACATCCGTATGGATTTAAAAAACTTAGGTCAGATAATTTCACATAATAAAAGTTGTAAGCTTGTAAATGAAGATTTGAAATTATTCTTTGGTGTTACTCATGTGTAAGTATGTAACTATTCTCTATAATAATAATAATATATATTTGTGTTAATGCATCAGCTTACACACGTCAAATTATAATATATACAAGTAACACTAATAATGACATTTACTCAGTTCTCACTGTAGAGTATGCTTGTAGCCGGCTAAATATTCATGATGACTATAATATTCATTCGTTAATAATTTCTTAATTTTTTATTTAAATTTATTAAATGTTAGATTACGAGTCGAAATGTCTAGTTTATTGAAAAATAAAGGTCCATAATAGTTTATAGCAAATCTGCTGCTGTATACTCTATAAAATTTATTATTGATATTACTTTTACCCCTAGTAATGTATGTATGGATATCAGCGTGTACGTTGTATTTGTCCCAGTTTACTTTAACATGTAGGAGACACTGATATATACATATATATATATATATATATATATATATATATATATATATATATATATATATAATGAGGGAACAGTCAAAATTTTTTTTCCTTACACCACACCGTGTACTCGCGAGTGCGGAAGGTAAGACATGAATAATACTCTAAAGGTGGTTTGGTTGCGCCGCTGGCTTTTTATGGATGGTTATGTATTCCAATTTTTGCTATATCGGCTGGACGGCGACTTCTATCGATACGTAAGCTGTGCGACTACGTGTACCTGAAGAGCAAAGTTATCTCGTGCTTCAGCAACACTCCCGCGAAATGGTGCATGGATTCTCCCACGGTCTTCAATTTTGACCCCCTTGAAGAGATTGGCTCGAGCCAAGATGGTCAAATTGCTTGAACAATGACGAGTGACCTGGAAAACTTAAATTTCACGCCAACATACACATGACCCTGAAAAATTTCAAGGTAAAATATTACCCCTTTACCTTCAATGGACTTGACCTTGAAAAATTAAATTCCCATCAACGCGACCTTGACCCTGAAAAATTTCAAGGTCAAAGGATCGCCCATGACCTTCAATAAACTTGACCTGGAAAATTGATATCTAAGAATACCCCGGTCAATGAACTTCTAAGAATTACTGAGTGTGACCTTTCACGTCCTTGAAAAGGTCAAGGAACTTTGACCTTGTCGGCAAACATCAAAGGATTTGGACCGGCCAATTGCCAAAATACAGTTCACACGATCCTACGCTCTTCAAAATTTTCTCACGGTCAACAGCCCCAATACCTACTCAATACATAACTAGATACCAACCTCTATTACAGAAAACATTTATTAGTTTTAAAAATACAACAGTAGATGTCGTCACAAACAATCATGAGGACCGACACGGGCAAAAGACTTGAGACGAAGTTCCTCAGGCCTATAATTATCTTCCAAGATAGTATGTGGGCCCGCTTATTAGAATACTATTTCAAAGTTTAAGTCTTCCCGCCATAATAAACATGGGAGCCCGACAAGGAGCGAAGACCCGAGCACAAGTTCCGGAGTCCTATAGTCGTCTTATAAGATAGTATGCAGACCCCCTTATTATAACACTATTTTAAACTTTCCCGCCATAATAATTACTTACCGCTAGGTGGAACCAGGATCAGCCTCTATTACAGAAAACAATCATTAGTTTTAAAAATATACCACGATGTGGGGCCACAAATACACAAACAAAACCAACCAATCGGAATTCAGAGCCTTAAGACTCCAATGTGAACACAGAGCCTAGAGACTGGGCGAGGGAGCATGACCTGCCCTTAGGTTCTCCAATCAGATCACGCTACCTGGGGCAGTATGCGCGCACAACCAATCAGCTGAATGAGGGAGTAGCCACGTAGGGAAACCAATCTGAATACAGAGCCATTGACCCTCAACTTGACCACACAGCCTGGAGGCCAGGATGGGTCTGAGGACAACCAGAAACCAGGGAGCATGGCCTACCCTTAGGCCCTCCGATCGCAGTCCCCAGTCTGGGGCTGTATACGCGCCCAGGACCAATTAACTGGGCGTGGCCGATAACGGCAAAGGTTGGGTGTGTGACATCACAAAAAGTGGTGGGGGTAGGTGTCCTCCTTCTACTGATGACATAAAATCGTCGCCAAATATTAAAATGTGCATAACTTTATTAAGTATCGATCAAACCTAATGAAATTGTACACGCAGATGCTCTAGCTCATCACATATCACATCGTTTTTAATAAATTTTTGAGCCCACACTAGCTTCCACGACAATTTAAAAAAATCTCTTTTGATAACACGTATAAAATTGTCGCAACTACTAAAAAGCAAATAACTTATTTAATTATCAATCCAATTTAATGAAGTTTCACACACAGGTCCTCTACCTTATCACACATCACATCGTTGATAAGAAATTTTTAAGGCAACCTTATACTCCGTTTAACGATCAGATTCAGAAAGTGCTCCTCCCGCAAGTTAGCGCCAAATTTAAATGGCACATTTCTATTGATTAGCCGGGTTCACACAACCACGAAAAATTTTGTATTATATTAACCTATAAATGTCAAAGCATTTGTGTTTTCATTCTTTATTTTGATTAAAGCTTTTGCTCTAGTACTTTTCTTTTTCAAACAGTTTTTTTCAATACTAGCCACAATTTTGTAGCATATTAGCAAATAAATACATTTATTATGGATCAACGAAATCTTTCGCCCCTGAAAAAACGCCCGGCCAAGCATTTTTCCGTTGACGAAAAGGAGCGAATCTTTAACAAAAGTTTGTGTTGAAGAAAACCCGAACAAGACTGAAAATGCTGCATTTACAGCAAAAGCAGCAGGTAACATAACTTTATAAAAACATATTTTATTCATTATTTTACCATTTTAGGTATTACAGAAAAAAAAGTGTGTACAACATTCTACGTGAGTACAAGAAAACACATGTATTACAGCCTCCGACTGTGTACCACCGACAACGAGCTACAGGAAGAATTGTGAATTGAGGCACTATGATAAAGTTTTTGTGGCAATTATTAAAGAATAAAGAGGTTTGTCTCAACTGTGTAATTGCATTTTGCAGTTTGTTTAGATAAATAAGCACTTGTGACATCAACAAGAAGTTGACATGTAAATTCCTATAAAAATAAAATGTAAGCTTAAAGTTCTATTCATTTACTATTTACATGCCCGACTTATGGTCTTTTACAAAAAAATAAATTAATGATATTTTTGATTTCCAAAATATGTGCCCTAACAATTTGACTTGACTTAATATGAGATTTGACAGATTGGTAAACATTAACGAGTTATGTACAGCATGTCAACATTCCCATACACTAAAGATGCTTGTTTTCAAACCGTATTAAAACTGATTCATTGGTGATTGAAAATTTTGGTTCGTAAAAATGTACGTTTTAAAATATTTATATTTCTAAATATGTTTATTATTTGATTACTGTTAAAACTACATAATTATACACTTTAGGGACTACAATAATCAATATGCATACATTAAAGAACCGTTGAATGTAATTCAACCATTGTATTACCCAGAAAGTAATTTTGTGATGGTTGTAAACAGGCCTATGCGCAGTTACGCACTTACACATTTGTAGGAGGAGCATTTACTGAATCTGTTCGTTAAACGGAGTATAGTATCGATGTAAATAAAAAAAATCTCGTTTTGATGACAGTTATCAAATCGTCGCCAACTTTTGAAATGTGTATACAACGTGATCAATCTCAAGTGTACTGTAGTGGTATGACAAAAATCCCTAGTTGTTAATATTGTTGTGTTTTGCAGTTAGCTGCTTTGGATTTTTAGTGTGGTTTTAGTCGTTTTAGTTTATGTCAGTTTATGTCATATTATACCTTCGTTTTCACTTTTGTATTTTCTAGGTGCCGAAATGTTACAAAATGTATTTGCGAATATGCAACGTAGGGTGAACTTATGTTTACAATTTAATGGCGGTCATTTTGAACATATGCTGTAAAGCAAAGTGTGATAACTAATGTGTACCTAAGGACTTAAAAAAATTTGTAAAAGACATTGTCATTCCATAAACATGTACTGTAAATTTTATTTAATTATAATGAGATTATAACATTTAAATACTTAAGATTCATTATTTTGTAATGATGTAATCCAATCATTAAATAATATTTTATTTATTTTGTTGTATTTTATAGGGATGCAGTCTAATCAAATGCAAAATAGTCATTATTTAAATTAGATAATATTTTATAATATGTATAAGTTAATGACCTTCATACAGATTTGAAACTGATCGTAGTTTTTACTCGAACCATGCTCTAGAGTAGCTAGAGCAATACAGCTTCTTACCAACCTATCAGTGGTAACAACTTAAATATTTTGATCACGTGGATACACTTGAGATTGATCACTCTGTACCTTTCTCAATTATCAGTTTTTCAATCACCACTACTTTCCACGAAAATTTAAACAAATCTCGTTTTGACATCTCTTATAAAATCGTCGCTAACTATAAAAATGCGAATAACTTTTTTAATTATCAATCAAATTTAATGAAATTTGACACACCGATGCTCTATCTTATCATACATCACATCGTTGAATAGAAATTTTTGAGCCACTACTAGTTTTTATGTAAATTATACATGTTTGGATTATAACACAGGTGAAGCACTCGTCGATGGCTTTGAAAATATTGTAATACCCTTAACTATGTAAGTAAAACGACATATATCATCACTGTTATTATTATTAATAAATAGAATTTGAAATATAAATAGTTTATTAATTAATTAATAAAAGTGTTGCTGTTACTACCACATGATAGAACTGCATATTTTATAAAAGTTATACGCATACTGGATGAGTGTGATGTCACCATCTTTAAAATTCCGTCGCTATCTTCATATAGGTATATTAACTTACAATATGACTTTGTGTGGAATTAATTTTATCTTCGTTATATTACGACAAACGGCAATCAACACACGACTTATTGTAGAACAGCCTGAACGGAGAAGTTAAAAGAAGGTCAATCTTGAACTGTTCTGGTGCAACGTGTTTTCATGATAGAGTCGACGATCACTTTGATCCTTCAGTGGACGTCATTGGAACTACCAAGCCTTAATGAACCCGAATTCTTTGAAATGTCTTACAAGGTTGACACGAAACTTGTTAAAGTCGAACCTAAAGAGGAAGAAGGGATAGATTTACTTCTAACCCAACGTTATATGGTAAATAGTGATCTAATGAAAGGTGAAATTGATTACGGTTTAAATAGTACAAAGCTTAACACTATTTTTATAGATGTGATTATTAAGAAAGAAGAAAGCTCTTCACTAATAAAAGATGTGAGCTCGAGGGAATCTGATGACATAAAGGAAAGCAGTGCCAAACCCATCACAAACATCCAGTATGAACATAATCCATCTAATAGTTCAACAGTGCATGAAAATTTAAAACAGGACATTTTAAAATACGGTTCAAATGTTAAATATAAATGTGACCAATGCAATTATATAGCAGAAAGCAAATCAGGTTTGAAAAGTCATCTTTTAAAACACACTTCGAGTTATGAATACAAATGCAGCCAATGTGATTATGCAACAAATCGCAGAAGTAATTTAATAATTCATCTTAAAAAACACTGTTCAAGTTATGAATTCAAATGTGACCAGTGTGATTATGCAACACATCGCAAAGATTGTTTTAATATTCATCTTAAAAAACACTCTTCAAGTTATGAATTCAAATGCAGCCAATGTGATTATGCAGCAAAACGAAAACAAGATTTAAAAATTCATCTTAAAAGCCATTCTTCAATTTATGAATTTAAATGTGACCAATGTGAATATGTAACAAATCTCAAACATAATTTTAAAAGACATCTTAAAAAACACTTTTCAAGTTATGAATACAAATGCAATCAATGTCATTATGTGGGACATCATAAAGTTAATTTTAAAGTTCATCTTAAAAAGCACTCTTCAAGTTATGAATTCGAATGTGACCAATGTGATTATGCAACACATCGCAAAGATCATTTTTATATTCATCTTAAGAAGCACTCATCAAGTTATGAATTCGAATGTAACCAATGTGATTATGCAACACACCGCAAAGAAAGTTTTAATATTCATCTTAAAATACACTCTTCAAATTATGAAATCAAATGCAGCCAATGTGATTATACAACACATTGCAAATATAATTTTAAAAGTCATCTTAAAAAACACTCTTCAAGTTATGAATTCAAATGTAGCCAATGTGATTATGCAGCAAAACGAAAAACCGATTTAAAACTTCATCTTAAAAAGCATTCTTCAATTTATGAATTCAAATGCGACCAATGTGATTATGCAACAAATCACAAACGTAATTTAACAATTCATCTGAAAAAACACTCTTCAAGTTATGACTTCCAATGTGACCAATGTGATTATGCAACATATCGCAAAGATCGTTTTAATATTCATCATAAAAAACACTCTTCAAGTAATGAATTCAAATGTGACCAATGTGATTATGCAACACATTGCAAATATAATTTTAAAAGTCATCGTAAAACACACTCTTCAAGTTACGAATTTAAATGCGGCCAATGTGATTATGCAGCAAAACGAAAAAAAGATTTAAAAATTCATCTTAAAAAGCATTCTTCAATTTATGGATTCAAATGTGGTCTATGTGATTATGCAACAAATCGCAAATGTAATTTAACAATTCATTTTAAAAAGCACTCTTCAACTTTGACTTTGTTGTAATTGAGTTCCTAGATCTAGAAAAAATTTGATCTTAAATACCCTATAAATTTACTGTATAATTTGTGAACAGCACCGTTTTAATTTTGTATCGTCTGTTATCTTAACTATCATTGTCTTACCCATTACTTAAGGTTTCCATCAATTTGGTTGTTGCCCACAACATTAAGAACACCACTATACAATTGTAAAGGCTAAATATACTAATAGCAAAGAATAAACATTACTCTTTACTAATAGTATGTGTAATTTATTTATTACTGATACCTATTCATTTTTTCATAAATTATTTTTGAACATTAGATATCTTATCGTTTGTAAACTTATTTATAGGTTAATGATTAATTTTAAATTTATAAATGTAACTTCGTCGAATTAGTTTATATTTAATTCATGATAATATTGTTCACAATGCTAAGTATTTAATAGGTTAGTGTTTAATTCATACATGTAACTGTATTAGAATAGTGAAGTACTTGGCTTTTAGGTTTTTAAATGGTGTATTTTTAAAGTGTATTAGAATTAAATGTACGAAATGAAAACTTGTTATCTTTAAACGGTATACATTTAAATCAAATTGATAAAAATAACAGTTGAAAATGTCAAATTAAATAGTGTAAATGTAGAAGTTAAAATTGACATAGGAGCACAATTAAAGAAATTAGTATTTAAAAATAATGTAAAAATTGAAGCTTTCGGAGGTTATAAAATTAAACCAATTTTAAAAGTAGCATTGGTAGTAGGTATTTACTTAATCAAATGAAATTTTTGAGAAATTTTAATTTGTTTAGTTGAGAGTACTTCACCATTGTTTTGTTTTATTCTGATTCTGGACCTAGGGCTAGGGGCAGTCTGGTTTTAAATTTAAATCAACCACTTCATAGAACCGGTGAATCACGTTCTACTTATTAAGTGCTTTGTGCTTATTTGATTTTGATTATTTTGGATTATTAGTTACATATACATTAGTGTATAATCATTGTTTTCACTGGAACCCTTCATGGACTAAAATTGAATGAACATTAAAATACAAATAAATTTTTTTTTTTTTTAATTCAAATTTCCCGCTCAAACGAACTAGTTTTTTTAGTACTATTGCAATTACTAGTACAATAATTCACAAATTCGAATTTACTTTTAAATACATTTATTATGGTTTTAGTACAATTTTCAATCACAAGTAGTACTTTTCGCGTTTCGTATTGTGGCACCACTGATTGGGACAACTACCACAGAAGAATCTGTGACAACTACAGTTTACATAGAAAATGAGTTTGTAAAATGTAATACAGAGTTCATAGTAGTAAATTATAAAAGTTTACCTATATAGTCAGGCCGGAGAGATATCTTATGACTCATCTTTTATTGGTTCATATAGTTAGTAATTTTGAGTACCAACAAAATATCGTCAATGTTTCTAGGTTATTTTCAAATTTAAGCCGCGCTGTCAAATTGAAATAAACTTATTGTTTGAATATCTCGGGATTTAGCATCCTAAAGGTCTTAAAAATCTCCATCCACTCGTATAAATAAAGTCGAATTTCGTTTAAGGTCTGTTCGCACTTATTCTGGCATGTAAAGTGCACAGAGTGTGGGTAGTCATATGATAAAAATATAGTGTACAACTAGTAAACGATTATCAGAACCGAGACCGGATCAACAAAATTTCGTGTTGGATCTGTTTTACAAATTATTTATATCAATAATTTTCAATACGAAACGAATTAGCTAGCAGTAGGCAGTGCTCGAATGAAGTGCGAAAAGTTTAGTTAATTGCGGAGGATCGTTTTTAGCCGACAGATCTCACTGCGTCAAAAGTCTCAAGACTGTAATTTGGTTATCGAAGCCACTTATAAATGATTTTGTCATAAATAAATACACTGTATTGGATGTTAAAAATGAGATTTATTATTGGTTAATAATATAACCGATTTTAAAAATCTCAGTTTGTCAATATATACAGGCTGTAACAAATTCGCTTCTCAGTATAGGGATCTCGGGAAAGGTAAGAGATAGAGAGATGGTTAAATTGGGGCAAAGTTGCTAAATCCTGTGGCAAGTAATATGCCGTCAAAAAAGTAAAATTATTTTGTACGGTTCCTGATACATCCGATAAAAACCGAAATTCTGCGATTTCGTTTTTATTTTTTTCTGGTCTTATTAGTAAAGATACTTTAAAACTAATAAAACATTCTTAAAGCCATTTTTAATGGTCTACATCATGGTATTTTTTATTTGCTTCTACAACGTTTCGTCCTCACGCAACCATCAACTTTATTTTCTTAAATACGACGAAAATGAAATTTTTCTCTAGTTAGTTACCTTATTAAATTCTGATGCAATGGTATATCACATTTCATGTTTTTCAACGTTTTGAACCTTAAAAACCACCCTCATTTAAATTCTTTTTGATACGATCCTGCGCTATCTTCAGCTTGTAATTACTTACATAAACTGAACTAGAAGAGTATTAAATAATAGAATATGAACTACTAGAATATTGCACATTACTATTTATTATGATAAAATACATAATAACTAGACACTAATGAAAAATAACTAATATCCACATAATAATAATAACCCCTAACAGAAATAGCTAAATATTAAATTACGAAAAAATACATAATTTTAGTTTAGAATATACAATTTACAAATGTTTGAACAGATTTCCATTTACACTCCTACACAACTCTATTCTTTTACACATATTTTGTACTGCCCTTTGAATATCACGCCTTGGTAAAGAATTAAACACATTTATAATGTTTTCTCGTAATTCCGCAATATCATTTGAAACGGTTTTGTATATTTCGTTTTTAAGTGACCCCACAGGTAATAGTCCAATGGTGAAGGATCCGGTGACCTTGCTGGCCACTGCACGATTACCAATCCATTTTCCAGGGAATTGCATATGCAGAAACTCTCTTACATTTCGAGTATTATGAGGCGGCGCCCCATCTTGCTGAAACCATAAGTTTTGGATTCTGTTCAGTGGTAATTCATCTAAGTAATCTAAAAATATTGTCCTAAGAAATTCAAGATAACCTACTCCATTTAAGGTTTCTTCATAAATAAAAGGTACAAGAATTCTATCACCATTGATGCCAGCCCATACGTTGAGACCAAATCGTACTTGAGTTCGAATTGGCCAATTAATTCGTGGATTTTCCACTGCCCAAATATGTTCGGTATTTCTATTAAAAATTCCACAATTGGTAAATTTAGTTTCATCACTCCAAATTATTTCATTAAAAAAATTATTATTTGTTTCAATTTGCTGCCTCAGCCAGTTGCAGAATTGCAAACGTCTTTCTTGATCACCTTGTCGTAAACAATGACAGATATGTATTTATAGGGTTTCATGTTATTATTTTTTAATATTCGCCAGACTTTCATATGTGATACATTTGGTAAATTAGTGTTATTAGCCAATTCTCTGGTCGATTTGAACGGGTCATTATTTATCTAAAATGAGAAACATACATGTAATATAAAAAAAAACGTGATATTACCATCATATCACATTTTATTTTATGAAATCTATATGAGCTGGGTCCTTTGAGCAAACCTGTATTACCTAGCTCTACGCAAATACATAATATGTAAAATCTATAAGTACCTGATTTATAATAGCATTGTAACAAGGCCCTAACTTTAGATGCTATTTTATAATATGCCTTTTTTTGTAGGTGCAATATGGATTGCGCCCTTCTGGTTTGGTAACCCAACGCGGTTTTATTTTGCCTCGGCTTTGCTCAATCGTGTTTATTTTATAAACGGGGTGTGGTTCATATTAAGTACTGGATGGGCTTAACACTGTCACCTTAAATAAATACCTTAAAGCGTTTTTAAAATGTATATTAAATAAACTCAACAATAAACAAAAAGTAATTAACACAAATGTATTGGGACTTCTTGCTCCTGGTCCTGGCGGCTCGTTCTCCTGGTGGGCGGCCTGTCACGGTGTGCGTAGTCGCTTCTGTGAACAGAGATATTCTTTGTAATCTACTCCTTACCTAAGAGGTAAAATTTAGGTTACGGTCCTGTATTTACAGTAGCGAGAGCGTTATCCTTGATACCGTTGTTGGTCGGAGGCGCCAGCGCAATGAACTCGAGTCGTTGCGGGGATTGAGAAAATCAATATCGTACTTATACTGTAGTAACTCTGGAGCGCTGAAGTGAGTCTGTCGTACTCCCAGGAAATAATACACGCGAAATGCGCGTATGCAAAGGCGTGATCTCGGGACTGTCTTTCTTTAATTATAACCGGTTTGATTAGGCAATTAGATTATTTATATAACAGAATTAATTACGGATCTCTATACGAAGTCTAATTATCTATAATCAATCAAGGGAACAAAATACTTGATATTAAAACTACTCTAATAGGTTTACGTAAATATAGAATAATTTACGTACTATCTAACTTATTTACAAACAATCTCGCACCAGGTGTTTTACGATGGTTATATGGACTACAAATTTACACACCAGGTTTCGGGTGTACTCTCCTGCGATTAAAGACACCGTGTACGGTTATCGTGTTTGTCTGTAGGTATTGTATGTATGAGTTTCGAGCGGGATTTCAGTAATGCTCAGAAGACGTAGGCGACGGCCTGTCTTTACTGGATATACTAAGAGAAAGGTCGTAGGTCTTTACAGCCCTGTAACAACCCTTCACCCTCAAGTATTACGTCGGGGGTTACCCCTGCGTGATACTCTAGGTGTTAGTGTACTTTGTATTGGCGTGACGACGATCTGGCACTTGTGTTAGTGTACTTTGTATTTGCGAGTTCTGATCTACCTGTGTGACTTTCTAGGTGTTAGTGTACTTTGTATAACTCCTGGAGACTCAGCCCGGAGTTATTTACGGTCTGTGGTGTTTGATTGTAAATTGTCAGATTATATAACTTTACAACTTACGTGTCTATCAATAGCAGTACAGGATTAAACTTTAGGTTGCCCGGTGCGAGGTGGTGCGCGTTATCACCCGATGGCGATGGACTCTTCGACGGTGAATAACAGGTCGGTGCTTACTCAAAGCAAACGGTACGGTGACGGCTGCTGGATATCGGCTTGACTTGAATCGACTTTGATTCATCTTCCCTTTCTTTCACGCGCGTCGCGGGTTTATAAAGGTGCATCTGTGGGCGGCTTCGCGGCTACCGTGCGGGGGATGCCGTTATGCGATTGGTTGTAATCGTTCTGACGTGCAAAAACTTACGGTTTCTTAGAAATACACGTCAGCGGTGATGAATAAATTATTCGTTGTGCAATATCGCGTAAACTTTTGAAATCTTACATATAGGATGGTCCGAAAATAATTTATTCTAAAAAGCATACGTAAAGGACGCTGGTTCTTTACAGCATCATTTTCATCTTGCGTAACTTTACTGCCATATGATTTCCTGGCTTTCTCAACTGAACCTAATTCCGCAATATGTTTATCTAATTTTTGAAATAGGGATCGGTGGGGCTGTATTCTTTCAGGATATTCTTCTTCATACATATCACTAGCTCTCTGTGAATTTCTATTACATTTATAATAACATTTCAGCATAACTTGCCTTTCAATCAGGGGCGCGCCGTCCACGTGTCGAATGTGTCAGCGAACACAGGCGCCAGGAGGCCAAAGGCGCCTTCGGCGCCTTAAAAATGTATATAAATTCAAAATTCTTTATAGGTTGCGATTAAAATAATTCAGTATCGCCTTATTTTATTATAACTTATTTATGATCTCAGTAATTATTCTTGTTCTAACATGAATAGTTCGTACAGTCGTGTTAATATCATGTATACAGTGGACTATTCATATTAAGTCGCCGATGGATATATAGCCGCGGGGGCGGGAGCGCGCGGGCGACGCGGCGGCGGAAATTTGTCCGCGCACGAATTTACAAAATGAAGCGCAAGCGTTCTAACTCGTTTAGTCTTGTTAAAACATGCATTACTTGAAATCGTCTATGATTTAACAAACATATTATTTGCTTCATTCTCCTTCAGCAAGCAGTACTGCACTAGTGTAGAATTTATGTACCTTGTATCTTTAAAATATTTGTGAGTGAATGTGAATTTAAGAATATCAAGAACATTAAAGATTAAAGGTAAGCTATTTTGCATTTAAAATAAACATACATACATTACAATACGCATTTCCCAATAGGGGTAGCGATCATGTTTGCAAAAACTAGAAAAAAAAGTAATAAAAGCGAAATTATTCGAAAATGTTACTTCATACTTTCCTATAATTAAAGCAAAACTAAAGCAAATGACGCAAACAAGACTTTTTTGAATATTTTTATTTAGATGTCTCAAGAAAGAAAGAAAAAGAAACTCTCCGGGCATCAAAATTTAATTAATAAAAAAAGACGCCAAGAAGAACAAGAGAAAAATGCTTCAAGATTAACACAGAATTTTACGAAACAAACGACTAGAACTGACCAAGATTATCCGCCAGATTCAATTCAGGAATCAGTACCCGGTTGCAGTGTAGATAAATTCAAAATACAAAGTCAGCCAGGACCAACTCCCAGTGAAGATAATCAAATCGTTGAAGAAATTACCCCTGTTTTTGGATCTGGGGACTATACTGAAGAGACAGGTACAGACACAATAAATAAATGTGCATTTGATGACCCAGGGCTTTGGCGGAACCAATATCTCACATATCTAGGCAAGCTATTATAAAAACGGGCCCTAAACAAATAAAAAACTTTAATTTTCCGCGCGATTTGTTGGGTCGAAAATTTTCTGAAAGTTACTATAAGAGAAACTTAAAAAATGGTGAAGAATGTAATAGAAATTGGTTGATTTACTCAATTACGAAAAATAATGTTTATTGCTTTTGTTGTAAAATTTTCGAACCTTCTCAGCAAAATAGATTTATTCAGGGATTTAATGACTGGCATCATATAGCAATGTACCTGAACCGCCATGAAAAAACTTCCACTCACTTTACTAACTACAAAAAATGGACAGAGTTGCTTCTATCGTTCAAAAATAAAACTACTGTTGATTATTTACAGCAAACAATATTAGACATTGAAGGTAAACGATGGTATGAAGTAATAAAGCGAATAATTTATGTAATTCAATTTTTATGTAAACAAAATTTAGCACTTCGAGGCAAAAGCAATAATCTTTACAATCGCAACAATGGTAATTTTTTAAAATGTATTGAAATGCTAGAAAAGTTTGATCTTATTATACCGGAACACACACGACGTATAAATAGCGATTCTGAATTTCACAAAATGCAAACATATCTAGGAGACAAAATCCAAAATGAAATACTTTCCTTAATGGCTTTTAATATTAAAAATCATATTATAAATTTATGTCGACAAAATAAATATTTTTCAATAATATTAGATTGCACTCCGGATGTTTCTCATATTGAGCAAATAAGTGTAATAATTCGATTCTTTCATTTCAATTTAGCATTAGGATCGACCGAAATACATGAACATTTTTTAGCGTTTTATCCAATTTTAGATGTTACAGGGGCTGGATTAACAACATTTCTTATTGATCTATTAAAAACATTAAATTTAGACATAAATAATATAAGACGCCAAGGCTATGATAATGGCTCTAATATGCACGGCAAAAATAGTGGCCTACAAAAAACAATTTTAGATTTGAACCCGCGAGCTTTTTATGTTCCTTGTGCGAATCACAGCCTGAATCTAATTGTAAATGATGCCGCTAATATCAACCATGAAGCAATAAATTTTTTTAATATAATACAAGAATTATACAAATTTTTCTCAGCGTCTACTAATCGATGGAATATCTTAATCAAACATGTTATTACTAATTTCACTTTAAAGCCCTTGTCCGAAACACGCTGGTCAAGTAGAATTGATGCCATAAAGCCTCTCTATAAATATTTACCAAAAGTTTTTGATGCATTATTTGAAATTTGCAATGACCACACAAGAGTCGACGAACAATCTAAATACCAAGCTAAGTGTCTGGGAGAAAAAATTTCTACATTTACATTTATTTGCTCCGTTCAAGTGTGGAATGATATTTTAAATCAAGTAAATTTTGTGAGTAAAATGCTTCAATCTCAAATTACAAATTTGCAACTTGCTTTGGATGCATAAAACAAACTAAATACATTTTTAACTAATTATCGATCTGATGCTAGTTTTGCAGAAATTGTTGAAAGTTCCAAATTAATTGCAGAAAAGTTTGACATAGAAACTGAATTTCGTAGTGCGAGTCCATTAAGACGACGTAAAAAATCTACTCAATTTGATTATGAACATGAAGATCAACCTATAGTAAATCCTGAAAATTCATTCAAAGTAAATTTTTATTTCTGTATAATAGATCAAACTTTAATTTCGTTACAAGACAGATTTTCTTTATTAAAAGAACATATGGATTCATTCCAATTTTTATATTCATTAGATAATTTACAAAATAAAGAATAGGTCTATTATCTTGCTGCAAAAAATTACAAGCGAAATTAACTCATGAAAATCAGTCCGATATTGACGCAGATGATTTATGTGAAGAAATTTTACAATGTCAAGTATTTATTACGAATCCAAAAAAAGATATATCCCAAATAATTCAGTATATTTATTCAAATGATTTAGTAGGAGTTTTTCCAAATTGTACTGTAGCACTCCGTATTCTTTTATCATTACATGTCAGTTGCGTCCGTGGAGCGGTCTTTTTCGAAATTAAAAATCATAAAGAGTTATTTACCCTCCACAATGGCGCAAAATAGATTATCAGATCTCGCAATAATTTCAATTGAGTCTGACATACTGGATAAACTTGATATATTTCTTTACTAAAAGCTAGGAAAGTAAAATTTATTTAATGACTTATTTACATTGTTTGTATTTAATTTACCGTATAATATGTATTATGTTTATATTATAAATATTATATTTTTCATTTATTATTGTTGTTTATCTGTTTTCTTGTGTTTGTAATTTTGTATTTTAAATAAAAAGGTTTACACAGACTATTTCAATCTTTGTGTGTTTTTTATTTCAATGCGTTAAGAATATAACAAAAACAGTCATTTAAATGTCCCTAAACATAAGCCTAAAAATTATAGTATTTCAAATTAATTATTCATTATTTTTTTATTCATGTCGTATTACTTAAAAATGCTACTAGAGAATTAAAAATTAAAGTGTCCGAACCTATAGTTGTTGGGACTCTTATCACCTAGGCATGCAAAATATTTATAATATTAGCTTTTGATACAAATGTTTTTAATTAATGGGGCGCCATCAAAAATTTTGACACAGGCGCCGCATGCTCCTGGCGCGCCCCTGCTTTCAATAAACGAAAAAGGCATTTTTA
Organism: Vesta saturnalis; assembly: GCA_036346205.1. Classification (NCBI taxonomy): domain Eukaryota; kingdom Metazoa; phylum Arthropoda; class Insecta; order Coleoptera; family Lampyridae; genus Vesta; species Vesta saturnalis. Next base: position 2,178,358 of record JARFJB010002108.1, on the reverse strand, counting down.
AATAAAAATTATACCAAAATATTTTGAAAATAATTCACACTCAAACCAAATGTCACAATTAATAGTAGGTAATTGTTTTGAAATTTAGAATATCCATAGCCGCCTTGAACAACTTATGTTACTAACAACACGAACACCTGATATTCAGAGGGCAATGCAAAATATGTATTCTTCTTCCTGGTTGGGAATATTATTTTTTTATTGTTTGTTATTTATCATTATTTTCTAGCCGTATTATTATCCATAATATTATTATAATAAATAAGTATAGTATTTTGGTATTTCATATTCTACTCATTAATACTCATTTAGTTTAATTTGTATGAATAATTATGAGTTAAAGATATCACAGGACCGTATCAAAAAAAATTGTAACTGAACGAGGTTTTTAAGGTTCAAAACGTTGAAAAATATAAAGTGTGATATATCACTGCATTCAGAATTTAATAAGGAAAATTTCATTTTCGTCGTATTTAAGAAAATAAAATTGATGAAAGTTGCATGAAGACGAAACGTTGTAGAAGCAAATAAAAAATACCATGTTGTAGACCATTAAAAACGGCTTTAAGAATGTTTTATTGATTTTAAAGTATCTTTACTAATAAGGCCAGAAAAAAATAAAAACGAAATCGCAAAATTTAGGTTTTTAACGGATATATCCGGAACCGTACAAAATAATTTTATTTTCTTTACGGCATATTACTTGGCCACAGGATTTAGCAACTTTGCCCCAATTTAACCGTCTCTCTATCTCTTACCTTTCCCGAGATCCCTATACTAAGAAGCGAATTTGTTACATCCTGTATATATATATATATATATATATATATATATATATATATATATATATATATATATATATATATATATATATATATATATATATATATATATATATATATATATATATACAGTGTGGTCACTAAGTGTGCAACATATGGGAATTTTTTATTAATCGCTCGTCCAAAATACAGGTATTGCCAAAAGATGGTGCATGTTTGATAACCATTTTAGGTGCACGTAGAATGGTTCCAAGTCAAACGGTATACATGGTAGGTCAAAAAATATAAAAATTGCACAAGAGTAAAGTGCCCTTATTTCAAAAAATTCGGCAAAATGTAATAAAGTAACGTTATTTAGAATTAAAAGTTATGCCCGAATACCAAAGTGTGGTCCTCTAAGTAATTTTTTATTTTTTTTTTAAAGGTTAGTAATTTGGCTATTTTTTTTGCATCTTACCAAAACATGTTGATAACTTAATCAAAATGAAATCAATCTGGCACAATTTTATTAAAGCTCGAGCCTATATGAAAAATTAAATTAGATTTTTAATATTTTAGGCAATCACTAACTTAATCTTAACATGGTAAAAAATCAGTAATCATAATACGCATATTCAAAAACTCTAATCCAAAGTGCAAAAGCTTTAGTTTAAATGATTTACAAAATCAAAATAAACGAACAAAAATTATTAAGAAAAAAAATTAAATAATATGTACACAACACAACTATCGACAAAATACACCTAAAAAACCTTCAGTTTGGTATAGATATGTAGATGACACATTTGTTATTTGGAGACATGGAGAAGAAGCACTGCATGAGTTTTTGGTTTTTATAAATGGTATACCATTTCTTGACATATTAATATCTAAAAATAATAATTCACTATCTTTTAAGGTTTACAGAAAGCCGACACACACTGATAGATACCTTCATAAATTATCCAACCACCATCCACGTCAAAAAATTAGTGTAATTAAATCTTTAGTAGATCGAGCAAAACGAATTTGTGACCCTGAATTTTTGAATGATGAATATAAATATTTAAGAAAATCCTTACAAGATAATGGATATTCACTTACAGATATTAATAATGTTATTACACCTTCTAGGCGTAACCTTAAAGAAAAACCAGTTCTTAATGTTGGTACTGCTTTTCTTCCTTTTATAGCTAATGTTACAAATAGAATTGAAAAAATCCTAATCAAATATGGCATTAGGACTATTTTTAAACCTACAAGAAAAATTAAAGAACATTTAAGATCACCTAAAGATGTGTCAAACCCTTTATCATCTTCCGGAGTGTATATCTTGTTCATGTGGAAAAGTATACATCTGGACCACAAAACGTAGCTTTGATACAAGACGCAGAGAACATATGAGATTTTGTAGATTGGGTCAACCAGAGAGGTCTGCTGTGGCTGACCATGCCCTGAATAATCTAAATCATGACATTCAATTTGACAATATGGAAATATTGTCAAGACAAACCCAGTATTATGTTCGTTTGCAACGTGAAGCTATTGAAATATATAAACACCCGAATAATTTTAATAGACAAGAAGAAAATCTCCGTTTAAATAGGTTTTGGCATCTTATAATTAAAAAAGAGCATAATGATACGCCTTGATTTTAATTTGTTTTCAACTTTTGGTATGTCTAGGTTTTTTGCTGTGTTTTTCCTAGACCTTGAAGCAAATGCTTTACCAATTATATGTTAAATTTCCACAGCACTATAATTTTAACATAAGTAGTTGAAATTAAATTGAAATTAAAAATTACAAAGAACGTTCTGCATTGTGCTTTTCATTGTTAATAACACTTCCAATTATTGATAAAGATATCTCTTTGTTAGATTTAACTGGGTTATTTTATTTGATGTAACGTTTGGATTTGTGAATGCTTCTATCATTTTAAAATTGAAGTTTTTCACAACTTTACACTTACATCATAACTCGATTAAATTTTGTTAAATGTGTTTTTTGGCTGGCAAATTTCATTGTTAGCTTTCGTCGTAGAGAGTGTTCTGGTTTGTCATCTTTGAGGCAGTTTAACAATATTTAATTTTAATGACCTAGTTATTCTTTACTACAATTTTATAGTTGGCTTATACGTTTCTCAAACTGTTATATTAATAGCAGGCTTATGTTTATGTTTGAATTTTTCAAATTTGACAAAATTGTTTACTACATCTTTAACAATTTTTAACAAACATTACTACTGACGAAGATAACTGTAAGTGTTATCGAAACGTTTAGATTGTATAATTTAAAGTACACCATTAAAAAATCCCAAAAAAGATAAGTATTTTATTACACAGTGTATATATATATATATATATATATATATATATATATATATATATATATATATATATATATATGTGTGTGTATATATAACGAATGTAAACCTAAGTTCAGCTACAGAGGTATATGTTAAATATAATAATTCTTAACAATGTTATAAAGTAACTAAGATTCTAATTTTTGCTTTAAATTCAAATATTGGACATCCTATAATTAAAAGTCATCACTTTCACTTTCACTATCATCTTCACTCGACTCTCCGACATTAATTACTACAGGTTTTACCATTTCCTCAGCTCTTTTTTGAACGTCCCACCACTGGCTCATTTCCTTTTCAGCATGTAAAATACACTTTTGCCACAGTTCTCCAGTTACTTGGTTTAATGGATCCTTCCATAGCGATAAAACATTCTCGTCCCTGAAGCCCTGTCTTCCAACGTTTTTGTTGTAATACTGTTTACAATTTGCCCATATTAACTCGATAGGGTTGAATTGGGATTGATACGGACGTAAACGTAAAATTTGATGTCCCCATGATGAGTGATTTCATCAATTGCTTATATTTTTGGAACTTGTAAATCCTTGGCAATTTGTAATAATTCCACTTTCAGCATATCATTCGAATGAGGAATGTTGTGTTTTCTTAAAAATTGAAGATCTTCTTTCTTCCAACTACTTGAAGGTAATTTTTCTACTAATGTAGAATAATAACTGGCTTTGTCAAGAATTATCAAATTTGGTTTTTCTAAATTTGGTAAGAACTATTCTTGAAACCATTTTTGAAATAAATCAGCGTTCATATTATCGTGGAAAATACCAATGATGAATTAGGAAAAAAACAACCTTGTTACCAGCACTCGGTACGATAAAATTAAAATTTATTCGGTTTAAAATATTTTTAACAAATCGGACTATTTTAATTACCGTTTCCTTTCTCCTAGCGGTTTGTTCCTCGACTCACAACTTTCATTAGCAAATATTTTCGCAAAAATGTTACTGGAGCACCAGCAATATGAACCAGTTCCATTAAACGGCTTCTTCCATCGTCAACTTTGAATTCAAAACCAATTTTGTGTAACAATTGTTTCAAACTCGTTTTACTGAAGATAAATATTTTATCTTCTTTAAGTTCAGTTTGGACTTTTTCGATAGTAATAAGTAAGCCTAAAATTAAACAGTGGTTAACTTCATTTCATCAATAATTTCTGAATTATTTACCAGTTGTATGCATGGTGTAAATTTTTCGTTTCAAAGGTCTTTCACGTATTCGTCGACATCGTCTGACTTCGACTTCAAACGCAGTCTATGTTTTTGCGGTGAATCCGGCGTGATTTCCCAAATTCCTCCCCTCCACCTAATCCTAAGGTCAGTCCAGTTCAGGCTGTCAGATCGACCACGTGCGAGCAGCGTTCGTTATGTCTATTTTATTGTTTTTGAAGTGATAACTTATAGTTAATATGGAAAATGTGTGCGAGATTGAATGGTCAAGTGCTGAAATTAATTGAACTTTATCGTAAACAGCACGTGTTGTGGAATACCACATGCCAGGATTTTAAAGACAAAACTGAAAAATAATGCGTGGGTAGAGATAATCAATGCAATCAAGGTGACAAACGCCGAAGTGCAATCGAAGATGAGAATACTTATCGAACAATTTCAGCTACAAACCAAGAAGCGGTTTCGTAGCTGATTCCAAAAAGTGGTTTGCCTTTGATCCCCTATTGCTTATAAAGGACAAAACCACTCACAGGCGGACACGACAAGCAGGGCTAGTTCATCAACCAAACACCACTGCTACTGGGGTTATTACAAACGAGGTAATTATTTTTATTAATAGATAGGTATTGTGTTTCTACAATTTTAGGGCGCTGCTTTAACTGATGAATGTCACCAATAAGGTTACCCCACTAATTTTATATTTTTTATTTTATTAGATTCTTTGACCTATTTTGAGAAATTATTTAAAAAATTTTGATTGTGGAAATGCTTATTTCCGCTGTAGTCCCTAATTTTAACATTTTTGCTTCGATTTTAACGTTTTTTTGTATCCCATGTTTTTTTAGCTCGATGACAGAGTTTAAAATATTATGCTAGCAGATTCTGGTTCTGTTATGCGGGTTTCTAGAAATAGGTAAAATCTACAAAATTAAGTACAGTAATATTGAAAGTTTGTGAGGTAACCCTATAGTAAACATTTGCCCTTTAAACAAACTGGCTTATAATAAAAAAATGTATGTTATTTATTTTTTAATGTTGCATTAGAAAAAGGAACGGTTTTTTCAGGTGTACTTAGTAATAAAGCGAGCCATGTACGGTATACAAAACTGTATTAATTTTCGTACGTCTAAATGAAAACGTTTCTATGTTTGTTGACATAAAGATGATGCAATTAAGGTTACAGATAAACATTACACATTGTTCTTTGGAGTTTAACCACGAACATACAACACTCTTGCTTCTCTGAGCAGCTCAGTACTTTTTCTGCCACGGAACCGAACCCTCAGGAGTGTTGACGTAAACACATATTTCGTCCCTCACTTCTCTTGCTACAGCTGATGGTTTCTTAGGCATCCTCTTTAAACGTAGGCATGTCCTCAACACGCCACTGGCCAGGGACTAACGTAGCAGTGGTGGTGTCTTCATAGTCAAAGGTTCCTAATGGAGAGTATGATGCACTTGAGGACTTGCTTCTGCGTAAGAAGTTATGTAGATGCGTACATGCCAATACTAGTTTTTGAGCCTTCTCTGGTTGAAGTAGTAGAGACATCCGTAGCACTCTGAAGACTACGGAAACAATGCCGAATACATTTTCGACAATTCTTCTTGCTCGGCAATGACGGTAGTTGTAAATACGCTTACAACTCCCCTTCTCATGTAGCCCAGGGTATGTTTTCATAATATTCATCATCAGTGAGAAAGCATCATCCGCCACGATAAGGTATGGGACAGGATAGGTTCTCCCAGGCAGTCCAGTAGGGTTTGGCATATTTAGTTCAGACTTTTTCAATAATTCTTTTAGGACACTGTGAGCAAATACTCCACCGTCCGATAGTCGTCCTTGGCACCCAACGGACACGTACGTAAAGCAATAATTTGCATCAACAAGAGCCAGGAGCACAATACTGAAGTTACCCTGATAGTTGAAGAAATCACTTCCAGAGTTGATTGGTGCTTGCAACGAAACATACTTCCCATCCATCGCACCTACACAATGTGGAAAGTTCCATTGACGATAGTACTCCTTTTCATGGCGCAACCACTCCTCTTGTATAGATGGAACCTTAAAAAAATTATTACTTAAATGAAAATATATTGAAATGTTTTAGTAAATGTTTATATGACCCTTTGAGGTTTCTTTTCGTTATTTCCGAAATTTTTAAAAAAGTACGGATTTATTTTAGGAAGATAATATGGAAGAAGACAAAGACGTACAAGAAAAGAATGCCGATGTCCCAACTCAAGCCGTGACAGCCGTATCTCCAGTTGCCTCAAACCCCTGCTACAAACGGAAGAAGAAACCCATGGTCGAGGAGGCTTACGCAGTTATGAAGAATCTGAGCAACAATTTGAAAAAGAAGGATGACTGAGATGTTTTGGAGAGAATGTAGCTTGCCAGTTAAGGGAAATAAAAGACGTTCGCTCTCAAATGATCGCCAAACAACGAATAAACGAAATTTTGTTTGAAATGGGAATGGCGCAGCTCAGCGAAGCTATGCACAACTGTGTCATTAGCATCTCTCGTGGCTTCTCAGCCTCATGACTAATCATCGGGTTTCATCCAATCAATTAACATAACCTGAGATTCAATGGTTGAATCTGTTCAACATTAAGTTTTGAATTTGATAATATTTAATATACTTAGATTCAATGTGATATTTTTTCGGATTTATTGTATACATATTTTATTCAATTTATACTATATGTACAATTACATACCTACAACTGCGCTCAACTTAGGCTTCATATATAGACCTAATTATTCGAGTTTAGAACTCCCAATTCAATTTCCACTACATAAACCTTCTGATGATTATATTTCCTTGGTTAATCAATGAAGCTGATTTCATAAACAACATTAAGATTAGAAATTTGAAATACTAATTGTTTAATATTACTTTTAGCATTTATGATTGTTAGCATATTTCTGTCTAGGGATGTTAAGTTCTTATTATATATGTCCTTAATTGCCAACTTTACTATAACTTAATTATGGTACTTAAATACCTAAGTAACCTCTACCAGAAAATACTAACTATTTTTTCATAAAATAAAATTTTTAACAAAATACATACCTTTTATTAGTACTAAAACACTTTTAATGTTAAGTTATTTTACCTGTGAGTTAAATCAACAATGCTCCATTCGGGAAAATCAATGAAATCTAGATCTGAAACTTTGAAATTACAAACGCAATGAGAAGCAATCTTTCACTGGGATCGCTTTTCTATAATTATTGCCTTCAATTTACGTCCCACAATTTGATTAAAATTCTAAGTACAACAGCAATGAGAAATTCTTAATCACTCGTCAAAGTAACTCTAACAGAGATCTACATCATCACTTGCAACTAATTCATTTATGTATAATTGATCTTACCTTAAGCAAAAGTTATACATTACCTCTAGTTCTGTTTTCCAACACTACGAGCTAGACAATACCAATCTAAACTTACTTTTTCATCATATGAAGTTAGTCGAAGATCAGAAGCTATGTACTTTCAACACCATTTGAGAAATTAGTTTTGTAAATCCTTTGACAAAATGTTTTGCAAAAGTATATCACAAATTGAATAATGTACGCCTTTTGGTTCTGTAAATTTTCTATAAGTCACATAATGTAACTGAAACAGTTTGCTAACTAAGCTTTGAGTTTAACCGCTTTGTACTTACTTTCTTTAATCCTTATTCCAATTACCAATTCCACAACTATGCTAACTCTCTGCACACCATTCTGCCTCTCGTTCCTAATTGCATCTCCTCTCGTTCCATGCTACTTCCAAATATCCTTCGAAATTTACCTACTCGTCCCTCCTCTCGTGTCCGCTCTCCTTCTCAAATATCTCTATAAGGCCTCATCGCTAACCCTCTAGACATCCTCTCCAACTTCTTGGCTCCCCTCTCTACTCCTCTCCCTAACTCCTATCTCCATATTCTTCTTCCCTCTGCCTCTCCTCTTTCTCCCTCATTCCTCTCCCTCTCCTTCCCTCTTCTCCTCTCTCTCCTCTCCTCTCCCTCTCCTCTCCCTCTCCTCTCCCTCTCCCTCTTCTCCTTCTCCCTCTCCTCTTCTCCTCTCCCTTCTCCTCTCCCTCTCCCTCTTCTCTCTCCTCTCCCTCTACCCTCTCCCTCCTTTCTCCTCTCCCTCTCCTCTTTTTCTCCTCCTCTTTCCCTCTCTCTTCTCTCTCCTCTTTCTCTCTCTCCCTCTTCCTTTCCTTTTCTCCCTCTCTTCCTCTCCTCTTTCTTTTCTTCTCCTTTCTCTTCTTCTCTCTTTTCTTCTTTTTTCTTTCTTCTTTTCTCCCTCTTCTTTTCTTCTTTTCTTTCCTCTCTCTTCTTTTCTTCTTCTTTCTCCCTCTTTTCTTCTTCCTTTTCTTCCCTTTCTTTCTTTCTTTTTTCTTTTGTCTCTTCTCTCTTTCTCTCCCAACTCTTTCGTCTCCCACTATCTTTCGTATTTCTCGAAATTTTTAAGTTAGGTCAATATGTAACGGCCCAGATCCTAATCCTAAAAATCTTAGGATCCAGATCCTTGTCCTAAATAACTTTCCTTAATTAAATCCTATTATCCCGCAATTGCATTCCTAAAATGTTTAAATTCCGTCAATTTATAATAATAAAAAGCTTATAAATACACGTGCAATATTTGGTTATATTAATAAATGCACGGTTTACGTTAGTCAAAGCTCGCGCGCATTATTGACCTAACCTAATAGTCGACATGTTATCTAATACAAATTATTTTTTTTATTTTGGAACTGAAGCAGATCATGCTACCAGAACAAATCCTGTTCTGGTTTGAAAAATGGATATGATGAACGGTATTAAAGAAAATACATAATTTATATCTTCCGAGGGTGACCGGAAACTACTAATGTGAAAATTCTCTTCTACACCCATGATTAAAATGCAATAATTATAAAACTTGAATCATATAGCTCACAATATGCTGTATAATCACCGATGTACTCAGTTATATGTTATTATGAATTTATATAACTTGCGGTGTTGAACATATGTTTAACTAATTCCGACACAATAACTCAATATTTATTATACTTTTTATTATGAACTTATTTCTTTATAACAATCATACTTAACACTCAAACATATCATCTCAACACACACACACACACACACACACACGCACACGCACACGCGCACGTACACGCACATGCACACAAACACGCAACGCACACGCACGCACTGCACGCCTAACACACGCAACACACACACACGGCCGTCAATTTGAACATTTATAGCTTTTCACTTGTTTTTAACAGTTGTTCATGATTTTTACCATTCTATTAAAAGTTTCTTAAACAAAATCAATCATTTCTTTGATATCGTTGTTATGGCCCGTTGGCCTCTAAACACGCTCAAATTTTGCACTTTGCTTAGTTTGGACTAGTCCTAAGCCTAGATAGAGTGTGAAGGAGGCACAGACTATGATAAATGCAGATTCCTCATTACTAATCCAACCTATACACTTTAAGAAACCATAGCAACAATCAATTATTAAATTAAACGGTTAAAAGTCTTCTTTTCGCCATAACTCTGGAACAAATAAAGATATCAAATTGCGTTATTTACGTTTTTGTTACTTTCCGCTTATGATGTCATAATTATACCGTATGATTTAATTTTTCTGAATAAAATCAAAAAACTGGTATTATTACAAATTGCGCCCTCTAACAATTTTATTATGAGCTATCGCGTACCAATGGATGCGACAGTTAAAAGTACTTACCTTTTTCTTCTAAACAAGCCTAGGTTTACTACAATCGGATAAGTCGTTTAAAATAACAGCGATTTAAATGATTATACATTCAATAGCTTCCCCACTCTTATTAAGGTCGGTACGCCAATGAGCCTTAGACCAGAATGATGCAGAATTGTCTAAGCTTTCTAATGATGTTACCAAAGGTATGCCTTAATGTGGGAATTTTCGGAGAAATTTATAATTTTATTTTTAATTTTCAATTGCGCTTGCGATGAATTACGGAACTTAAAATAATTTCAGGATTTTCTCGTGGCGACTTTTATAATGAATTTTTTTCTCCACTTTTTATGTCCACTAGTTTCTGAAATATGGCGGTGGCCAGCCTTAATGAAACACCCTGTATATATATATATATATATATATATATATATATATATATATATATGTGCGTGTACGTTGTGCGTGTTGTGTGTGTGTGTGTGTTGAGATATGTTTGAGTGTTAAGTATGATTGTTATAAAGAAATAAGTTCATAATAAAAGTATAATAAATATTGAGTTATTGTGTAATTGTTAAACATAGTTCAACACCGCAAGTTATAAATTCATAATAATATAGTGAGTACATCGGGATTATACATATTGTGACTATATGATTCAAGTTTTATATTGCATTTTAATCATGGGTGTAGAAAAATTTTCACATTAGTTTTCCGGTCATGGAAGATATAAATTATGTATTTTCTTTAATATTCATCATATCCATTTTTCAAACAGAACAGGATTTGTTCTGGTAGCATGATCTGCTTCAGTTCAAAATAAAAAAATAATTTGTATTAGTAACATGTCGACTATTAGGTTAGGTCAATAATGCGCGCAAGCTTTACCTAACGTAAACCTGCATTTATTAATATAACCAAATATTGTACGATGTATTATAAGCTTTTCTATTATTATAAATTGACGGAATTTAAACATTTTAGGAATCAATTGCGATAATAATTTAATTAAGAAAGTTATTTAGGACAAGGATCTGGATCTAAGATTTTGCCTTGCGATGAATTACGGAACTTAAAAATAATTTCAGGATTTTCTCGTGGCGACTTTTATAATGAATTTTTTCTCCACTTTTTATGTCCACTAGTTTCTGAAATATGGCCGGTGGCCATTAATGAAACACTGATATATATATATATATATATATATATATATATATATATTGTAATGATATTAAATGATTAACTAAAATAAACAATTATTTTATGTTACTTAAATATAAATATGCTGGACTAACTCAATTATCTCTTCGGGGAAAGAGTTAAATTGCTTTTAAACTTATTGTTGGCAAATAAAATCAAATAACTTTTAACCTTTTAAATTATTATAATTGCATTAAAATGTAAACGTGAAATCATTGAAAATAAGTCAAATAAATTGTAATTTATAATTAGTGATTTCTGTGTGAAACAGACTTTACTGGAATCAGCACAATAACATGCGTTGCGTCTTAACTGACTTAATTAAATGCAGCCTGTCAAAATTTCAACAATGATCTAAAATGTGTAGTACAATTATGTTTTTGTTCAAAATAAAATGATCTAAAATGTGTTAGTACAATTATGTTTTTGTTCAAAATAAAATTATAATGTTGATAATTACACCGGTTCATTTACTTTACAGATATTTATAACATGTTGTCGCACAAACATTTATACATAATCAATAAAAACATAAATACAGGAAATCAAAAGAATAATCAATGCAATAATGGGTTATGATAGTAAAATTTCACTCACATGTGTTGCTGCACTTTCCAACGAATGTTTTCATTAGGCTTGTTCCATATTAAAATATTGGACGTAAATTCCTTCCCATGTATCGACAATACTGCTTTGCTGTTCACAATGGTGCTGCTTAATTTTCCATAATTCATCCAAATCAATTTACTGCTGAACGATTCTTCCTCGTGGTAAATATGATGTAACATAATATGCTCTTATATTTTAGATAAGCACTATTTTAAATTGTATATTTAAATGTTGGTTTAAATATGTACAAATTTTTCGGATTTAAATTTATATTTTATTTTTATGTAAATTTTAATTGCTTGCACTTTTATTTTAAATGCCGTTATGGAATTTAGTTTATTTATTACTCTGCATCACTTTCAAGAAAAATAAACATCAAATCCAAAATAATTGTATGATTTTATTAACATAAAAAATGCACATCATCCGATGTTTGAACACGAATTCAAATTGAAACAATTATAATATTATCGACACTTATAATCGGTAACCTAATTTTTAAATTTTGTTATAAGTGAAAACAATTGTTTCTGAGATCTCGACTCTACGTTGATCGCGTCTCAAAACCGAAAATGTAAATGAAACTTGTAACTTACATGTTAACAACAATACTATTAACACTATGTCTTGCTAGTCACAAAAATTTTCAAAAGGAGAGAATGAGAAATCAGGAGCAATTCCTTTTATACATTTCTCTTGGTACCAAATTTTCAACTTTTTTCTACATTACACACAAAAGATCCTAGCATCCGATTGGTCTAAACAAAATTGTTAAATTAACTATAATACAAATTATGCTATAACTTTTTCAAAACAAGTTGGATTTACTTTTTGAATACAGATTTGGAATCAGGGCAACTTTCCGCATAAAAGACATCTCACAAGCTCTGTTTCGCTTCGAAGCTTTGCATTTGACAACTTAAAATCTAAATTTATTTATATCTAACAAAATCCATATTTTACACCTAAACTAACTACATGTTCAGAATCTACAACAAAAACTATATCAGAATACATTTATTTCAAACCATTTAACTTAATTTTAACAGAAATTCTATTTTCATATTTAAATTTTAGGTAGTTAACCCAACTTTTCTAATTTTATGTTCAGATTACATGTATATTGTTAAATTCTTTATGAAAATGAGGGAAACCTACTATTATGTGCTTTTATAATTTATTTTAAACTTAACTTACCCTAAAAACTATAAATTTGCAAAATTCTTAAATATAGTACTTAACCTAACTTACTTGTAACTTGCGTTTAAAATGTCTAAATCACTTGAAATGTTAATTTATTATGTTCTTATAACTGTCTTTAACACAAATGCTGTTTATTTTTTACTCCATAGTCCATAATTTTGTGATTCCATATTGTTAACACATTTATGTATATTTTGTACAAAATGTAATTTTATATTAAATATTACATTGCAGAAATGTTGTTCATGTTCTTATCAATGTTTCTAAATCACTACCACTTCTTCTGCACTTTTTATACACTTTGTCTGTGAAATACTAATATACAGTGTTCGTACCATAACCCTTTTTTAAAGTTTATATAGTTCATGCATTGTACCTATATTTATACATGTTCTACATATTAGAATTATCCTATCCAACTTCATATGATTAATATGTGTTTAAAATTCTTAAATAAATTGATTAAACTGTAAAATTAATAAAATATGTTCACCGAAACTAATCGTACCCACAAATATCAATCGTTTTGACCTTTCCCACATGCCACTGGTATAGCTCATTGCTTTTATGAATAAAACAACCTTGTGCAAACTCCACAAAGCCTGTTTTGTTATATCAAAACCATATTTTCTCTCTCGTATACCAATTTTCTTTTTAAAACGAACTGTATACATTCTCAAATCTATTTAAATTTGCACACTCCTCTCCATCTCCTCTCCATCCTCACCTTCTCTTCTCCCTCTGCCCTCTCTCTGTCAATGCCATTTGGATGCCGTGGCACCCAATTTCAAAATGTAACTTCCCCTTGTCGTGTCTCCTTGCTGAAATGTATTCTATACCTATAATCTAACCTGTAAGACAGGTCTTCGGAACTTCTTGGCGTCCCCTCTCTCCTCGCTCTCCCTCTCCTCTACCCTTCTCCATTTCCTTCCCTCTCCCTCTCCTCTCCCTCTCCCTCTCTCCTCCCTCCTTCTCCCTCTCCCTCTCCTCTCCCTCTCCCTCTCCCTTCTCCCTCTCCTCTCCCTCTTCTCCTCTCCCTCTCCTCTCTCTCCTCTTCTCTCTCCTCTCCCTCTCTCTCTCTCCTCTCCTCTCCCTCTTCCTCTCCTCTCCCTTCTCCCTCTCCCTCCTTCCTCCTTTCCCTCTCCCTCCTTCTCCCTCTCCCTCTCCCTCTCCTCTCCTCTCCTCTTCTCCTCTTCCTCTTCTTCCCTCTCCTCTCCTCTTTCCTTCTCCCTCTCTCTCCCTTTCTTCTCCTCTCTCCTTCTCCCTCTTTTCTCCCTCTCCTCTCCCTCTTCTTCTTTCTTTCTCTCTCCTCTCCTCTTCCTTTCTCCCTTCTCCTTTTTTCTCTTCTCTTTTGTCTCTTTCGTCTCTCTTTCTCTCTCCAACTCTTTCGTCTCCCACCCGTATCTTTCGTATTTCTCGAAATTTTTAAGTTAGGTCAATATGTAACGGCCCAGATCCTAATCCCTAAAAATCTTAGGATCCAGATCCTTGTCCTAAATAACTTTCCTTAATTAAATCCTATTATCCCGCAATTGCATTCCTAAAATGTTTAAATTCCGTCAATTTATAATAATAAGAAAAAGGGGCTTATAAATACACGTGCAATATTTGGTTATATTAATAAATGCACGGTTTACGTTAGGTCAAAGCTCGCGCGCGATTATTGACCTAACCTAATAGTCGACATGTTATCTAATACAAATTATTTTTTTTATTTTGGAACTGAAGCAGATCATGCTACCAGATCCTGTTCTGGTTTGAAAAATGGATATGATGAACGGTATTAAAGAAAATACATAATTTATATCTTCCGAGGGTGACCGGAAACTACTAATGTGAAAATTCTCTTCTACACCCATGATTAAAATGCAATAATTATAAAACTTGAATCATATAGCTCACAATATGCTGTATAATCACCGATGTACTCAGTTATATGTTATTATGAATTTATATAACTTGCGGTGTTGAACATATGTTTAACTAATTCCGACACAATAACTCAATATTTATTATACTTTTTATTATGAACTTATTTCTTTATAACAATCATACTTAACACTCAAACATATCATCTCAACACACACACACACACACACAGCACACGCACACGCGCCGTACACGCACATGCACACAAACACGCAACGCACACGCACACGCACTCGCACGCGCACGCGCACACACACGCACGCACACACACACACACACGGCCGTCAATTTGAACATTTATAGCTTTTCACTTGTTTTTTAACAGTTGTTCATGATTTTTTACCATTCTATTAAAAGTTTCTTAAACAAAATCAATCATTTCTTTGATATCGTTGTTATGGCCCGTTGGCCTCTAAACACGCTCCAAATTTTGCACTTTGCTTAGTTTGGACTAGTCCTAAGCCTAGATAGAGTGTGAAGGGAGGCACAGACTATGATAAATGCAGATTCCTCATTACTAATCCAACCTATACACTTTAAGAAACCATAGCAACAATCAATTATTAAATTAAACGGTTAAAAAGTCTTCTTTTCGCCATAACTCTGGAACAAATAAAGATATCAAATTGCGTTATTTACGTTTTTTGTTACTTTCCGCTTATGATGTCATAATTATACCGTATGATTTAATTTTTCTGAATAAAATCAAAAAAACTGGTATTATTACAAATTGCGCCCTCTAACAATTTTATTATGAGCTATCGCGTACCAATGGATGCGACAGTTAAAAGTACTTACCTTTTTCTTCTAAACAAGCCTAGGTTTACTACAATCGGATAAGTCGTTTAAAAATAACAGCGATTTAAATGATTATACATTCAATAGCTTCCCCCACTCTTATTAAGGTCGGTACGCCAATGAGCCTTAGACCAGAATGATGCAGAATTGTCTAAGCTTTCTAATGATGTTACCAAAGGTATGCCTTAATGTGGGAATTTTCGGAGAAATTTATAATTTTATTTTTAATTTTCAATTGCGCCTTGCGATGAATTACGGAACTTAAAATAATTTCAGGATTTTCTCGTGGCGACTTTTATAATGAATTTTTTTCTCCACTTTTTATGTCCACTAGTTTCTGAAATATGGCGGTGGCCAGCCTTAATGAAACACCCTGTATATATATATATATATATATATATATATATATATATATATATATGTGCATGCGTGTACGTGCGTGTGTGTGCGTGTGTGTGTGTGTGTGTTAGATATGTTTGAGTGTTAAGTATGATTGTTATAAAGAAATAAGTTCATAATAAAAGTATAATAAATATTGAGTTATTGTCGAATTAGTTAAACATATGTTCAACACCGCAAGTTATAAATTCATAATACATATAAGTGAGTACATCGGTGATTATACACATATTGTGAGCTATATGATTCAAGTTTATAATTATTGCATTTTAATCATGGGTGTAGAAAATTTTCACATTAGTAGTTTCCGGTCACTGGAAGATATAAATTATGTATTTTCTTTAATACGTTCATCATATCCATTTTTCAAACCAGAACAGGATTTGTTCTGGTAGCATGATCTGCTTCAGTTCAAAATAAAAAAATAATTTGTATTAGATAACATGTCGACTATTAGGTTAGGTCAATAATCGCGCGCAAGCTTTGACCTAACGTAAACCGTGCATTTATTAATATAACCAAATATTGTACTGTATTTATAAGCTTTTTCTTATTATTATAAATTGACGGAATTTAAACATTTTAGGAATGCAATTGCGGGATAATAGTTTAATTAAGAAAGTTATTTAGGACAAGGATCTGGATCTAAGATTTTGCGCCTTGCGATGAATTACGGAACTTAAAAATAATTTCCAGGATTTTCTCGTGGCGACTTTTATAATGAATTTTTTCTCCACTTTTTATGTCCACTAGTTTCTGAAATATGGCCGGTGGCCATTAATGAAACTACTTATATATATATATATATATATATATATATATATATATTGTAATGATATTAAATGATTAACTAAAATAAACAATTATTTTATGTTACTTAAATATAAATATGCTCCGGACTAACTCAATTATCTCTTCGGGGAAAGAGTTAAATTGCTTTTAAACTTATTGTTGGCAAATAAAATCAATAATAACTTTTAACCTTTTAAATTATTATAATTGCATTAAAATGTAAACGTGAAATCATTGAAAATAAGTCAAATAAATTGTAATTTATAATTAGTGATTTCTGTGTGAAACAGACTTTACTGGAATCAGCACAATAACGTATGCGTTGCGTCTTAACTGACTTAATTAAATGCAGCCTGTCAAAAATTTCAACAATGATCTAAAATGTGTGAGTACAATTATGTTTTTGTTCAAAATAAAATGATCTAAAATGTGTGAGTACAATTATGTTTTTGTTCAAAATAAAATTATAATGTTTATAATTACACCGGTTCATTTACTTTACAGATATTTACAACATGTTGTCGCACAAACATTTATACATAATCAATAAAAACATAAATACAGAAAATCAAAAGAATAATCAATGCAATAATGAGTTATGATAGTAAAATTTCACTCACATGTGTTGCTGCACTTTCCAAAGAATGTTTTCATTAGGCTTGTTCCATATTAAAATATTGGACGTAGACTTCTTCCCATGTATCGACGATATTGCTTTGCTGTTCACAATGGTGCTGCTTAATTTTCCATAATTCATCCAAATCCAATTTACTGCTGAACGATTCTTCCTCGTGGTAAATATGATGTAACATAATATGCTCTTATATTTTTAGATAAGCACTATTTTAAATTGTATATTTAAATGTTGGTTTAAATATGTACAACATTTTTCGGATTTAAATTTATATTTTATTTTCATATAAATTTTTAATTACGTGCACTTTTATTTTAGATGCCGTTATGGAATTTAGTTTATTTAATACTCTGCATCACTTTCAAGAAAAATAAACATCAAATCCAAAATAATTGAATGATTTTATTAACATAAAAAAATGCACATCATCCGATGTTTGAACACGAATTCAAATTGAAACAATTATAATATTATCGACACTTATAATCGGTAACCTAATTTTTAAGATTTGTTATAAGTTAAAACAATTGTTTCTGAGATCTCGACTCTACGTTGATCGCGTTTCAAAACCGATAATGTAAACGAAACTTGTAACTTACATGTTAACAACAATACTATTAACACTATGTCTTGCTAGTCACAAAAATTTTCAAAAGGGAGAGAATGAGAAATCAGGAGCAATTCCTTTTATACATTTCTCTTGGGTACCAAATTTTCAACTTTTTTTCTACATTACACACAAAAGATCCTAGCATCCGATTGGTCTAAACAAAATTGTTAAATTAACTATAATACAAATTATGCTATAACTTTTTCAAAACAAGTTGGATTTACTTTTTGAATACAGATTTGGAATCAGGGCAACTTTCCGCATAAAAAGACATCTCACAAGCTCTGTTTCGCTTCGAAGCTTTGCATTTTGACAACTTAAAATCTAAATTTATTTATATCTAACAAAATCCATATTTTACACCTAAACTAACTACATGTTCAGAATCTACAACAAAAAACTATATCAGAATACATTTATTTCAAACCATTTAACTTAATTTTAACAGAAATTCTATTTTCATATTTAAATTTTAGGTAGTTAACCCAACTTTTCTAATTTTATGTTCAGATTACATGTATATTGTTAAATTCTTTATGAAAATGAGGGAAACCTACTATTATGTGCTTTTATAATTTATTTTAAACTTAACTTACCCTAAAAAAACTATAAATTTGCAAAATTCTTAAATATAGTACTTAACCTAACTTACTTGTAACTTGCGTTTAAAATGTCTAAATCACTTGAAATGTTAATTTATTATGTTCTTATAACTGTCTTTAACACAAATGCTGTTTATTTTTTACTCCATAGTCCATAATTTTGTGATTCCATATTGTTAACACATTTATGTATATTTTGTACACAAAATGTAATTTTATATTAAATATTACATTGCAGAAATGTTGTTCATGTTCTTATCAATGTTTCTAAATCACTACCACTTCTTCTGCACTTTTTATACACTTTGTCTGTGAAATACTAATATACAGTGTTCGTACCATAACCCTTTTTTAAAGTTTATATAGTTCATGCATTGTACCTATATTTATACATGTTCTACATATTAGAATTATCCTATCCAACTTCATATGATTAATATGTGTTTAAAATTCTTAAATAAATTGATTAAACTGTAAAATTAATAAAATATGTTCACCGAAACTAATCGTACCCACAAATATCAATCGTTTTGACCTTTCCCACATGCCACTGGTATAGCTCATTGCTTTTATGAATAAAACAACCTTGTGCAAACTCCACAAAGCCTGTTTTGTTATATCAAAACCATATTTTCTCTCTCGTATACCAATTTTTCTTTTTAAAACGAACTGTATACATTCTCAAATCTATTTAAATTTGCACACTATAAAGAGTATAAGTTCGATAACTCTAGCCCCTGTATTATGCTTATTTCTAACCATCTATATATATATATATATATATATATATATATATATATATATATATATATATATGTACACGAGTCTCGTGTTATACGGTGGGGAGCTCTGGTTGTGCATTGGCATATTGAAGCCACAATGAAGCGCTAACTTTAAATTTAAGCAGTGGGGGAGCAGACTGTATTGTACTAAGGCGTTCTTTAAAATGAGAAATAAATGGCGCGCACTAAAACCTGGTTACACATATTTTCATAATAACATTTTCTAATATAATTAGAAGTTTTTTTAAATTTTCAAATATGTATAATTTGCGTAAATGAGTTAACTACTTTACGAAGAAATGTAATATTAGTCACTCTGTATAATTATTGCAAAACTAGCATTATAATTGAAGTTCAAGGATCTACATAAAAATAAATTTACTTGTGCATTAGTTACGACTAACAAATTTGGTATTAACCATTAGGTATGCGTTCTCTTTAGGTAAGTTTACGTGATAAGATATAAATGCTACTCGTAATAATTTTATTTTTCTTTATTATATATTCAATTTATTATGTAGTCAAAGTATTTGTAACATTATTGTTTATTAGTTATGTAATTTGAGTTGACAATATCATTTATTCATGGTTTCATGATAAAATTTAAATTTTGTTTTCGTTCTAAGATAGATAGTACATGACCCATGCACAATCTTTAAACCATTACCTATCTAATGAAAATGACAAATAATTGTGTTTGGTAAAACTACTACAAGTAGGTCGATGAAATGGTTGTGTCAGTGTAATTAATTAAATTATGATTTTATTTTATGAGAATATTTACTTTGAAATTTGACATTCCCGCAACAAATATTTTGTCCAAAATATAGCAAGCAAAGAAGGTGCTTTACGCGCCTACGCCACCGAATGTTGGAGTTGCGAATAGCCGATATTTGAAAACACAGGGAGGACGCCCGATCGTACTTTCGGCATACGACGGCTCTCGCCACTATATAACGCGAGACCTGTATATATATATATATATATATATATATATATATATATATATACTGTATATATATATATATATATATATATATATATATAATGGATACTTCAAGTAAATACTTCTTTGAGAAAGTAGAAGGCTTAAATAATGACCAGGAGTAATTTAAATAAATAAGATGAAGTAGAAAAATGGATCGAGGAATTTTCGAAGAAGACAAACACCTGCTGGATTGTAACAAATGATATTTACAATCCTCAGAGGTTGGGCATTCATTACAAATTAGTCTGTTGCAGGTTAGTTTATCATAAGTTTTTTGTATGTCAACATTCGAGCAAAAATAAGCATGCAAAGGAATACAGAATGTACGACAAGTGTTGATGTTAAAATAAAGAATGTTAATAAAGGCACAAGGAAAAATAATACTTGGTTGAAACGTGAAATACCTTCACCAGCTATAATAAAAATTAATGAAAAGGATAATGACTTACCAAACAATCGTAATTCGTGAAACTTGCTGCGAATTGATGATGTGAGGAAACGACATTTTTTACAATATTTTGAAGATTATTCAGGAGTTGCAGACAGTTTTAAACAATATGAGAATAAAATGCTCATAAATCTGCTTAATAGTTTACCACAAACTGCTGCAAATTCGCGAGTCAATCCAATATACAATTGCCTTGTGTGTTTGAACGCCCTGTATGTATATACATATTTTTTTTCTTCTTTTTTCGTTTTTTTTGCTGTTTACTCAATTCACGCTAACGAAACTTGATTTTTTGTGTTCATCAAGGTAGAAGTAAAAGTAACAATAGATTATTTGATTTCTCTAGGTTTGTAGTGGTTTTCGAATTAAACTTTTCGTGTTGCAATTTAGATTTGATTTCTGATATTGGCAATTATATATTTTGTGGATGAATTAATTGGAAATGGGAAATCTTAAGGTGAACCTAAATTAGTTTCCCGATAAATTTTTATGAAAGGTTTTGTTAAAATAAGGTGTAGTTGTAGATAATAACAAAAGTTCGCATTTAAATTGAAGGCTGAGAGATCATTGTTTGGTTTGCTTGTTTAGAGCAGGTGCCGTTGAGGTCATTTTTGCTTATTGGGTTCCAGTAATTGATGCCGCTTTTCTGTGGGAGTATAGTATCTCGATTCATTATTGTTAAGTGATTATCGTTATTGTTAAGGGAATGAATCTGTGGACGACAATCTGCACTTGAGTGAGCCCGCCGCTACGTTAGGAGTTTTTTCATGTTAAGGTTTGGTTGAGAAATATAGTGGAGAGGGGGAAAGGCTGTGTGTTTGCGCGGTTAATTGCGCGGAGGATTCTTGATCTGACTTTCGTGAGTAAAGGATGTGGTTTGTGAGCCTTTTTTCGAATACCTGGAGGACCGAACCTGTCGGAGTAGTTGTATGCAACGAAGCACCAGTTTGGTGGATTTTTGTGTGGATGTTCACCCCTCTTAGTTATTTCGTCTATAGTTACGGGCACTAGGTGTCAATTAACGTACAGTTCACAAAGGGATGTATTTATTTAAGCGCATCTTGGTGGTGGATGAATAAACGCGCTAAAAACGGATTAAAATTATCGAATAAAAGTTATTGTGAAGGCACAACGTTTTGTTTCCCCGTAATAAGAATCAGCTGCAACAGACGAACGTCTCACTGTAAATAATTAGTGAATAGCCATTTTGCTTTTTAATATTAAACAGACTTGTAAATTAAGCTACCGAATTAATTAGCAGAAGTGTGTAAATATCTCGTGCTTGTAAAAGCTAATTGTTTTATGCACACAAACTATATAACGTCCTGACCAATTAAATAAAACCTTTCGCTACCGAAATTAAGACTGGGAAATCGCTGCCCGGTGTCGCCGATCGAGAAGTTACTCAGCTTGTATCCAGAAGCAGTTCACGGCGGAATTGCTTTCGTTGCCACCTAGGGGAGAGGTATTCAAGAGTTCTGTGTAGAAAGTAATTTAATATTGTACGTTATTGTGATTGCTTTACCATACCTTTGTTTGCAAAATTTGGTGATATGTTAACGAGCGAATAAACGCAGTCATTTCTTAGTGTTATTTTGCGGAAATTGATGCTTTCATGTTAATCTCAATTAAAAGGTCGACGAACTGCTTTCATTTGCGTTATCTTTGGTATTTTTTTTGTTGAAACATTTAATTAAATGTATTGCAAATTTAAGTATATGAAAATTTCGCATGGTAAAATTGATTTTGAGTGACCATTTGGTTACGTAATGTTTTGAATTTTAACCATATTTAGGTAATTTCATTTCCGTAATTTAAAATTAAGGTAATCTGGTAAGCTTACATGTTTGACCTACTTATGCTCCCGTATTCTAGAATTTAAGATTTTAAATTGAACCGTAAGCAGTGTAAATATATATGTATTATGTTGTGTGTTTTCTGATACATGAATATTCACGTAGAATAGATGAACAATTAATTGAGTTTATAGTGTTATTTGTGATCTCCTCCCGACCAGTGAAAGTAGTAATTTACGAAAAGTGGTGATTTTATTATTCAAACTAAAAAGAATTAATTGAGAGCTGTTTTTGCCGGTGCAATATTAGAAAAATAATAAATTACATTAGTAATATGTTAGCCAATACATAAATCAGTAAATGAAAACTCATTTAAGTAACATGAAAATGTAAACTTTCACCATTAACACTCATAATAGAATATTTATCTTTTTTGGGATTTTTTAATGGTATACTTTAAATTATACAATCTAAACGTTTCGATAACACTTACAGTTATCTTCGTCAGTAGTAATGTTTGTTAAAAATTGTTAAAGATGTAGTAAACAATTTTGTCAAATTTGAAAAATTTTATGTTTCCCAAACTGTTATACTAATAGCAGGCTTATGTTTATGTTTTAATTTTTGAAATTTGACAAAATTGTTTACTACATCTTTAACAATTTTTAACAAACATTACTACTAACTAAGATAACTGTAAGTGTTATCACGTTTAGATATAATTAATAATTAAAAATCCCAAAAAAATATTCATTTAAGTGGTAACTAAAACATGGTTGCACCAAGATATCTTGCAGAATATTTGCCTTTTTTTTCATTGACAGTTTAGTTTTCTTGCTTGTTGAAATCATCGTGGCTACTAGATAATGAATGAGTATTCACATAAAACTTTAACACTATATACATGTAAAATCTGTTAACGTTATCAAAATTGCTAACAAGTGGAAGTGGTTAGTAGAATGAACTGACCTATGCAAGCGAAGGGTGATGATCTGTAATGGATGCAACATAATCTAGGCATGAGAAAGTATTTCATATGATGTCAGCAAGGTTAAGTTAATAGATATTCCCAGTAAACGCCCACTGAAGATAATAAAAAAAGTGCAATGTCTGAACTGATTACTCTTACGAATACAATTACAACGTAATCTAAAGGTAATGAACTAAAGCGTGTGAAAGTATTTCATGCAATATCGGCAAAATTAGTGATAGGTTTTAATACATATTGTCAGCAAAGACCAGTAATAATAATGAACAAAGTGCAATGTGTGCGTCTGTCTGAACTAAAGTTCTTGCGAATACTATTGCAAGGCAATCTAAAGGTAATGAACTAAAGCGTGTGAAAGTATCAAATTTAATTTTCATGTAAGACAAGTTTCTGTATGCTGCATAGGCAATGAACTAAAGCGTGTGAAAGTATTTCATGCAATATCAGCAAGATTAGTGATAGGTGTTAATAGATATTCTCAGTAAAGACCAGTAATAATAATGAACAAAGTGCAATGTGTGCATCTGTCTGAACTGAGGTTCTTGCGAATACTATTGCATCGCAATCTAAAGGTAATGAACTAAAAGCTGTGAAAGTATCAAATTTAATTTTCATATAAGACGAGATTCTGTATGCTGCATAAAGTCAAATACAAATTATAACAAGTTTGTGATATTTGACTTTGAATGTGGGTTTATATGACTATATAAGCCAATAAAGAGCATTTTTATACCAGTCAGTATATTGTACTCGTGACTAGAACTGTAATTGTAAACCTAAAGTACTTCTATAGTTACTTAAATTATTAATTTTTAATTATCAGTTATAATAAATAAAATATTTGCTGCAAGTCCATTACTGCATAATCGGCAGTGTGTGCTATATATTTTTGCATTGTTGGATACAGTTTTGAAGGTAACTATAAGTAAGGTAGTAGTAGTAGTAGTGATATTGTTAATTTAACAAAACGTATTCTCCATTCTTGAAAACCAAACATGAATTTATAAACCACATCCGTATAATTAACACTAATATTAAGCTATTGTAAGATATAATACAAAATAAAACTTGTCTAGAGGCAAGTGAAAATTTGCTTCAACTCGAAAGTAATTTATTATTGCTAAAGTGCTATCTTGTTAGACTTAAACACTTAAAGAACGCTTCAGAGAAAACAGGTAGAGGAATTATCAATGGTGTTAAAGAGTGTACACGCAAAGTATGTTGGTACTTACAGAAATTATAGTTAATATAGCAAACATCAAAAACCCTCTTATTTTTTTACAAAATGCATACAATAGTTTTGCACGAAAGGTTAAAGTAATGCTAAGGGAAACGATGCTAACGGTGAATGTCCTTCTAGTCTGCAATTTTATGCACCCTCAAATTAAAGTTATCGAGTTGAAGACTTTGAAGCTGATGCTCGTGCTTACATCGCAAAACCAAATTTTTATAGTTGTACAATATTTGATAATGGCATGCTTATCATTCAAATGAATAAGCTAGAAATATATTTCAATAAACCTATATATGCAGGATTCAGTGTTTTAGACGTTTCAAAAACTTTTTTGTACAATTTTCATTACGCTTACACGCTACCCAAGTTTCATAATAATGCTAAGCTCTTGTATATGGATACGGATAGCCTCATATACGCCTTTTCAGTTCCCGATATCTGTGAATGCATCAAAGAGGACATTGATAAATGTGATACATCAATATCTTTGGAATTCCATTAGTAAATAAAAAAGTCCCTGCTTAATGAAAGATGAAAATCATGGTGCAATTATGTTGCAATTTGTAGGACTTCGTGCAAAAATGTATGCTTACATGGTTGATGAAAAAGTTGTAAAAAAATCAAAGGGTTCTACCCGTGCAAGCGTCAAACAGATCACGATAAATGATTATAAACATGTTTTCTTTGATGGTGACGTAATAAGACGTTATCAGCATCTGGTAAGATCAAAGAAACATTATGTGTTTACAATCAAACAGAATAAAGTAGTACTTAATCCTTGTATGATAAACGATTAGTAAATTTCAATTTCACTGATACTAAACCTTCGGGGTTTAACTTTACATAGTATTGTATTCGTCTTCTGTTTCAAAAAACAATTTTATCATTATGAACAGTCTTGAAAACAAATTGCAGGAAGAACTATGGTACAATATAACCTAACTTGATTATATTATCGCCAAATGGTAATAACAATAATGAAGTTAAAGTATAAAATAAAGTACCGTTGACTCATCAGTAGATTGAGATAGGGGGGGTTCAATTTACGCACCTGAAATACTGCCTGCGTTTCAATAGCTTCATTATTTTACTTATGCCTAATTAATAAAAAATTATGTATTAAGTTTAAAATATAATTAAATGAATTCTCGGGCACCATGTTATCTTTGACAGGAATAACAAAACCTATTTAATGAACTTTAAAAGCTTTCTAGTAATAACAAAAAATAACAATATGCAATTAAATTTATTTACCAAATTTATGGATAATAAGGAGAGGAAAGAAAAAAGGTTTTTAAAGCTAAGCTTAAAAACTAAAAATTCACCACTATATAAATACCTCTGTATAACAATTTTCCAAACGACAGCTTCCAGTGTTTAATATGGATAAGGAACGGTCAGCTAGAATGATAGCGTTTCACAACGTCCTTGCGAGTCTTGTAAAAACGCGATCAATTATGTCTTTGTAGAAATTTTCAATCCAATAAACTTATTGTATTCTTGTTATTTGAATGAAGAGAAACTTGCGAAAATAAGTACTTAAGTAAAACCTGCCATTAAAAATTATTAAGTATACAAGGTAATTAATTAAAAAAGGGCGTACTTAAAAAGTAAGTACTTAAAAAATTGCATACTTGAAAAGTTCAAATTAACGTTCAAATTAACGTGCCTAAAAAAACAAACAAATGCTTAGTTTAAACTATACTGAATTAAAAAAATAACTTACCACCAAAATTTTCTTGATGGCACGAATATAAAAAATTAATTAAAAATCATTCTTATTGCTGTTAACATTCAGCATTAACTGAATTACAAAAAGCTTTCTGAATAACTCAAGTATATTTAATATTCACGCTTGCGCGAATACAATAATATAAATACAATTTTTTAAGAAAGGGAACTAAAACTATTTATGTAATATTACACCCAAAAGATTTGTTCTAGGAAATGCCAATTAAATTGCCAGTATTCAAATCTACACATTAATAATTAAAAACTTTTCTAATATTATGCCAAATAGATGAACGATTCTTAAATTAATGTACTTTTTAATACAACCACAAAAAAGGTTGTTACAACAATAGTGATAAAATCTACAGAAAATACCTAAAGCGTTCTTTGATGGGGAAGTCCTCCCCCGAAAGCTATCTATTTGTACTGAATATATTGTTATTCCTGATGAGTGTTTTTACTGGTGTGCTATAAACCCAAAGTGTGCAAATGAAGTTATTATTAAGACATTATGTGATAATAAAATTAAATTAGACAATACCATTAAAAGTTTTATGAAATTGTGTACCTATAAAGGCTACAATTCATTAATTTTTGATGAAGTAGATAGAATCTTTGACGATATGAATGTACTTGGTGACATACCGCTTAAAATGTATCTATACAAGTTATTATGGGTTGATGATTCAAAAGATGTTAAATCTACCTTTGAAAATATTGCTTACAAAGACACTTTATTTATTATAACTGAATGTATTGAGAAAGCGGCATATTATGCTAACTACAAGTGCCTCGATATTTTGATTGAAATATTATTAGAACAAAATATCAACTATAAGTTTCAACCGTGGGAAAACGATGAGCACCACAAAATTTATTACTGGATACTAGACAACATCAATAAGAGTGAAAAAAATTCAAATTCCTGCTTGGGATGTATGGGCTAGATTCGGGTATATGGCCATCCAGTAATTTAAGTGATTATAGAAGAATTTTAAAAACAAATGTAATATTTATATTTATAAAATAAAATACTATTATTTTTTTGTGCGTTTTATTTCATCCAAGAGCTACATCCTTTTATACAAACTATATAACTACATAATATAAGTAATTTATTTCACAAATTACAAGTTAAATGTTATAAAACAGTATCATCCTTATTGATTCATGATCTTTCATCCAATCCCCACCACTTTACGAATAACTTATTATTCTTTGAGCGAAGCACTTTTTCTACTAGATACACATCAGGATACTTTGTTTTCTGTAATTCATGTTCATAAAACCCTCCCAGTACAGGTTTTCCCTTCATGTCTTTCAGCATGTACGTAGTGGGGTTAGTAATGCAAACTTTCACAATCTTAAATAGTTCACTAGACCGATTGGGTGTGTATCCTTTGGCGAAAATACTTTTAAATTTACTGATTCGTACTATATCACCCACAGAATATCGATTCCTATCGAATATTTTTATGTGAGTGTAAGCCTCTACCTTTGTATGGTTACCGACAACTTTGGGCTTAATTCCGATAGTTCTATGCTTACGATTGTTATAATCCATGGTTATGGTATCAATTGTATCAATCCATTTGTATTTACCTTGTAGGCTGAATGACTTATATAGAGCACCCTTAATGGCTCGGATAACACGCTCCGCAATTGCAGCCTTCGTTGTGCTATAGGTGGAGTAATGATTGACTCCATAACGTCGCATTAGTTTAGTAAAATGCTCATTGTAGAATTCTTTCCCTGCATCTGTCTGCATATTGATAGATTTCCGTCCTTTTTTGAAGATTGTTTGCATGGCCTTGCTAACTTCTTGACCTGTTTTCGTTTTTAATCCTTTAGTCCATAAGTATTCCGAAAAACAGTCGATAACCTCTAATATATATTTATAGTCCTTGACATGACCCTGAAAAATTTCAAGGTCAAAAATTCACCCACACCTTCAATGGGCTTGACCTTGAAAATTTATATCGAAGCATACCGCGGTCAATGAACTTCTAATAATTGCTGGGTGTGACCGTTCTCGTCCTTGAAAAGGTTAATTAACTTTGACCTTGTCGGCAAACATCAAAGGATTTGGCCAATTGCCAAAATATAGTTTCCACGATCCCACAAAATTTTCCTACGCTCTTCAAAATTTTCCCACGGTCAACAGCCCCAATACCTAGTCAATATATAACTAGATGGTACCAAACAAACAAGGGGGCCACTGCAGAGGGGATAAAACTCTGTGACAGTCCTAAGGGCGCCTTACGAGACAGTATGCGGGCCGCATTATTAGAATAACATTTCAAATTCCTCGCCATAACGGTTAAATCTACTTTTAAAAATATACTACTAGGTGGAGACAGGACCAGCCTCTATTACAGAAATATTTATTAGTTTTAAAAATACACCACTAGATCTCGTCACAAACAATCATGAGTACCGACACGGGCAAAAGACTTGAGAACAAGTTCTCAATTATTATAACACTATTTTAAACTTTCCCGCCATAATAATTACAGGAAGCTACATCTACTTTTTAAAAACATACAGCTAGGTGGAACCAGGATCAACCTTAATTACAGAAAACAATCATTAGTTTTAAAAATATACCACTATGTGGCGCCACAAATACACAAACAAAACCAACCAATCGGAATTCAGAGCCTTAAGACTCCAATCAGAACACAGAACCTAGAGACTGAGCGAGGAAGCATGACCTGCCATTAGGTTCTCCAATCAGATCACGCTACCTGGGGCAGTATTCGCGCACAACCAATCAGCTGAAAGCGTGCGTATCCACGTAGGGGAGCCAATCTGAATACAAAGCCATTGGCCCTAAACTAGAGTACAGAGCCTGGAGGCCAGGCTGGGTCTGAGGACAACCAAAAACCAGGGGGCATGGCCTACCATTTGGCCCTCCGATCGCAATCCCCAGTCTGGGGCTGTATACTCGCCCAGGATCAATTAACTGGAAGGGGGCGCGGCCTATGACGTCAAAGGTAGGGTGTGTGACGTCACAAATAGTGGTGGGGATAGGTGTCCCCTTCTACTGATGACATAAAATCGTCGCCAAATATTACAATGCGCATAACTTTATTAAGTATCGATCAAACCTAATGAAGTTGTACACGCAGATGCTCTATCTTATCACATATCACATTGTTGATAAGATATCGCCACTACTTTCGACGAAAACTTAAGAAAAATCTTGTTTTGATAACATTTGTAAAATCGTCGCAACTATTAAAATGCGTATAAATTTAATGAAATTGTACGAGCATACGTTCTACCTTATCACATCACATCGTTGATAATAAATTTTTGAGCCCACACTAGTTTCCACGACAATTGAAAAAAATCTCTTTTTGATAACACGTATAAAATCGTCGCAACTATTAAAAAGCGAATAACTTATTTAATTATCAATCCAATTTAATGAAGTTTCACACACAGGTGCTCTACCTTATCACACATCACATCGTTGATCAGAAATTTTTAAGCCAACCCTATACTCCATTTAACGAACAGATTCAGTAAGTGCTCCTCCCGCGAGTTAGCTCCAAATTTAAATGGCACATTTCTATTGGTTAGCCGGGTTCACACAACCACGAAAAATTTTGTATTATATTAACCTATAAATGTCAAAGTAATTTGTCATTGAACATGTGTTTTCATTCTTTATTTTGGTTAAAGCTTTTGCTCTAGTACTTTTCTTTTTCAATACTAGCTACAATTTTGTAGCCTATTAGCAAATAAATACATTTATTATGGATCAACGAAATCTTTCGTCCCCGAAAAAACGCCCGGCCAAGCATTTTTCCGTTGAAGAAATGGAGCGAATCTTTAACAAAAGTTTGTTTTGAAGAAAACCCGAACAACAAGACTGTAAATGTTGCATTTACAGCAAAAGCAGCGGATAACATAATAACTTTATAAAAACATATTTTATTCATTATTTTATCATTTTAGGTATTACATTCTACGTGAGTACAAGAAAACGCATGTGTTACATCCTCCGACTGTGCACCACCGACAGCGAGCTACAGGAAGAATTGTGAAATGAGGCACTACTATAAAGTTTTTGTGACAATTATTAAAGAATAAAGGGGCTTTTCTCAACTGTCTAAATGCATTTTGCAGTTTGTTTAGATAAACAAACACTTGTGACATCAACAAGGAGTTGACATGTAAATTCCTATAAAAATAAAATGTATGCTTCAAGTTCTATTCATTTACTATTTCCATGCCAGACTTATGGCCTTTTACAAAAAAGTAAATTAATGTTATTTTTCGATTTCCAAAATACGTGCCCTGAAAATTTGACTTGACTTCATATAAGATTTGACAAATTGGTAAACATTAACGAGTTATGTACAGCATGTCAACATTCCCATACACTAAAGATGCTTGTTTTCAAACCGTACAAAACTGATTCATTGGTGATAGAGAATTTTGGTTCGTAAAAATGTGTAATTTTAAAATATTTATATTTCTAAATATGTTTATTATTTGATTACTGTTAAAACTACATAATTATACATTTTAGG
The DNA here is from genome assembly GCA_036346205.1 of Vesta saturnalis. NCBI lineage: Eukaryota > Metazoa > Arthropoda > Insecta > Coleoptera > Lampyridae > Vesta > Vesta saturnalis. Next base: position 2,147,055 of record JARFJB010002108.1, on the reverse strand, counting down.
GACTACAATAATTCATATGCATACATTAAAGAACCGTTGAATGTAATTCAACCACTGTATTACCCAGAAAGTAATTTTTTGCGCAATTACAAATTTGTAGGAGGAGCATTTACTGAATCTGTTCGTTAAACGGAGTCTAGTATCGATGGAAATTAAAAAAATCTTGTTTTGATGACAGTTATCAAATCGTCGCCAACTTTTGAAATGTGTATATCTTTCTCAATTATCAATTGTTCAATCACCACTACTTTCTCCGAAAATTTAAAAAAAATCTCGTTTTGATATCTCATAAAATCGTCCCTAACTATAAAAATGCGAATAACTTTTTTAATTATCAATCAAATTTAATGAAATTTTATACACCAATGCTCTATCTTATCATATATCACATCGTTGAATAGAAATTTTTGAGCCACTACTAGTTTTTATGTAAATTATACATGTTTGGATTAGAATGCAGGTGAAGCACTCGTCGATGGCTTTGAAAATATTGTGATACCCTTAAATATGTAAGTAAAACGAATATATCATAACTGTTATTATTATTAATAAATAGAATTTGAAATATAAATGGTTTATTAATTAATTAATAAGAGGGCTTGCTGTTACTACCACATGATAGCACTGCATATTTTATAACAGTTATACGCATACTGGTTGAGTGTGATGTCTCCGTCTTTAAAATTCCGTCGCTATCTTCACATAGGTATATTAACTTACAATATGACTGTGCGGAATTAATTTTATCTTCGTTATATTACGACAAACGGCAATCAACCTACGACTTATTGTAGAACGGCCTGAACGGAGAAGTTAAAAGACGGTCAATCTTGAACTGTCTGGTGCAACGTGTTTTCAATATAAGAACCGACGTTCACTTTGATCCTTCTATGGACGTCATTGGAACTACCAGGCCTTAAAGATCCCGAATTCTTTGAAATGTCTTACAAGGTTGATACGAAACTTGTTAAAGTCGAACCTAAAGAGGAAGAAGGAATAAATTTACTTCTAACACAACGTTTTATGGTAAATACTGATCTAATAAAAGGTGAAATTGATTACGGTTTAAGTAGTACAAAGCTTAACACTATTTTTATAGATGTGAATATTAAGAAAGAAGAAACCTCTTTTCTAATAAAAGATGTGAGTTCGACGGAATCTGATCATATAAAGGAAAGCAGTGTCAAACATAATCCATTTAATAGTTCGACAGTGCATGAAAATTTAAAACAGGACATTTTAAAATACGGTTCAAATGTTAAATATAGATGTGACCAATGCAATTATATAGCAGAAAGCAAATCAGGTTTGAAAAGTCATTTTTTAAAACACACTTCCAGTTATGAATACAAATGCAGCCAATGTGATTATACAACAAATCGCAGAAGTAATTTAATAATTCATCTTAAAAAACACTGTTCAAGGTATGAATTCAAATGTGACCAGTGTGATTATGCAACACATCGCAAAGATTGTTTTAATATTCATCTTAAAAAACATTCTTCAAGTTCTGAATTCAAATGCAGCCAATGTCATTATGCAGCAAAACGAAAACAAAGTTTAAGAATTCATCTTAAAAGCCATTCTTCAATTTATGAATTTAAATGTGACCAATGTGAGTATGTAACAAATCTCAAACATAATTTTAAAAGACATCTTAAAAAACAATACAAATGCAATCAATGCCATTATGTGGGACATCATAAAGTTAATTTTAAAGTTCATCTTAAAAAGCACTCTTCAAGTTATGAATTCGAATGTGACCAATGTGATTATGCAACACATCGCAAAGATCATTTTTATATTCATCTTAAGAAGCACTCATCAAGTTATGAATTCGAATGTAACCAATGTGATTATGCAACACACCGCAAAGAAAGTTTTAATATTCATCTTAAAATACACTCTTCAAGTTATAAAATCAAATGCGGCCAATGTGATTATACAACACATTGCAAATATAATTTTAAAAGTCATCTTAAAAAACACTCTTCAAGTTATGAATTCAAATGTAGCCAATGTGATTTTGCAGCAAAACGAAAAACCGATTTAAAACTTCATCTTAAAAAGCATTCTTCAATTTATGAATTCAAATGCGACCAATGTGATTATGCAACAAATCACAAACGTAATTTAACAATTCATCTGAAAAAACACTCTTCAAGTGATGACTTCTAATGTGACCAATGTGATTATGCAACATATCGCAAAGATCGTTTTAATATTCATCATAAAAAACACTCTTCAAGTAATGAATTCAAATGCGGCCAATGTGATTATGCAACACATTGCAAATATAATTTTAAAAGTCATCGTAAAACACATTCTTCAATTTATGAATTCAAATGTTGTCAATGTGATTATGCAACAAATCGCAAATGTAATTTAACAATTAATTTTAAAAAACACTCTTCAACTTTGACTGTGTTGTAATTGAGTTCCCAGATTTAGAAAAAATTTGATCTTCAATACCCTATAACATTACTGTATAATTTGTGAACAGCACCGTTTTAATTTTATATCATCTGTTATCATAACTATGGTAAAACACCCAATGGTTGGCATAGACCCAGTCATTGACATTGGAGGCGATTTTTGCTATTTATAGACAGGACTCTGTTTTATATGTATAATAAACTTCTTTAGTGTATGAAGGGATGTCGCCATTATCATTTTCGCACATCTGTATATAACAAATTGGCGCGAATTCATTTCAGTTGTTAAATTCTTCTAACCTAGGAAAGCACGCAGCCGAAAAGAAGCCATTTTATAACGAACAGGTGAGTGTTAGTCTAGCATTTTATTACCTATTAGCTTCAAATCGTTTACTCATATACTCAGTCGGAAAGTTTATAATTGTATTTGTAACATAATTTATTATTCAAGCGTCTCTTGGGCTTATAAAGTAAAAATTAAATAGGTGCCAACTATTGGGTCTTTTATTTCATTAAAACCAGTTATTGGCAGCAATGCCAATGATTAGCCATCGTAAAAATTTGTACGGCCTAATTATTGGCATTACCTAACTATCTACAAATTTAAACATTGTTTCAGTTAATTTGATGCACCGTTAATTAAGGGCTATAAGAAATAAATAAAAATTAATAAATAAAGACATTATAAAATATATTCCCCTTGTGAGATCTGATCATTAAGTTTCTTCAAGTTTATTAAGACGCTTAAGAATTTTTTTTTAATAACATTTTCTTTCCAATAATTGTACACCTAGTTATGTTCAGGAACTACCTATTACGTTACTATTAGTTCGTTCTATTGCAGAAGATTCCATCATCACAAAATGCCTAAAGTCTCATCAAAATCACTTAAATATACCAAATCATATACCGAAGAGTCTATCCAGAAAGCAATTGCGGCAGTTCAAAATGGTATGCCAAAATCCAAAGCTGCTGAAAAGTATGGAGTACCTCGTCAGACTCTGCAGTTCCGCCTCAGCGAAAAATTTAAAAAAACCCGCCCAGGACCTGTCACTTATCTAACATCCGAAGAGGAAGCTTTGCTGGTAAATTGGATATTGGAAAGCCATAAAAAGGGTTTTTCGCGTCGACTGGAAGATATTCAAGCCGCTGTTAAGTCTTTTCTTGATAGAAACCAAAGACCAAATCCTTTTAAAAACAATTCTCCTGGAAAGCATTGGTACCACTCATTTTTGAAAAGACATCATACACTTGTTATCCGATGCCCTGAAGGTGTAACTTCTTCTAGTGCTACTGTTTCTGAAAAGGACATAAAAGGCTGGTTCACTAAAGTAGAGGATTACTTAAAAGAAAAACAACTTGTAGACGTTCTTCATGAGCCATCTCGAATATTTAACGGGGATGAGACTTGTTTTTTACTATGTCCCAAAAACGACAAAGTGTTTGCTCCGAGGGGTGCAAAAAACGTCTATGAAGTTGAGCAAGGGCAACCAAAATCTAACTTAACCGTTATGTTTACATTTTCGGCGTCAGGTATAATGGTTCCGCCAATGATAATATATTCATATAAACGGCTGCCTGCGAATATCGCTTTTAATATTCCAGACGACTGGGGTCTAGGCTTAAGCGAAAATGGTTGGATGAAGTCAGAAATGTTTTATGAATATATTTCTAACATTTTTCTTAAGCATCTAGAGAAAATTAAGATTAAGAGACCTGTTATTCTTTTTGTTGATGGCCACAAAATCCACTTAACTTATGAGATCAGTCAACTTTGCACGCAGTTAGAAATTATCTTAATTGCGCTTTACCCCAACGCCACACGGATTTTACAACCAGCCGACGTTGCTTGCTTTAAACCTTTAAAAACGATGTGGAAGCGTGCTGTCTTAGACTGGAGAAGAACAAATCCGCTAGCCCAATTAGGTAAGCAACACTTTGCTCCAATTTTGGACAACGCCATTAAAACTTTAAAAACATCTACCATTTCCAATGGATTCAAGGCTTGCGGCTTATATCCCTGGAATTGCGAAGCTATAGATTTCAGTAAATGCTTGGGGAAAAACGAAAAGAGGGAAGTATCGACTGTAGTATATGCTGAAAATACATCAGTATTGATATACACATAATTTTGTGACATAATTGGACCCACTAAACTTGGTGAATAAAAACATTTTGTCGAAGCAGAATGTGAGGATAACTTTAGATTACTGATCAACATTTACAGTCACTTTTTAACCAAAGAACGTAGCAACGGATCTGATCAAGATGAATCTTTAATTACAGTGGAAAATATGGCCGAAGACATTCCAAGTTGCGATCAACATCCAATAAATAATTCCAATTTTGCAGAAGAAATTATAGTCGAAGAAGAACTAATTTCTAGTCAAAATCCAGATTTTGATATAGAAAATATGCCTATATTTCATATCGGTGAACAAGCTTCTATTGTAGTTCCAGAAACTGAAGTTATATGTGAAAATTTACCCGAACGAGTAAAATGCAATACGTCAACGGATTCGGATTTTTTTGAAATAAGTCAGGCTACTTTAATGAATAGTCCTCTTCATGGAAATCGGGCAAATTATGTAAAAAAGATTTTTTTATATAGGTACTACCTAATTAGTTTTCTAATATCGTGCAATGTTATTTTTATTACATTTAGTAGTAGTAGTTTTGCTATTTAGTTTTGTTATGCATTAGGAGTTTTTTAATACTCACAAAACACGACAATAATTGGGTCGCCAGAATGCCAATGCCTGGAAAAATATGTCGATGACTGGGCAAACCTATTCTGCCAATAACTTACATTTAATTGATGTAATATAGCAATCATGATAAGCTAGCTCTAAAAGCGCCAACCATTGGGTGTTTTACTCTTATCATTGTCTTACACATTATTTAAAGTTTCCATCCAAATTTGGTTGTTGCACACAAAATTAAGAACACCACTATACAATTGTAAAGGCTAAATATACTAATAGCAAAGAATAAACATTACTCTTTACTAATAGTATGTGTAATTTATTTATTGCTAATACCTATTCATTTTTTCATAAATTATTTTTGAACATTAGATATCTGATCGTTTGTAAACTTATTTATACGTTAGTGATTAATTTTAAATTTATAAATGTAACTTTGTTGGATTAGTGTTTATTTAATTCATAATATTGTTCATAATGCTCAGTATATAATAGGTTAGTGTTTAATTTATACATGTAACTGTGTTAGAATAGTGAAGTACTTGGCTTTTGGGTTTTTAAATGGTGTATTTTTAAAGTGTATTAGAATTAAATGTACGAAATGAAAACTTGTTATCTTTAAACGGTATACATTTAAATCAAATTGATAAAAATAACGGTTGAAAATGTCAAATTAAATAGTGTAAATGTAGAAGTTAAAATTGACATAGGAGCACAATTAACCCTTGCTTTACCACATGATTCAAATTTGACTCATCCGAAATTTGAATTGTGATAACTTTTTTTTTCATCCAATCACTCCCAAATTTTTGGAGAACTTCTATTTTGTGGTTTTTTTGCTATATTTAAAAAAATGGAAAAAAAAATTTCCCAGAGCTCATTTTTGAAGGGGGTCATTTTGGCTTGTATGGAGAGTTACAAGATGTGTCAAATTTGACACGTAGTGTGTTTTGTACTCAAAGGATAATTTGAACAATAAGATAGTGTTTATTCCGTATTTATTTTTGATTTTTATTGCCATTATTTATTGTATATTTTTTTACAATCGGTCGTCAATAAATTTAACTTTTTGATATCAAAATCGATATCAAAATAATATAAAATAATCAAATGATATAATATCAAAATATTAATTTCGGGTCAATGTGATATTCATTGCTGATACGTCATTCAATTGGTCCGTGACTTCTTCGGGATTACATTTGTAGCAATAAGCATATCGGACCCCAAGATGACCATTACAAAAATGTTTACTGCATGATGAGCAAATGTTTTGATGCAAACTGTTGGATTTAGATAATAAGTAGCAGTAGTGGCATCGTCTTCTAGGTATGTGATTTTTCAATTTTATTTTTTTTGCTGGTGGTGGAATGGATGTTGATGATGATGTTGATGCTATTGAATTTTGTGATGTTCTGGATGCTCTGGACGAAATTTGTTCATTTCATCATCATCAAGAATAGCAGCAGGAACTATTTTCAAACTCTGGTGAATGTTTTCATGTTTTGTCAAATGATTATTCAGTAATCGATCATGAACATTTTGCTTAGCAAGCGCATATCATAACTGCGTCAAGAATTTTTTTCTGGATGAATTAGAAGTAGTACCGAGACTGCCTGGATTATTTTCTTTGTAAACTATATATGATGCTAATGCAGCAACGTCAAGAATATTATAGAACATAGCCATTGGCCATCTTTTCGTCCCACGCCGACAAGAATACGTTCCAGTCATTTGGTCCATGAGATCGGTTCCTGACTTCGTTTTATTGTAATACATTATATCAGGTTTTTTTATGAATTTTTCATCGTCCTCTATAACAATATTTTGGGCTGTTATGGCATTCACATTTATTTGAGGACCAGTTTTATTTTTTTTGTTGATCTGATTTTGTTGCCGTGCTTGTTTTTGTAAAAGTTTTGTTTTATGTTTTTTATATGTAACCAATTGAAAATTTTTCATAGGAATTGATATCATTTCATTGTCATGGTGCATCGTCGAAAGTAATACAACTAGTTTATCAGCTTTTGGACGATATGAAACTAACGTGAAATCTTTTTGGAACGTCTTTCATTTCTTTTGGTATACAAGTTTTATTTTGTCTCAAAGTCCCAACCATTGTCAAATTCAAATCTAATAATTTTTTGCCCAAGGAATATGATGTGAAAAACTGATCGCACGTTATATTTCGTCCAGAATTTTTTATTTTAGTTGACTTCACAAGTTCTAATACCACTTTTTCGCAAAGTCCGATTTCAGTTTCACCATTTGTTTGCTTTCCAGTATAAAGATCTAAGAAAAGTGGATACCCGTTTAAAGAATCATTCGCAACCCAATTTTTTAGTCCATACTTTCCTGGTTTACTCGGCATGAATTGGCGGAAAGAGCAACGTCCACGATAGGGGTATAACTGTTATCGTCTGTGGTGATATTTTCGCCAGGAATATAATAAGATATCAAATTACTATTCAACAAACTCATGAAATCGCTAATTAGAAAATCCTTGTCGTTTCCGTTTGTCATCAAATCTTAAATAAGTCAAAAATTCCAGTACCCTTTTTCGTGATAATATTGCTCGATAAAATGGCATAGAAGTCTTTCCATACATTTCCGAAATTTTATCTTTACTAAAACCATGAATTCCAGCATACAGAAGAAAAGCTAAAAATATTTTTATAAACATTTTCAATATGATACGATAAAAGCTAGGAGTATGATATTATCATTATAAAAAATATTTACCCAAAAATGCATGAAATTCTGTAGCGGTAAATTTTTTCCACACTTACTGGCTTCCGTTCATTTTCCATATTGTCATTCCACCGTTTGTATTGAAATTCTGCTTCGTGATTAGAATGGCGTAGTATGTCCATTTCAACAGAAAAAAACAAGAAAAAAGTTTCCAATATGGTTTTGTTTTTTGTTGCTCTTGTTGGACCAGCATTGAAATATATAATGTTTGAGCTTCGTGTTTGTCCCCGTATAGGTGGCGAATAAGTCCATGTACTGTTGTCCTTGGCAGTATAGGTTGGGTGACCATATTTATTTTCAGAAAAATAAGTACAGAAATAAAAAGTTGTATTAGGAATATATAAAAACGGACAAATCAAAGAACTAAATGTAGAGTGACATAGCCAAGCATCAAAATGAGAATAAAAAATAAAATAATTTTTAATGACACATGCATATACATAATATATGTACCTATATTCCTATATTAGAAAAAAATACAAACACATAAAATACTCTGGCAGAAATGTGTAATGTTATTAATTATTTTGACGTGCCTGCAACGCCATCAGTGGGGTCACCTTTGTGCCAATCGTATTTTTGAGAGCTTAGGATAGATTCCAAAATTTGCTTTGGGTCTTCAAAACTGGAACATTTCACTGCAAGTCTCATCGAAGTTTGTGTACACTTGCATCACAGCTTCTAGTGTCGATATTTTCATTTGCGATTTTCTGCACTCCAGTAGTTATTAATATTAGAGAATAGTCGCTCAATTGACGCACTTGTTCCAGGAAGACAAAAATAAACTGACATAAAATCTCACAATTTTGAAATCTTCACTTGATCCAGACCCTTGATTCCATTTAAATACTTCAACCCATCGATCTTCGGTAGCTATATTTTTCGAGTTCCACTCGGCAATTTTATCTTCTGACAGTTTAGCTTGTAATAGACTAACTTCATCGAAGAGTTCGTCCTCATTCAGTGTCGAACCCAAGTAGTCTTTAAAAGCAGCACATGAACACAAAATTTAATTCCATGAAACTTGGTTTCTCAGATTTATCCATTCAAACAGCCTTAATTCATTTAAATTTGTACTCCAATTCTTCAAGTAACTCACACAATTTGAATAAAATAATCTAACCTGTGAGATGAAGTCATCTCGATAGTTTGAACTACCTTCCCAATTGTCAAGTTGTAAAAGGGATTCTCTTACTTTAAGCGGCAAAAATAATTCATTCAAACGATTTTCAAGCTTATTTTGAAGATCAAAATACTCTACAGCGGCCTCTGTTGCGCATATTTTGTCACCCTCTACCTTTAATATGACTTTGTGAAACATAGAAGCAATGTTGTGTACAAACCACATCCAAATTTCGCTGGTGCGACACTCAAAAAATTGCTTCAAAATCATTGGACAATTTTCAATAGACAACAAGTATGCTTTCAACGGTTCGTACATTTGTAGAATTCGTTCAATTGCGGGCATCAGACTTAAAAATCTTGTTTTAGAAAATAATAACATCTTTTTGTATTCAACATTAACAAAGTCGCAGAATTGTTTAAGTTGATTTACTCTCACTGTATAAATATAGAAATGCTTAAATAACTTAACAACAATAACCTCAACGTCAATTGGTAAGACGTCCGTAGCATTTTGTACGCAATTGTTCAAAATGTGTGCAACACAACCAATGCCAACCAGAGGTTTGCCACGAGAAGCATTCAATTTTGCAAATAGGTTGTTCACTCCCTTTCTTTTCATTCCGCCAAAATTTGTATTGGTATTATCAGCAGCTAATCCAATACACTTGTCCACTAAATTGTGGGTTTTCAAAGTATTAAACACATAACTATTTAACTGTTCTGATATTTCACCAGGTAAGTCTTGCAACTGAAGTAATTTCACTTGAATACCTTTTTCACAATTAAAGTATCTCACCAACAAAGGTACTATTTTAATTTCTTTGTGGTTGGACGAATCGATCATGATGCTAACAAAATGTGCTTTGTGTAGATCAAGTTCCAATCGCAACTTGGATTCTTTAGCAAAAACATTTTTTACAATGGCTTCAGTTTTGGTTCGAGCTGCCATAAATTTGGGCTCAAACATGTTCGCTATTAGCTTTGATGTGCAATCCAAAGATCTAAAACTCTGCTGATGCTTGATCGTATGATACGCGAAAGTACCTTCCTTGGCTGCAATTAACATATTTTCAGAGCTGAAGTTTTCACTTTTGAAAAAGTGTTTAGTGTAGCGCTTTAGACTTCGTATTTGCAACTAATGTATGCTTTTTCTTGGTTAGATGAACCTTAATATTGCTGCGACCACTGTTGGAAATATCGACATCACTTCTACAAATTTCACAGTACACAATATGCGGACTCAATTTATTTTTATTTTCATAAACGGATATTCTTTCTGTAACTCCAAATTAAAATGACACTTTCTTCGAGGCGGTGCCATGTTTACGCAAATAATGCACAAGTAGGTAACTGAAATCAAACGACGTTGCTTTTTAGTAAGCGAAACCAGCACAGAAAACCAGACTGCATTCAACAAAACAATTAACAAATAATATGTACGCTTGCTGTCGAACGGTAGAACTCGTGTAGAATTGAACTTGTTTAGTCTTAGTCCGAGCGCTGTCGCTATTTATATGCGGCTCGCTAAACTTCGCTTCGATTCTCGCACGTTCCAGTTGCGGAGCATTCTGGGCTGTGCGTCTAGGATAATCGAGGGCGGACTGGAACGTTCGGGAAACAAACTACGCGAACATTCTCAACAACTTCTTAACGTCGTTATTGCATCATGATCAGTGAATCACCGATAAGCATTCTTTTAAATAAAAATAAATATAATGGTATACCTATTTGCGATATTTGCATCTTCAAGAAAAAGAAAGTACATTTTAGTGTACTTCATGCTTCTATTAAGGACCTTAGGACACTGGCAGAAAAGAAAGTACTGTCCTACTAAAATAAGTACGTATGGTCACCGTAAGTATAGGTACCAGTAGCAACATCGTCAGTTGTAATATTTTCAACATCGTTAGATTCAACTTCATCATCATTAAATAAAATATCTTCCTCCACAATTTCGTTATCTGGTTCATAATTTGGATCATTGTCAGAACAGTCGTCATCAGAATCTGATTTATCGTCTGATTCTTCAAAAGGAATTTCATTGTCATCACCATCATCGACAATATTTGCTTCGAAGTCTATTTGCCGCAGTTGCTCGTTATCAATTAGCAATTCCTCGGCATCAATTGCTTCAATCCATTGTTCTAAAATAGGTGGACTACAATAATATTTTTATTAGAAATGCAAAGAGAAAAATATGCATAAATGTAAATAAACATAAATTTTATCTGGACTATAAAATGTTATTATAAGCTACGATTGAAATAAATTATTTACTACAATATTTTTCTTAGAAATGCAATGCAAATGTTTATATAAAATTTCAAAAAAAAACATTCATTCAAAATGCAATGCAAAAAAATTCATTCAATATTAATTCAATTTCTAGTTTATAAGATAAAATGGTAATGATAAAAAAAAAAACTTACTCTGAAGTACGATAGTTTTTTGGTAATGTATTTATACCAACTTTTGAATTATTGAATTCATTTCACTTGCACAATCACAAAGACGATACAGTCGTTTCGTTGAATACAAGTAAACGTAATAACACGTACACCGTCGGCTGCGCATTAGCACAACAGCTGATCAGTAATACGTTTGTGTATTGTGCTACAATTTACCTACACATCATTATATTTATTATATTTCTCATAGAAATGCGTGTAAAGCACAATAAAATAAATCAGTGTAATGGAAAATGTATTTCTGATTCAATACATAATAAAATAGTAGGCAATATAACGATGTTCGTGTGTTGCGCTATACAAAATGTATAAAAAATTTGCATGAGTCATTTTTGAATCATTGTGTAAAAGACGTTTGTCGGCACGTATGAGTCAAGCAAGGGTTAAAGAAATTAGTATTTAAAAGTAATGTAAAAACTGACGCTTTTGGAGGTTATAAAATTAAACCAATTTTAAAAGTAGCATTGGTAGTAAGTATTTAATCAAATGAAATTTTTGAGAAACTTTAATTTTTTTAGTTGTACTTCACTATTGTTTTGTTTTATTCTGATTATGGACCTGGGGCTAGGGGTAGTCTGCTTTTAAATTTAAACCAACCACTTCATAGAACTAGTGAATCACATTGTACTTATTAGGTGTGTTGTGCTTATTTGATTTTGATTATTTTGGATTATTAGTTACATATACATTAATGTATAATCATTGTTTTCACTGGAACCCTCATGGACTAAAATTGAATGAACATTTAAATACAAAATAAAATTTTTTATTTTTTTTTTAATTCAAATTTCCCGCTCAAACGAACTACTTTTTTAGTACTATTTGCAATTACTAGTACAATAATTCACAAATTTAATACGAATTTACTTTTAAATACATTTATTATGGTTTTAGTATAATTTTCAATCACTGATGGGGACAACTACCACAGAAGAATCTGTGACAACTACAGTTTATTTAGAAAATGAGTTTGTAAAATGTAATGCAGAGTTCATAGTATTAAATTATAAAAGTTTACCTATACAGGATGGCCCACTTAAGCGAGATTGCTCCATAACTCCCTTACTATTACAAATACGAAAAAATGTCTTATATAAAAGTTGTCCACAGTCATAAACTATACGTTTTAAAATTATTTTCAGAAATGGCGGACTTCCGGTTATACCGGAAATTCATGCCAACTTCGTTATTTTAAATAGAACAACCTATATTATTACATTTTTGAATTTCTCGTTGAATTTAAAGGTCACTTTAATAACCATACTGTGGGTCTACGTCGCATTGCTTATGAGTTATTTGACATTTTGTAGAAAAAATGACGTTTGCAGTGCCTCCGAAAACTTTCAATATCTCGAAGACGGATACAAGTAGAGAGATGTGGATTTCGTTTTTTACTTCCGAAAAGGGTACCGCATCATTCTCATTCATTGCCAAAAATCTTGCTTTTAGAATTTAATAATTTCTATCGCTCCGAAAATAATTTTTTTCAAACATGGATGACTTGATTTTTTTAAATGGAACCACCATATTTTCTTACATCGGCGGATAGGAAATTAAATTTCCTTTCCATTGATGTAACATTATCGATATTTTAGAGTGATAGTTTTCGAGATATTCACATTTTTATCTAATTTCAGTTTTTATTGTGCATTGCTGCGGTGCTTTGGAAAACGTTTGTCATTTGTTTTAATCAACTGATAAGAAACGTCAGTTTCTCGAGCTACTGTTGTGCTTTGCTGTCTTGTGTATCAGTTTAAGTATTTATACACGATATTTCCATTAAAATGTTGTGGTCCGACGCAGAGTTCATTGACATGGCTTTCATGCCAGAATAAGTGCGAACATACCTTAAACGAAATTTCACTTTATTTATACGAGTGGATGAAGATTTTTAAGTCCTTTATGATGCTAAATCCCCACATATTCAAACAATAATTGTATTTAAATTTGACAGCGCGCCTTAAATTTGAAAATAACCTAGAAACATTGACGATGTTTTGTTGGTATTCAAAATTACTAACTATATGAACCAATAACAAGATACGTTTTTAAAATCTTAAACCATGCTTTACTAAAAGACGAGTCATAAGACATCTCTCGCCGGCCCGGCTATACAGGGTGACCCACCTAAGCGGGATTGCTCCATAACTCTCTTACCATTACAAATACGAAAAATGTCTTATATAAAAGTTGTCCACAGCCATAAACTACACGTTTTAAGATAATTTTCAGAAATGGCAGACTTCTGGTTATACCGGGAACTCATGCTAACTTCGTTATTTTAAATAGAACAACCTATATATTATTACAAAAATACTTATCTTTTTTGGGATTTTTTAATGGTGTACTTTAAATTATACAATCTAAACGTTTCGATAACACTTACAGTTATCTTCGTCAGTAGTAATGTTTGTTAAAATTGTTAAAGATGTAGTAAACAATTTTGTCAGATTTGACTCCCAAAATAATTGTTTTCAAACATGGATAACTTGATTTTTTTTAAATGGAACCGCCCATATTTTCTTACATCGGCGGATAGGAAATTAAATTTCCTTTCCATTGATGTAACATTATCGATATTTTGGAGGGATAGTTTTCGAGATATTCACATTTTTATCTAATTTCAGTGTTTATTGCGCATTGCCGCGGTGCTTTGGAAAACGTTTGTCAATGTGAGCCTAAAATTAAACAGTGATTAACTCCATTTCAACAATAATTTCTGAATTATTTACCAGTTGCATGCATGGTGTAAATTTTTCGTTTCAAAGGTCTTTCACGTATTCGTCGACATCGTCTGACTTCGACTTCAAACGCAACCTATGTTTTTGCGGTGAATCCGGCGTGACTTCCCAGATTCTAAAGCAAGGGCCATTCTTGCCTTTGTCCGAGTTATGGTTTTCTCGGAAATGCCGCATGCGACAGCAGTTCGGAGCAACATAATATTAAATAAATGTAAATTTAAATAGTGAAAATTATTAGCGTACCTGGATAATGGAAGTTAAAGGTAAAGTTGGTCCGCCGTTATCGTGTTCCATCTCGAAATAATGCAGTATATTCATTAACATTACTTGAGTTCGGCTTTTCAAAGATTTACCTTCTAATGACATCATAATTTGCTGCAAAGTAAATAAATGCATTCAATCAATTGGAAATACATTTTGCATTATAAATTTACCTCATATAGTGAATATTAATAATAATAATAGTTTTGAAAAAAACTTGTTTACAAATGCAATGGAAACTAATAAATTACTATAACTAGAAAACATGATGCGATTATACGAAACGAAATACGAAGAATAATTTGAGGTTAAATAGCCAAGAGGACATCTGACAGCGTCATGCACTTTGAGTTTAGAATCGACATACGTTTTTAAGTCGTGCATTTAAAACATATAGTAGACGTAATATTATAACCCGTCTTTCATTAAGTGGGAACTTCGCTCTAAGATAAAAGGAAACAGATGCATTTCGCAGTAATAATTATATCCCCATTCTCGAGTCCGCCATGAGACACCTCTCCCCGGCGCTACTATAATAAGATTATAAACTATAGGAACATTAAAGTATACTGGTGAAGTAACGAAAATAAAAAATTGGGATATAGAAAAAGAACATTTTATAATAAGGATGTATTTATAGGATTAGGTAAACCCCCAGATAAAGTTAGTATAAGAGTTGTTAATAATGCACAATCTAAAGTAAGTTTAGCAAGACGTGTACCATTGCCAATTAAAGAAAAGTTTGAAGTAGAGCTTAAAAGAGTTGTGAAAACGGGAGTTATTGCTGAGTTTAATGAGCCGAATGAATGGGTCAATAACATAGTAATCATAGAAAAACCAGATGGATCATTGAGCGTTTGTCTTGATCTGCAACAATTAAATAAATATATAGTTAGGGAAATTTTTGAAATACTTACAGTAGATGAAATTAAATCAAAATTAAGTAATCAATCTTTACAGTGTAAAGCCGCGTTTACACCGGAGTTAATCACACGTGTTATTAACAAATCCTATAACATTTACAAAAATAACCTGTAAATTGCTTATAACACGGAAATTTCTTGCTAATAGCAAGATTTTTGTTATCCGCAAAGTAGCGGTAAAGGTCAAAGAATGTTACTAGCATTTGCTAATAGCACATGTTACCGAACCGAATAGCGCTGCAACATTGCTAATAGCACAGTTTCCTCCTCTCCACCTACTCCTAAGGTCAGTCAAGTTCAGGCTGTCAGACCGACCACGTGCGAGTAGCGTTCGTTGTGTTAATTTTATTGTTTTTGAAGTGGTCAAGGGACCAAGTGCTGAAATTAATTAAAGTTGATCGTGAACAGCACGTGTTGTGAAACCCACCGGGATTTTAAAGACAAAAACCTGAAAAATAACGCGTGGGTAGAGATAAGCAATGCACTGAAGGTGACAAAAGCCAAAGTGCAATCGAAGAGGAGAATACTTATCGGATAATCCAAGCGACAAACCAAGAAGCGGTTCCGTAGCTGATTTCAAGAAGTGGTTTGTCTTTGATGCCCTATTGTTTATAAAGGACAAAACCACTTCCAGGCGGACACGAGAAGCAGGACTAGTTCCGCAACCAAACACCACTGCTATAGTCACGGCAAAATCTTTTCCGTTGTGGGGGTGAAATTGTTAGAGAGAGACAAACTTAACATACCAACTTCCATAATAACCCTGATAATTACAAATGATATATCTATGTTAGTGAAATACACGTTGTTGGGTTGTTAGAACTGCCGAATAAATTACAATGTTGTCAGCTCTTCTGTTTACACATAACTTCTAATTTTGACTTTTTCCACATTTTGAGATTTTCGATAAGCTCCTCGAAATTATACATGACTACTTCAAAAGGTTACAATTGCTTAATCATCGCAAAATGATCTAAGAACTGTTAAAAGTATTGTTACTTAGTTGAGAACGAGTATTTCCATCAAAAACTAATTTTCAAAATAAATGTAAACAATATAGTATTATGTTGACGTCGAATTTCATACGTTTGGCAACAATGTCAAGCGCTGACGTTTATCCCCACATTGGAAAAGAGTTTGCCGCGACTCTACTGAGGTTACTACAACGAGGTAATTATTTTTATTAACAGATAGGTATTGCGTTTCTACATTTTTAGGGCGCTGCTTTAAATGATGAATGCCACCAATAAGGTTAACTCACTAATTTTATATTTTTCATTTTATTAGATTCTATTTCCTATTTTGAGAAATTATTAAAAAAATTTTGATCGTGGAAATGCTTATTTCCGCTGTAGGCCTTAATTTTAACATTTCTGCTTCGATTCTAACGGTTTTTTTTTGTATTCCATGTTTTTTTAGCTCGATGACAGAGTTTAAAATATTATGCTGGCACATTGTGGTTCTGCTATGCGGGTAAAATCTACAAAATTAAGTACAGTAATATCGAAAGTTTGTGAGGTAACCCTATAGTAAACATTTGCCCTTTAAACAAACTGGCTTATAATTAAAAAAATGTACGTTATTTATTGTTTAATGTAGTATTAGAAAAAGGAACGATTTTTTCAGGTGTACTTAGTAATAAAGCGAGTCATGTACGATATACAAAACTGTGTTATTTTTCGTACGTCTAAATGAAAACGTTTCTATGTTTGTTGGCATAAAGATGATGCAGTTAAGGTTACAGATAAACATTACACATTGTTTTTTGGACTTTTACCACGAACATCCAACACTCTTGCTTCCTGAGCAGCTTAGTACTTTTTCTGCCACGGAACCGAACCCTTAGGAGTGTTGATGAAGGTACATATTTCGTCCCACACTTCTCTTGCTACAGCTGATGGTTTCTTAGGTATCCTTTTTAAACGTAGTAGTGTTTCTGTAGGCATGTTCTCAACACGCCACTGGCCAGGGACAAACGTAGCAGTCGTGGTGTCTTCATAGTCAAAGGTTCCCGACGGAGTGTATGATGCACTTGACGACTTACTTCTGCGTAAGAAGTTATGTAGATGCGTACATGCGAATACTACTTTTTGGGCCTTCTCTGGTTCAAGTAGTAGAGGCTTCCGTAGCACTCTGAAGACTACGGAAACAATGCCGAATACGTTTTCGACAATTCTTCTTGCTCGGCAATGACGGTAGTTGTAAATACGTTTACAAC
Organism: Vesta saturnalis; assembly: GCA_036346205.1. NCBI lineage: Eukaryota > Metazoa > Arthropoda > Insecta > Coleoptera > Lampyridae > Vesta > Vesta saturnalis. The sequence continues at coordinate 2,129,428 of JARFJB010002108.1, read as the reverse complement.
TCCCCTTCTCTTGTAGCCCATGGTATGTTTTCATAACATTCATCATCAGTGGGAAAGCATCATCCGCCACGATAAGGTATGGGACATGATAGGTTCTCCCACGCAGTCTAATAGGGTTTCGCATATTTAGTTCAGACTTTTCCAATAATTCTTTTAGGGCACTCCTCCTGTGTAGATGGGACCTTAAAAAAATTATTACTTAAATGAAAATATGTTGAAATGTTTTAGTACATGTTTATATGACCCTTTGAAGTTTCTTTTCGTTATTTCCAAAATTTTTAAAAAAGTACGGATTTATTTTAGGAAGAAAATATGGAAGAAGACCAAGACGTACAAGAAAAGAATGCCGATGTCCCAACTCAACCCGTGACAGTCGTATCTCCAGTTGCCCTGCTACAAACGGAAGAAGTAACACATGGCCGAGGAGGCTTACGCAGTTATGAAGAATCTGAGCAACAATTTGAAAAAGAAGGATGACTGAGACATTTTGGAGAGAATGTAGCTTCCAGTTAAGGGAAATAAAAAACGTTCGCTCTCAAATGATCGCCAAACACCGAATAAACGAAAATTTGTTTGAAATGGGAATGGCGCAGCTCAGCGAAGCTATACCAACAGCTGCTTCGTCCAGCTCTAGCAGATCTTCCTTCTGTGTGCTCAATCTCTAGGCCTCATATTAGACCTAATTCATCCGGAGTTTCAGAACTCCCAATTCCAATTGCCACTACCATAAACCTTCTGGATGATATATTGCAAATTGGTGAAAGTAACGAAAAAACCACATTAGCTTCGTTGTAATGAGCTGTTTCATACACAACATAAAGATTTTTATAAATTTCGAAATCAACTAATTAACTATATTACTTTTTATGCATTTCATATTGTTGATTATTTTTTTCTATGGTATATTAAGTTACGTTATTACTAATATTAGTGCTTAATTCAACTAGTTACTATTAACTTAACTTATGTTAACTTAAGTTAACCAAGTTAACCCTACCCACCCAAAACTACCCTAACTATTTTTTTTCATAAAATAAAATTTTTACAAAATAAAACCTTTTATTTACGTATAAAATCTTTTATATGTACTTACCGTTATATTTTCCTTGAGTAAATCAATCAATGCGTCGCACACTTCGGGAACAATCAATAAAATACTAGATCTTGAAACTTTGAATAGTAAAAAACGCAATGAGATAGCCAATCTTTCCCTGGCTGGGATCGCTTTTCTATAATTTGTGTCCTTTTTGCCAATTTTACGTCCCACCATTTGTATTAAATATTCCAAGTTACAACTCGTCATCCGTAAAAAGTTCTTAACACTTCCGTCACAACGTACTCCCCTAACAGAGGGTCTACATCATCCTCTTGCAAGTCCCTCAACATATCACTTCCACTGTCAATTAATCTTAACTGCAGCGAAGGTTTCACCCAATACCTCCTCGGTTTTCTCTGCTTTGCCAACACTACGCACGCTGCAGCAGCAAGTAACACATCCTCATACTTGACATTGTCACACAAACTGCCAAAGCAAGGCAAAGCCAGGCAAATTGGAGGGAAACTAGGCACGTGTCAAAGTGTTATTAGCAAAAGCTACAGCATCAAATTGCAAAATGTAGTTTTGCTATTAACTATTCTGTTAGTAACTTTTGCTATAAGCACAAAAGTTAATAACATTTACTAATAACATTTGGTTTAAACGCGGCTTTAGATATTAAACATAGTTTTTATCACTTAGAGTTAGATGAACAATCCAGCAAGCTATGTACGTTTGCAACACCATTTGGGTCTTATCGTTGTTGTAGAATGCCATTTGGATGCGCAGTGGCACAAAGTATTTCAGAAATATGTAACTAAGTGCGTCTTGTCGTGGTCTCCTTGGCTGGAAATAGTATTCTAATAAGGGGGCCATAATGCTAACCTGTAAGACAGGTCTTCGGAACTTGTGTTAGGGTCTACGCCCTCTTGTCGTGGGCCTCTTGGCGCGAAATTTCTCTCTCTCCCTTTCTTCTACCTCTCCCTCCCCCTCTCAATGTTTCCATCCCCCTCTCTCCCCCTCCACCATATCCCTACCCTATCCCTCCCGTGCCTCTCCCTCTATGTCTCCCCCATCCCTATCTCCATCTTTCCCTCCCCTCTCTCCCCCTCCCCCATTTCCTTGCACACTCACTCCCACCCCTCTCAACCCCTTCACTTCCTTTCACCCACCCTCTATCTTTCCCTCTCCCTCTCACCCCTCTCTTCCCACGCCCGTCTCTTTCGTCTCTTACCCATCTCTTTCGTCTCTCTCCCGTCTCTTTCGTATCTCTCGAAATTTCTAAGTTAGGTCAATATGTAACGACCCAGATCCTTATCCCTAAAAATCCTAAGATCCAGATCCTTATCCTAAATAACTTTCCTTAATTAAATCTTATTATCCGGCAATTGCATTCCTAAAGTGTTTAAATTCCGTCAATTGCGAACCAAATTCATAACAATTCTCCTTCCCCTCAAGCCATTCCTATAAAAACGCCCGCAATCTCGAGTTCTTTTATTATTAGTATTATTATTATCACTACTACCTCTCTTCTCCTTCGAGAAACCAAACCAACCTGCCTGATCCTCTTCTCTTTGAGAAACCACCAGCCTGAATCTAACTTACACGTTCATGCGCCTCCTGGTTTAAAACCTTGTAGACGAGAATATTTACTTTGAAATTTGACATTCCCGCAACACATATTTTGTCTATAATATATCAGGCAAAGAAGGCGCATTACGCGCCTACGCCACTGAATGTTGGAGTTGCTAATAGCCCATATTTGAAAACTCACGGAGAACGCCCGATCGTACTTTCGGCATGCGACGGCTCTCGCCACTATATATATATATATATATATATATATATATATATATATATATATATATATATTGAGATGGTTAGATATAATATTAAGACAGGGATTTGAGAGTTTAAGCTTGTAATTCTTATATAGAACGATTTGAGATCAATTATAGTATATTTATACTACATTTATTTGAAGTATTTTGGTAAACGATTGAAAGAAAGTGATTTGTTTTGATGAAACGGGCTTAATAAGATTTGTACAAGTTGGTTCATTCATAAAAAGCATTGTGCTACATAAGAAACATGTCAGGAAGGTTAAATGAAGTTATATTTGTAAGTACGATTAAGTTTGTGGATATTATTTCATTAAATTTACACTTCACATAAAGTATTTTTGGCATTTGGGTATTTTACAGATGTTTAACACACAGTCTAGAGTTATGTTTATATTAGGGACATATTTTAAGTCAGGTAAAATGCAGGAAAGTTGTGAAAATTTGAGAAAGGGTTACAGTACGAATATGATTTAATTATTACTCACAATGGTAGTGAAAGTATAAGTGCGACAGAAAAAGTAGTGCATAGTAAACATTACGCACAATTTACACAACAATTTTACATATGGATATTTACATGCAGATACATTTTTGTGTAAGGTTTTTAAAGAAATGTGTTTAACAATATGGATTGTTAAAGTGACTAAAATTTAAACGCTACAAGAAAGTTGAACATTGAGAATATTAAAGACAGATTTTATAGGTTGTGAAAGTAACATTTTGATTGATTTGAACGTCAATTACGCAAATTATATGAACATTTAAATTAAGTTAGGTTAAGTTTTAAATTTAAGGTTTTTTGCAAATTTATAGTTTTATAGAGTAAGTTGAACTTAGAATAAATTGTTAATATAATTAATAGGAGGTTTTCCTCATTTCCATGCAGTAATTTACTGTACTACACAACTTAACTACACAAATTTCCTATGTAAAAAAGAATTTTCCTTTAAATTTAAGATATTGGAATTGAAATAAATGTTTTCTAATTCAAATTTTCGTGCAGATCACGAATATGTATTTAGTTTAAGTGTAGAAAGTAAGATTTTTTAGATATAAGCAAATTTAGTTTAGGATAAGTCAAATCGTACATTTTTTAACAGATGTATATCAAGTGAGGTATCATTTTATGCGGAATCTTGCACATATTTCATTTCTGTTTTTGAAATTTAAATCAGTAGCTTATTAAGAAAGTTATGGCATAATTTATATTTTAGATAGGTTTTCAAATTTATATTAACCAATCACAGACTTGGTTACCTTGTTTATATTCTTAAAAAAAATTGAAATTTTTGTAGCTAACAGGAGGGTATCTAAGGAATTGTTCCTGAACAGCTTTTTCTCTCTTCTTTTTGTTTCTCAAAGTTTAAATTTTCATGACAAAGGTCAAAGTGTTGTGTTTTGTGTTAACACGTAAGTTTAAAACCACGTTTATTATCGGAAAATGTTGATACGAGTTGATTGAAGAGGCGAGAGTTCAGAAACAATTGTTCTTAACCTACAATCTTAAATAAAATTAGGTTACCGATAAATTTCCATTATCGTAAAGTGTATTACGATTTAAATTTAGCAGTTTGTTACGATTTATGTTTGACGTTTTTAAAAGTTCGGTTGTTGTAATTTATTTTTGGTTACGTTGTAAATAAAATTTATTCAATTTTTCCAATTGATGTTTAATTCCTGCTGCGACATATTAATAAATGATATTCCATTTCGGATCCTAAAATGAAAAGTGAATTTAATTTAAAAATTTTACAACTTTAAAACAATATTTAAACCGAAAATAATTGAAGCATTTTAATACAACAATTAAATAAATATTATAATTAATAATTTAGTGCTTGAGTGAAAACATTTAAGAAATTATAAGCACGTTTGCCACAAGAAAAGCAACCATTTATCCGAGGGACATTGATGAAGTATTGGAAGTACTGCAGCAGCAAGTGGAACGGATCAATAACATCGATCACAGATTGGAAGGAGCCTACATTTGGAAATGGAACCAGCTGTATGAACACATGATTTTGAAGTTATGCCGATGCACGTGTGAGTCAATTTTTAATCATAACCCTTCAACTTGTATTCATTATCTGTGTAATTTCCTGCATTTGTATTTTATGTATAGGTGTAAATGTTTATGCAATAAATGTGTAAACATCTGTAAAACAATTATAAATTTAGTCAATTTCAATTACATTATTAAGATCACATTTTTAAGAAGTTACTATTTTACAATTTTGACAGTTTGGTATTTGATTTCAGTTAATGCGCAACGTATGCGTCAATGTGCAATCTTTAGTAAGTCTCATTTCACATACAAGATATTTGATATAACGTGGAATCCACATAATAAAGAACCATTTAATAACTCCAGTAGTACTTCTGAATGCAATTCAATTCACATATAAAAAAATTAGATACATATCAAGGAATAAATTATATTTATGTATATTTTCCAACAAATCAAATTGAACTCTATCCCCATTTGAGATTTCAGCTAGTACGGTGCATAACAAAAATATTTAACAAAAATATTAAATAGAATCCAATTCCACATATTGATTTTAATTAAACATCTCAATTTATATATATATATATATATATATATATATATATATATATATATTTTTCGAAGAAGACAAACACCTGCTGGATTGTGACAAATAATATTTACAATCGTCAGAGGTTGGGCATTCATTACAAATTAGTCTGTTGCAGGTTAGTTTATCATAAGTTTTTTTTTATGTCAACATTCGAGCAAAAATAAAAAAATAAGCATACATAGGACACTAAAAGAAATACAGAATGTAGTGTTGATGTTAAAATAAAAAAGGTTAATAAAGGCACAAGGAAAAATAATACTTGGTTGAAACATGAAATGCCTTCACCAGCTATAATAAAAATTAATGAAAAGGATAATGACTTACTAAACATTCGTGGTTCGTGAAACTTGCTGCGAATTAATGATGTGACGAAACAACATTTTTTACAATATTTTGAAGATGGTTCAGGAGTTGCAGAAAGTTTTAAACAATATGAGAATAAAATGCTCATAAATCTGCTTAATAGTTTACCACAAACTGCTGCAAATTCGCGACTCAATCCAATATACAATTGTCATGTGTGTTTGAACGCCCTGTATGTATATACGTAGTTTTTTTCTTCTTTTTTCGTTTTTTTTTTGCTGTTTACTCAATTCACGCTAACGAAACTTGATTTTTTGTGTTCATCAAGCTAGAAGTAAAAGTAACAATAGATTATTTGATTTCTCTAGGTTTGTAGTGGTTTTCGAATTAAACTTTTCGTGTTGCAATTTAGATTTGATTTCTGATATTGGCAATTATATATTTTGTGGATGAATTAATTGGAAATGGGAAATCTTAAGGTGAACCTAAATTAGTTTCCCGATAAATTTTTATGAAAGGTTTTGTTAAAATAAGGTGTAGTTGTAGATAATAACAAAAGTTCGCATTTAAATTGAAGGCTGAGAGATCATTGTTTGGTTTGCTTATTTAGATCAGGTATCATTGAGGTAATGTTTACTTATTGGATTTCAGTAATTGACGCCGTTTTTCTGCCGGAGTATAGTATCTCAATCCATTAGTGTTAAGTGATTATCGTTATTGTTAAGGGAATGAATCTCTGGACGACAATTTGCACTTGAGTGGGCCCGCCGCTACGTTAGTAGGAGTTTTTTCATGTTAAGGTTTGGTTGAGAAATATAGTGGAGAGGGGGAAAGGCTGTGTGTTTGCGCGGTTAATTGCGCGGAGGATCCTTGATCTGACTTTCGTGAGTAAAGGATGTGATTTGTGAGTCGGGGGCATGCCTTTTTTTTCGAATACCTGGAGGACCGAACCTGTCGGAGTAGTTCTATGCAACACACCACCAGTTTGGTGGATTTTTGTGTGGATGTTCACCCCTCTTAGTTATTTCGTCTATAGTTACGGGCACTAGGTGTCAATTAACGTACAGTTCACAAAGGGATGTATTTATTTAAGCGCATCTTGGTGGTGGATGAATAAACGCGCTAAAAACGGATTAAAATTATCGAATAAAAATTATTGTGAAGGCACAACGTTTTGTTTCCCCGTAATAAGACTCAGCTGCAACAGACGAAAGTCTCACTGTAAATAATTAGTAAATAGCCATTTTGCGTTTTAATATTAAACAGACTTGTAAATTAAGCTACCAAATTAATTGAACATTAAGCAGAAGTGTGTAAATATCTCGTGCTTGTAAAAGCTAATTGTTTTGTGCACACAAACTATATAACGTCCTGACCAATTAAATAAAACCTTTCGCTACCGAAATTAAGACTGGGAAATCGCTGCCCGGTGTCGCCGATCGAGAAGTTACTCAGCTTGTGTCCTGAAGCACTTCACGGCGGAATTGCTTTCGTTGCCATCTGGGGGAGAGGTATTCAAGAGTTCTGTGTAGAAAGTAACTTAATATTGTACGTTATTGTGATTGCTTTACCATACCTTTGTTTGCAAAATTTGGTGATATGTTAACGAGCGAATAAACGCAGTCGTTTCTTAGTGTTATTTTGCGGAAATTGATGCTTTCGCGTTAGTCTCAATTAAAAGGTCGACGAACTGCTTTCATTTGCGTTATCTTTGGTATTTTTTTTGTTGTAACATTTAATTAAATGTATTGAAAATTTAAGTATATAAAAATTTCGCATTGTAAAATTGATTTTGAGTGACCATTTGGTTACGTAATGTTTTGAATTTTAACCATATTTAGGTAATTTCATTTCCGTAATTTAAAATTAAAGTAATCTGGTAAGCTTACGTGTTTGACCTACTTATGCTCCCGTATTCTAGAATTTAAGATTTTAAATTGACTCGTAAGCAGTGTAAATATAAATGTATTATGTTGTGTGTTTTCTGATAAATGAATATTCACGTAGAATAGATGAACAATTAATTGAGTTTTATAGTGTTATTTGTGATCTCCTCCCGACCAGTGAAAGTAGTAATTTACGAAAAGTGGTGATTTTATTATTCAAACTAAAAAGAATTAATTGAGAGCTAAATTTTGACTTCAACTTTATTGATTCATTTTAAAAGTAACCAGTGATAATTTCATACAATTGAAGCATTTAGTGTCACACAGTTTCTTATAAGTTTTATTGAATAATTGTTTTGTTTAACGTAACATATTAGATGAATTTTGGATGACGTCTATCTGATTTATGTCTGTTTTATTTTGGAGTTCGATTAATGACAGAGCTTTGGAGCTGAGTAGTATTTAAATTTAATTTGATAATATCTAAGCGAAACATTTAGTGTTGATTATTTTTATTTTGTTTGAGTGTATTGTGTTCACAAGCATTGGGGTAACGTGACGTAAAGTTACACTGAAAAATCATTGAACCCCAACAGCTGATTTGAAGCACGCTGCCGTAGGATTTCAGCGTGTGGATATTTTAAGATTTGTTCTAGAGCTAAAGTTTCGAAGCAACTCCGACGTGCACCTGGAGATAGCCAACGTAAGGTAAGTGAAAATTTTTGACTGTTGAAGTGATTTATTTACGTGTGCCCAGGTGTATTCTTACCGATATAACAAAACTGCGTTTGGTGCGATTTAAAATATGAAGAAGAAACATAATTTTGTAACATGTGTATAGTACTTATATACAAAGTATAAATTACTTTTTTAGCGCCCAATGGCATTTATGACATAAAAATGTTAGATTTTGTTCAAATTTTGGTGGGCTATATTAGTGCAAAAAAAAACAATATGGCCGACTTCCGGAAATGACGCAAAATCTGAAAATTTAAATAGAACACCCTGTATATTTTTACATATTTGGATTCTAGGGCTTCAAATACATACAGTTCATCTGTCAAATGTCAACTCGGGCGCCACTTTAATTTTTTTAATTTTAGATCATTATGTCATCCAAATTATTTCTTATTGAGCCCTTCTTCTCCTATCTAGAAAACATTTTATATGTTAATGCTATGCAGTATTAAAAGCTAATCAAGCAGGCGAATGTCCCCGTCTAATTTTCTTCTGATATCCTTTTTTTTTCTGTAACAATGCAAAAATATACAGGTTGCTCCGGTGAAACCGGAAGTCGGTCATATTGTTTTTTTATGTAAAAAATCCCAAATTGGCTCTAATATAACCCATCAAAACTTGAACAAAATCTAACGACCCATTCAAAAGTTACAGGTGTGGCCCTGTTTGATTTACACTCGGTATGTTGAACAACAATTTTCCTAACTGCGCATTTTACAATAATCTCAATCCAAACGCACTGATTCTAATTACATTAAACCTTAAACAAGGTAAGAGTACCTTGTCTAAGTATTAAACACAGGCTGTATGAAATGCCAGTAGGCATTGTTACTAATAAAATGACTCAAACCTATTTTAGTTTTTTTAGTTAATTGTTCTTATAACTTACAATATTGTTTTAGATGATGTACTCAAACACAGAAGGTAATTTCGAGGAAGCTGTTGGGACTTTTTTAAACTCAAGGAAAATTACAAAAAAAGAATTATCGATTTTTTGAACATTAAGGATGAATGGGTACTTTATCTTAGAAAAACAATTTTGACTGAGGACATTTTTTGCAAAGAACTAAAACTTCCAATGCGATTGCATTAGTGGACTCCTGCTGTTCAGTCTGGGAACGGTATTGTAAAGCACGAACATTTCATATTATAAACTGAATCTTTTAGAAAATTTAACAAGGAATGCTGATATAAATTTAAATGCAAAAATAAATTAATGGACTTTTTCTGTTGCCAGTCTAACCAATGATAATGCAAAATATGAAGTGGACACTAATATAGGATATTGCACATGTCCATATGGAATGCAAGAAGCATTTTGCAAGCAGCCATCTTGGTTTTTTGTGAGGTCATAGGTCCCGCCCCCTGGGACACCTTTCCCTCCACTTTTTTGACGGCTTCTTTTCGGGCCATTTTCAGCACTTTAATGGAAGTGTCACCCCTTAACGATAAACAGTATTCTAACTTATAAGACAAGTATAGGAACCTGTGTTAGCCCAAGGCTCTGCATTCTGATTGGTTAAATCTGAAATTTTCTAATCAGGAGCCCTAATGCAAACTTGTAAGACAGCCGTAAGACCTTGTGTTAGGATCTGTGCCCTCTTATCGTGGACTCCTTGTTGCGAAAATTGAATTTGTTTGTAACCCCATCTAGTGGTGTATGGACTAATGAACATTTTTGGTAATAATAATAGTAATAATAAAGGTGATGCCTTCTAGCAGAATACTTCTAGGACTAATTAGGGATTGTTTGTAGCGCCATCTAGTGGTATATTTTTAAACTAGTGAATGTTTCCTGTAATAGAGGTGGCACCGCCTAGCCGTATATTAGGGCTAATTAGGATTTGTTTGTGGCGTTATCTAGTGGTGTAAGGACTATGAATGTTTTCTGTAATAGTGGTTGATCGTGTTTGTCTCTCTCTCTCTCTCGTCTTTCTCGTTTCTTTCTAAAACAAACAAATCAATTAATCAGATCAATCTCAATCAATAAATCATCCAAATCAATCTCTATCAATCAAATCATAACTTACAGCTTGCGAAAACCAGCTTACAGTTCAAAAATACTGATTGCACTAACTTACAGTTTGATAAAACTAACCACAATTCAAAAATACCAAATTGATTTAACCTAATCATGTAAAACCAGCTCTAAATTAAAAAAAGTAACAGTTTGATTTAAATTACAGTGTGCAAAAAAAAACCGGTCTCACACTTATTGTAATTTCCTATCTAACCGTCCTTTCGCATTAACCGCAGCATTGTTAGTGTAGGTTCGAACTTCCGTTAGGAAAACAAGATTATTAATAAAAAATTTAAGGAAAATTTGGCGTTTGAAAATGTATTATAAAAAACAATACATCATTTACTTAATCACAATTTTTATCGGTCTTCTTATTATTCGACCGTGATTCGGCGCTATCATCATGGTTTTGAGATGGCCCTTCTCCTCTACCTCGTCGCTCTTCTTCTGTGAATCATCACCATCATCATCATCTTGGATTTGAGATACATTCAGCTCATCCACTTCATCGTTTTTATCATCATCTTGAACGGTTATGTTGTAATAGTTCATTAACGAGTTAGTAAAATCTCTAATGTCCGCTGATGTTGGCTCATTACCAGGAGAATACATTATAATAGTGCTCACTGAATGTTGCGGGTTTTGGGGAAATGAATACGATACAACTTCTGAGAACGAGGAAGAAGGTCTCTATGTAATAATAATAGTGACCCATAAAAGCTGTATATTATCCTTTGCATGTATTTAAAGTATAACCATCATCGAATGAGCATTATTATTATTATGAACCAGCATCAGGGATATTAGAAGTTTTACGGCTTGTTAATACACTATTACAATATAATCGATCAAGATGAAAAACGATGAGATGAATGAGGTAAAATGTATCTCAATGTTCTCTATGAGATTTCAAATAAGCTAGATTACGTCACTTTTATTTCAGATTAGAAAATTTAAAAGTGTTTAATTAGCATGGATATTAAATCCCAGCTGGTAAAAGCCGATATAACGTGAAGTACATGTGTGTGTGTGTGTGTGTGTGTGTGTGTGTGTGTGTGTGTGTGTGTGTGTGTGCGCGCGCGTGCGTGCGTGCGTGCGTGTGTGTGTGGGTGTGTGTGTAACTGAACATGCAAATAAATCAGGCATAATTTTTTCGAATGTATAGGTGCTGACCGTTTAGAAAGATAATCTGCCTATATAAAAAGCGTCATTGGATCAGGGTAGAAATTATTAATGTTTCACCCAATATTTAATTAAGACCTTAATTTATTTTGCAGCAGCAAAATTTAAAGCTATTTGTAACACATTAATTAATTAACACGATATCAATGAGTGATTGCTACTTTCCAATTCATATTAATGAAATTGTGTAACTGTTTAATAATAATAACCTCATTCCATAAAAACAGTTTTATCATATGGGCAAAATCATTTTAAATGTATGTTGTAAGCAATAAATATCGTTTTATGTAAATTCGTATATGTAAGGTCGCTCTAATGAGTCTGCGAAAGGGAAATGTAAATACGAGTTGCAGTAAGTGTGATAGAGATAATTAAGTTTGTATATTTACACCCTAAATTAATGTAATGACAGGGACACCAATAGCCAGTTTTATATCAACTATTCATAAGTAAAAACACAAAGCGGGTTTAGTGAGACTAATATATTTCAATTTTCAGTTCTCCGACACAGTTATTATTAGAACAGCCGAAATAAAAACACATCTGGAGGTAATTAATTAAACCAAATCAGTATTTTTGAACTGTAAGCTGGTAAGCTATGATCTGGTGTTATTGAGAGATTTAGTTGATTGATTATTTTGATCGAGCATGATTTGTTTGCTTGAGACTGACATGCTTAATTTGATTTGATTTGCTCATTGATTTATTTGTTTGAGAAAGAGCCGAGAGAGAAACGGATAAACGAGAGGGAGAAAGATAGGCGTGCATGATCAACTTCTATTAAAGAAAACACTCGCTACTTTAAAAATACACCACTAGATGGCCCCACACAATCCCTAATTAGTCCTAGAAGTATTCCGGTAGATGTAATCACCTTTATTTTTATTATAATTATTACAGAAAATTTTCATTAGTCCATACACCACTAGATGGCGCTACAAACAGATTCAGATTTCGCAACAAGGGGGCCACGACAGGAGGGCGCAGACCCTAACACAGGTTCCCATACTTATCTTATAAGTTATAATTAGGGCCCCTTTATTAGAATACTATTTCCAGCCAAGGGGGCCACGACAAGAGGGCGCAGACCCTAACACAAGTAGTTATAGCTGTCGTTTGCATTAGTGCCCTTATTAGAAAATTTTAAATTTCCCGCCGTAACCATTTAGGATGCTGAGCCTTAGGCCTCCAATCAGAGGTTAGGTGGGGAATAATAGCCAAATCAGAAACCGGAGGGGCGGACGCATGCACGATCAATCAGGTAAAGGGGCGTAGTCTGTCCTTAGGAACACCAATCAGAGCACTGTATGCGCACGCATTTGCCTACCCTCCAGGGGATGAACTGCCGATAAGGTGAAAATCCTATCAAGGGGTTAAAAATGGACCCCGAAAAGAATCCGTCAAAAAAGTGGAAGGGAAGGTGTCCCAGGGGAGTGGACTGTGAGGTCACAAATAACAAAATGGCGGCCAAGGTGCCGTGCTTACTACTAGTACAGTTACCCTTAAGTGTGAATTTGTAAACACTTCAAAATCTCCAACAGCCACTAACACACCTTTAAATGAAGATAGTACTACTACTAGTTCAAGCAATGCAAATATATATATATACAAAACTTTTCGTGGTTGCGTAGAAGTTTATTGCGCATGTTGCCGTAACCTCTTGTGCAGGTGTATTGAGCTTAAGCTCTTCGCGCATTATTGGAATCCATATGGGTTTCATTTCTACACTAGCTTGGCTTATTGGATTTTCTACCAGTGCGATGTATGTGGCTTCTTTGACTTTCCGACGAGTTGTGTTCTCGTCTTTTGCCACTATCTGTATGTTATCCCATTGGATGCGGTGGTCTTCGTTCCAGACATGTTCGGCGACTCTTGATCTTTCTGTTTCGCCCTTGCGGACGTTGTTGTTATGTTCCTGCGTTCTCACTTTGAGTGGTCTACTGCCGCATTGGCATGGTAGGTTGTATTCACAATTCTTGGAATTCTGATCTTCATTATATGGTTTGGTTTTGGTTAGCATTCCCCTGAGCGTTCTGGTCGAATAGAAGGCAGTGCGTATATTGTATTTGCTGCCTATTCTTCGTATTTTGTATGAGATACCTTGTATATATGGTATTATCGCTGTATATTTAGGTTCTTCTTTTTCGGTTACCCTTTCCCTGTTTAGGTTAGATGTTAGATCGGGGTAGCCATTTTCTTTGAGTGTTCTAGCGATATTTTCTTTTTCTCTATTCAGGTCCTATTGTTTTGAGCATATTGTTTTTGCTCTATCGTACAAGCATTTTGCCACCCCTAACTTCACGTTTTAGGTTGTATACACAATTCTTGGAAATCTGATCTTCATTGTATGGTTTGGTTTTGGTTAGTATTCCCCTGAGCGTTCTGGTCGATTTTAAGGCAGCGCGTATCTTGTATTTGCTGCCTATCCTTCGTATTTTGTCTGAGGTACCTTGTATAGGTTGCATACACAATTCTTGGAATTCTGATCTTCATTGTATGGTTGTTTTGGTTAGTATTCCCCTTAGGGTTCTGGTCGATTTGAAGGCAGTGCGTATCTTGTATTTGCTGCCTATCCTTCGTATTTTGTCTGAGGTACCTTGTAAACGTGAAGTTAGGCGTGGCAAAATGTTTGTACGATAGAGCAAAAACAATATGCTCAAAACCAGAGGACCTTAACAAAGAAAAAGACAATATCGCTAGAACACTCAAAGTAAATGGCTACCCCGATCTAACACCTAGCCTAAACAGGGAAAGGGTAACCGAAAAAGAATAACCTAAATATACAGCGATAATACCATATATACAAGGTACCTCAGACGAAATACGAAGGATAGGCAGCAAATACAAGATACGCACTGCCTTCAAATCGACCAGATCGCTCAGGGGAATACTAACCAAAACCAAACCATACAATGAAGATCAGAATTCCAAGAATTGTGTATACAACCTACCATGCGAATGCATAAGAGCATACATAGGAGAGAGCAGTAGACCACTCAAAGTGAGAACGCAGAAACATAAGAACTACTTCCGAAAGAGCGAAACAGAAAGATCAAGAATCGCCGAACATGTCTGGAACGAAGACCACCGCATCCAATGGGATAACATACAGATAATGGCAAAGGACGAGAACACAACTCGTCAGAAATTTAAAGAAGCCACATACATCGCACTAGCAAATATCCAATAAGCCAAGCTAGTGTAGAAATGAAACCCATATGGATTCCAATAACGCGCAAAGGGCTTAAGCGCAATACACCTGCGCAAGAGGTTACGGCGCAACACGCGCAACCACGAAAAAGTTTAATATATATAAGTTCTAAAAAATATATATATCAAGTTCGAATCTGAGAGTAGTCAAGTGCTTGGGAAAAAATTATATATAACATATGAATTCGACTTAAGTGCAAAAACAGTCCTTCTCAGGACTAAGCCTGATGACGGAAGCAGAGTCCGCTTCCGAAACGACGCGCTCAAAGAGCATAAACTGTGGGAATAGGCCGCCACTCCTTCCGAAACGACGCGCTCAAAGAGCATAAACTGTGGAAATTGGCCGATCAACTCCACTAACATGTTCTTTTAGTTCTAAGCGTACTGTGAATGATTCACCTTCACCAAAGTCTATTAGTTCACCCTTTTGATTAGTCAAATTAATTGTAGTATTACTAATTATGTCAGTTTTTACTTCTAAATATTGAGTATTGCTTGGAGTTTTATCTAGACGATAACCTGGTGGAACTGAAACATCAATCTCATATAATACTTTAGCAGGTTTCCCGTTTCGATAAGATCCCTTTATATTTGGATGTCTAACGCAGATGTATGTAAAATATTCTAGCATGCGGCTAATGCAATTTTCTTTAGTAAAATCGATCTCAAATGAACTGTTTATCTCACATTTCAGAGTATTGTTGTTTTCTCTAATGATAAACTTTTCTGTTGGTATTTTATATAATCGCTAATTTCATCTAACTCATATGCACCGTGTGGAATATTAATCACTTGCAAATGAGATGGATTTGTTCTAAAATAAAATCTATTGTTTCCTGTATAAATGTTTCTAATGCTGTTGTAGCCGTCAAATCCGATAACGTATTTCTCCCCCAAATCTAGTTCTATCGGTGGATAGAAGTTGTAGCTAGTCGTGTTATCATCACCTTCTAAACTGTATGTTATGGACATAACTGAGAAAATTTGATGTTGTGTTGATTATTTATATAAAAATTGTAGGCATAGGCGTCCGCAAATAATTGTATTAAACTCTTGATCTTGGTTGTAATTATGATATATGTTACACCCCCGAAAGTAGTTAATCACTTCGATTGGTGGTCAAAGATTACCGAAACTATCGTATTACCATACCTTTTTACCACGCTTTTTGCAGCAAACCCAATGTGTACCTGGTCCTCTTTGGCTATCTAAGTTAATAATTCCAGATTCATTTTTCCGTGGTAATTTAGGCATGCTATCTCTCATAAAAATATCCCTAAAGTAGGGTACATTTTTGGTGTATTTCTTTAAATCAATACCCGTTAACGGTCTTTCGGGTAATCTATTCAGTTTTTTGGAAACGGCTTTAAGTATAATGCACCACCACCAGATTTGTTTGATTTTAGATACAGTGCACCGCCTTTTTTATTCACGGAGCCTATAGCGATCGATTCCATCATGCGATTATGGCGAGATATCTCTTCTTGCAATGGTTTAGCATTTATAGCATCATTGATTGCTTTAGCAATTCCTGATGCACTGCCAGCTAAAGCACCGATTGTTGATAATCCTGCGAATAACGGAATAAGAAATGGTAAAAACCCTCCTTGTTTAGATAGGGGAATTACTCTAGGAACTTTAATGTTTTTCTTTCCTCCTAAACTTTATACCACACGTTTCGCCGTCGAAAGCGCTGACTTTATTGTGTCTATGAAATTTCCGTTAGGTTTAATTTTTTTAGCTATTGTTTTTCGTAAATGCAATAAATTTCCGCAATTGCATTTTTTCTTCTTCTTCAGATTAGATCGACGTTTACACCCCATTCCTAATTTTCTCTGCTTTCATGGCGGTACTGACTGCTAAAGTTGCAGTTCGTTCACCTAATGTTGCGTCTGATGATTTAAAGCGTTCCCAAGCTTTTTTTTGTAAAACTTTATCCGCTTTATGTCTACTATCTAAATCTGTGTAATATCTGTAACTGATATCGTGAAGTTTGCACTGAGCATCTAATTGATTAATACCGGGGTCACCGCGTGCGAGTCGTTTTTCTAATTTTGTACCAGGACCGCAATACTGGTAACCAGGTAAATGCAACTCACACGGAAGTTCATTGATTAGAGCATTCACTAAACCACCACCACCTGCACTCTTTCTCTTCTTAACTAACATTGTTTACCTGGATGGATAAAACGGGGTATTTATACCTAAATTGAGAAAAACAAATCATAGTTATTTCTTTAATCAGTAAATGCTATACATTAGATAAGCAGGACGATAATATAATATTTCCATTAAACATACAGTGTTACGTGAATTAATGTTATACTTACCATTTATAACATCATCAATGTCTTTATAAATGTCTTCATCACCTCCACGGAATTCTTTCTCACGAAAACGACCATAGTCAACAACTTGTTGTATGAACTTTTCATAAAAACACACCAGATTGTAAGATTTAAGAAATTCCAATCTATAGCTTATTATATCCTTTAAATTGAATAGTTCTTCTATACTATGTGAATTGAATGTGCAAGAAGAGCAGGTGTAGTTTTCTATCATAACAGTTTTCAAAATTCTGTCATATCCTTTAATCAATTCCCAATTGTAATAAATACCAAGATTGCTAGATAGAGATTCATAATGTTGATCATAGATTATATCTTCATCCTCGTTTAAATTTGACCAATCAATTTTATTTTCAATTTCTTGGGATCGGAAAAATTGTAATTCTACATATGAATGCCATCTTAGAAGCTCATTCCATTCCTTCATATCCAACACTACATTATTGCTTTGATCACAGTTACTACACCCCAAACGCACTACTGGTACAAGGTTGAGGTGTGTACTGTATCCAATTTCCATATGTTTTTCATGATGAGTATCGTTCTATAGTTTATAATAAATACAATCGATTAAGTATTCATTAGCTGCTTGTTTGTACACTTCAGATAAATCATATGGCTGCCTATCAGTGTTAGAAGAATAACCTTCATCATGTTTCTCTTCATTTTTACTGCTACTACCACCATCACTATTTTGACAGCACCAACAACACAAGGTAAAATTATTATTCATACTGTTACTGCAACTATGTGGGGTATCCATATATAACGGTGAACTTCTGAGTTTGGATCGTTCCAGAAATGATGTTATTACTGCCTGCATTATAACGACTGTAGTTGCTTGCAATTGCACTAGGACTAAACGCTGTTTAAGAAATGATTTTAGTTAAATCATGTGGTGGGGTTGTGGCACTACCATTAAAAACAATATGTTATGTTGTTTTCCCGACTGCACCCAAACTACTCATGAACACATCCCTCGTGTCTAGTTGAGTTTTAAATTCTTCCATTCGAGTTTCTTCTTTCAAATACTCATAAAAGCGTTGAGGTAATATACATTTAAAAATTATCCGTTTCCATCACTATACGTTCATCAGACTTAGTATTAATTACTGCCATATTAATCACTTTATACCTTTTTGATATCTCGAGGTCACATGTACTTTTAAAAGTTTGCAATGGGTGCTTTGGTTTAACCTTGCTAATTCCATGTTTAACAATTACAAGTTGCTAACTGACTGATCCCAACACACCTCGCTGTGGTTTGTATCACAAAAATGTGTCCTTGACTTGAGTACCTATCACAACATGTTTAAACTTGTTAAATACCTACCTACTTTTAGCTTAGAAAATTATTTCACCTTGTCTCAATTTAGTCAATATAAGCACCATTTGAGCTTGGTCTACTTTTAGCATAGACAACAACCCGCATTCTTCTTGTTTCCATGAATTGATTCTTTATATACTTCTAAGAAATGTCATACGATACCCCTACAGGTCAATAATCATTGACCTTGACCACTCTATTTTTAGACTTCTAAGAGTTGTAATATGATGATGACATTGCAATTTCTATTTTTAACTTTTGACCTTGACATACAAATTTCCCGCCAAAACGTTTGACCGCAGAGTGACCTTGTAATATGATGATGACATTGCAATTTCTATTTTTAACGAGCCCCAAAAATTTAAATTTCCCGCCAAAAGTTTGACCTTGAAGAGATACAAAAGCTTACATTTCCTACCACCAGAGGGCGAGTGACCTTGAATTAGTCCAGAACCGGCCCCTAATCACTACTGATGTGTTTGACAGTTTTCCTTTATATGATTCCCTCAAGGTCTCATCTTTTATTGGTACTGCTTAAACCATAATCAATTTCACCGTTTATTAGATCACTATTTACCATAAAATGTTGGGTTAGATGTCCTTCTTCCTCTTTAGGTACGACTTTAATAAGTTTCAAAACAACTTTGTAAGACATTTCAAAGAATCCGTGTTACTTAATCATGGTAGTTTTAATCAGGTCCACAGAAGCAACAAGGTGACCATCGGTTCTATCTTGGAAACACGTACCAAAATAGTTCAGAATTGACCGTCGGTTAATTTCTCCATTTAGGCTGTTCTACAATAAGTTGTTGTAAAAAAAGTCGTGTTGTAAGCAATGACTATGAATTAGTCATTGGTTGTAAGTTAATAAATGTCATGTGTAAAAAGGTAGAGCATCGTCCGTGTGTACAATTTCATTAAATTTGATTAATAATTAAAAAGGTTATATGCATTTTAATAGTTGGCCACTGTTTTATAAAAGTTATAAAAAGCTTTTTTTTTAATTGTCGAAACTAGTGGTGGCTCAAAAATTTATCAACGATGTGATGTACGACAAGGTAGGTCATCTGTGTGTATAATTTAATTAAAAAGGTTATACGTATTTTAATAGTTGGCGACGATTTTATAAATGTTATCTAAACGAGATTTTTTTAAATTTTCATGGAAATTAGTGGTGGCTCAAAAAATTGTTATCAATAAAGTGATGTGTGATAAGGTAGAGCACCTGACATGGGCGTAGCCAGCTAAGGGCAGGGAGGGGCAACTGCCTCCCCCTGGAAGAGCAAAAATAAATTAAATAATTTTTAAATTTTAATAAACAAAAAATTAAATCTAAAATATACATATTTTTCTGTTCTGCATATTTTTTTTTGTTATGTGTTTTATATATTTTGTTTGTTGTTGTGGTCGTTTGGTTGCTTTTATGAACATTTTAAAATTAATTAATAAGCTCTAATAAATAAAATTATTCGCATGTCCTTTGTCACTAATTTCATCAGCAAAAAACAAAGCTGTTTGAAAAACTGACATAGTGCTAAATATATATTAATAGCGTTTTCGATCTATGCATTTAATGCATTGGTGCACACCAGAATTGTCCCACCCAGAATTGGATAAAAACGAGTGTTCGATTTACTCTCAGGATACGTCAATTTTTAGTGTTCGATTCAACCACTTAACAGTCGGACATTTTTGAGAAAAATGGTAAAAAAATTGTCTCTTTTTTGTTTTCATTTAACTACATTTTTTAATCCTATTAATTAATTAAAATAAATTTACTCAATAAGTAGTTTTAGTGTAAAATATTTTGAAACATTCAATACACAATCCTACATCAGAATCCGAAATAAATACTCTTATAACCTACGTAAGACCTGCACCAACAAGTTAAAACAAGTTAAAACAAAAGTTGCCCGAGTGCAGTTCGTGCAAAACTATCAAGTGCTCCAAATCCTAACATAGGACAATATTTTTTGCAACAACTATTGAGTTAGTGTGTAAGTGCTTTTGTCTAGCGACAGTGTCCTATTTAATAGTGTAACGAAACGCCACTGGTTTTCTTCGAGAAAAATCGAGATACAAGTGAGGAATATACGGGAACCGGCGATGCGAATGTTCTGGCAATTTCTAGGCTCAAAAAGGGTATATAAAATTGCCTATCCGGCGCGAAGACAGACAGTACAGTACAGTACATAGTGCAGGATACGAAGTTGCATACGGCGAATAGAAAGCGAGGCGCGAGATTTAAAAGCGGAATAGTTAAAAAGTGTTGAGAAAGTGAATATTTGTGTTGTTTTGTTAACTTTATTGGTTTTAAATAAAGTTTGTGTGAATAGTTATCAGTGTTAAATTATTGCCTGAGAAACAAGAGGGAAAATTCGTAACAATAGTTTTACCACAGAATAAAGAGACAGAAATCACAGAAAAGACAATATGGATATAAGAAATTGGTTACAAAAGGTAAGTTAAATAATTTCAGTAGAAAATTAAATTTTTAATTAAAACTTTAGAGTCATTCCATTAGAAATGGTCCAAAATTAGAAAATTGGTTGCTCGACCAGCACCAAATAAAACAAAACTACCATGTAATGATAGCTTATAATGTAGATATGTTATATCCGATGTTAATTTTGTTCAAAATTATTTGTATCGCAACGTTTGGAAAAAATTCAATTACAGCCCTTTACAAAATTGCCAATTGCTCTTTACTCTTTGCTTGTATCTTTGTGAAACAATTTTATTAGCTTTGGCAAAAGATTCTGTGCATTATTAATATAATGTTATATATTTTTCATTATTATGATGCCGACTTTTTTGCCTTCTAATTATAACAAAAATTACAATAATGCACCGATTTTGACAGCTGATATCTCAAATGGGACTAAATATAAAAACTTGAAATTTTCACATATTAAAGATCAAACAGCACTTTATACGTGCTATTAATTTCATTTTGTGTTTTTAATCTAGAGAAAAAATATTAACATCGGATATAGTATATCCACATTATATGCTATCATTACATGGTAGTTTTGTTTTATACTAATTTTTATACTAGGGACTAAGAACAAGAATTTTTTTTTAAATTTGAGGATTGACTCTGGTGATGAGAAGCTAAAGAGCCACTTGGATAAATGTCAAAAAAACGCAGTCTATACCTCACCAACAATTCAAAATGAGATCATACAATTATGCGGTGAAGTTATCAAAGAAAAAATAATCGAAGACTGTAAACGGGCAAAAGCTTATGCTGTAATGGCTGATGAAACAGCAGCTATCGCTGGAAAAAGGCAGCTTTCTATTGGATTAAGGTTCTATGATGAAAGCCAAAAAATAATCAGGGAGGAATTTCTAGGCTACATTGAGTTAAAATGTCAAGATGCTTCTACAATCGCTAGCGCAATTCAAAGTTTTTTAGAAGATAATAATTTTTCCGCCGATAATTGTGTGGGATTCGGATTTGACGGGTGTTCCACGATGGCAGGCAAAGAAGCTGGTGTACAGGCCATTCTTAAAAAAAAGTACACTAAACCTTTATTTTTCCATTGCTCCAGCCACAGACTAAATCTTGTGGTCAATGATACTAGCAAGCTACCAGAAATAATAAACACAATTGCAACGGTTAAAGACACAATAACCTTCTTTCGTGAATCGCCAGCCCGTAGGAAATCGGTTCCAAATCTTTCAAGGCTTTGTGAGACCAGATGGTCGGAAAAATATAAGAGCATAAAAAAATTTTCAGAAAGCTTCACTGACATTGTTAAAGCACTAGAACATCTATCTGTCGAAGGAAACTATGCAACAAGAAAATCTGCCTACCAATTGCACTATGCAGTTACTAAACCAATATTCATCTTAGGCTTAAACATAATTGCAAGATACTCTGCAATTTTGGAACCCGTTGTAAACGTTTTACAAGGTAAAAATATGGATTTGGTTATGGTGAAGAAACATATTGATGATATTCTAGATGTAATCAAAGAAGATCGACAAGACGAGTCACTCAAAAGCAAGTACACAGAAGTAATTCACCATCTGAGTCTGCAGTTGAATACTGGAAGCGGTCAATAATCATCCCCTATCTTGATTCTTTAACTTCGTCTTTGGATGCTAGATTCTCCAACGAAAATACACCTGCTTTTGCTTTAACTTATCTTCATCCTTCAAGCATGCTCAAAATGGCTCCAAAAGAGTTCAAAAATAATGCAGAATCTTTCATGGAATTTTATAAGTTGGGTGATGTCTCTGCAGAATATGTGGAAGAAAAAGAATTTAGCAGAAGACAAATTAAAGGACATTGAAGTGGCTGGACTTTTGGAGGAAGCTGTTTTTTTCCCTGCAACAAGGCACGCACTGCTAATATTAAGTGCTTTCCCATCCACTACTGCTACCGTGGAAAGATCGTTCAGTACCCTGCGAAGGGTAAAAACCTAGTTCAGGAGTATAATGGGTGATGACAAACTCACTGGGTTGTGTTTGATGAGTGTGCATCGAAAATGTTTGAAGGAAAATCAGGACTGCATAGTGAAGAAAGTTTTGGATAAATTTAGTTTAAACCCAAGAAAAATGTTATTAGTTTAATTTAAGTATAATTAAAATATCAAAGTTTTGTTTTCATTTGCCTTTTCTTTTTATCCTAAAATTTTACATTTTGAACGACCATGGACCATGGTTTACCCCCCCTATAAATCCTGACTACGCCCTTGGCACCTGTGCGTGGAATTTCCTTAGAATTAATTGGTAATTAGAAAAGTTATACGCATTTCAATGATTGGCGACGATCTTAACAATACGAAATGTTTTTAATTTTACAGGCAAACTGTGCTGGCTCACCTTAGTTATGTAACATTTCCACAAACATAGGTTCTTTCTATAGCATTTGCCACATATACACAGGCATGGCATTTAACCATAACAGCTGTACCGTTTTTAGGAGGAAATGTCTTGTGATTATTAGAAATTTGAAATCTAAAACTTAGGCAACATTAAAAATCAATTATAACATAAACTACTGTTAATTTACGAAGATCCAAACGTTTTCCATAACTCATGTTACATTAAATTTATATTTTCTATAAAAATAAACAGCAGAATTTTCACACAAACTAGGCATTATGCAGAATATAAATTAAACGTAAACACTATACCAACGATATGAATATTTCACTATCACCATGATTATACATAATAAAAATACTTAGTTTTTGGAGTTTTAAATGGTGCATTTTTATATTTACATTGTATTATATATGTTAAGTTACCACAGCACTCTAATTTAATATAGATTATATACAGTTCAAGTTAAAATCATATTACACAGACTGCACAATAACAATTAACAAAAAAATACTTTCTCTCCGATTGACAGCAAATATTAATTTTGCAGACACATATCAATCAGAAAAGTGTTACTTTTCCTGCCTAGGCAGCAAAGTAAGGACTTTCCTGTCTAGGCTGCAAAATGATTGTTCTCAATGGGAATAAAACATTTGACATTTTTTGACAAAATATTTGATATGCTTTTTGGAGAAGTAAGTACTTCTAAGTCGCTATCACTGTCCATAATATAAATATACCGATATTTTTCCACAAAAATGTTAGAAATTTCATAAGTTGTCAAACTATAATTATTATGGACATATACATTTCCATAGCAACCAACCATTCCAACAATTGCGATTTCTATCAAATTTTGTTTTAATTTATCACTACAGGAAAAATAAAAAGATTGTGGGAATTGTAATAATTTGCAAGTACAATATCCTAGATATATCATTATAAACAATCAGAGAAAAAATTATATGTTCAACTCGGCTGATACTTCATAGCCGAGCGTAGCGAGGCTAGGAATTCAACTAAGGCAATCAATCTACTACTTTGCTACCTAGTAAAACAAATAACTATTCTTAGATTTGACTAGATCATTAATTGGTATCACAAGTTTTTATTTGTGAATGCTTTTATCAATTTCAAACTAAAATTCATAATTTGGTGAAATTTTGTTCAATTCGCTATTTATATTTTTGATTGTTAGCTTTCGACCGTTACTTGTTCCGATATTTGTCATATTTAAGGCAATTTAATAATATTGAATTTATTAAGGATCTAGTTATCCTTTACTAAAATTAGAGTCCAAGTTTACAAACGATAAGATATCTAATGTTCACAAATGATGTATGAAAATGTAATAAATAGGTATCACCACTAAATAAATTATTGCTTACTACTGTAAGTAAGTATATTTAGCCTTTACAATTGTATAGTGGTGTTCTGAATTTTGTGAGTCAACCAAATTTGGATGAGAACTTCAAGTAATGGATAAGACAATGGTAGTTATGACAACAGATGATAAAAAATTAAAATGGTGCCCAAGTAACATTGCAGGCTGCATTTTAGCATTCAAAACGTGATGGCAGCCAAACACTGCAGACTTATGGCTTTTACAGCTACTGGCGCAACGTTGGGAAAGCGCTGTCGCAACCAAAACGGTGATCATTTTCTGTCTGTCAAGACTTTGTAACAGCTATTGAAATGTGTATTTCCCAGCTAAAATCTGTGGTTGTGAAAGCGCTGCATCGTAGACTTTCAGTCGACAATTATTGGCTGCCATAACGTCATGGCAACCATTTGTACTTTAAAAATTTATAAAATATTTAAATATTAATAAAATTATTATTTACTTTCACGTTATATACAAATAAGCGTAATTTTGTAAGTGGTTTATACTTATATGTATTTGATATATTTTTTTATTTTTGCAAGGTAAAAGTACGGAAGTTCGTCTCATTTAGAGAAAACTTGGCAAAATAAGGAAACTAAAACACTTACAACGAATCGGTTTGCATTGAAGAACAATTCTATGATCGTACTATAAATTCTACCAGTTAGAATCATCTTCTCTCTTCCGATTACCTGTTTACTCCAACCCAAAGATGCGCCTGAGCGCGCGGCTCACATATGGCCACCAGTATTGTCCCAGAGCTAGTGCCGCGCGGTCGCTTCTTAAGCTCACATCGTGATTCGTGTGCGTGATTTCGGAGAAAGCAAATACTCAAGGTAAGTGTAAAGCTCTTTCAATGCGCTAGTATAGACAATAACTGTTGGTGGCAAAGAGTCTGAATCGGAATCATCGGTGGAATATTCTGACATTGTTGAGGTTTTTGGAAACCAGACGAGGATGGAATATTCTCTGCTGGTTCGTTTTCAATCATATCTACAGGGATGATTGGCCTTCCTGGTGGAACTTTGATTCGCTTGCGTCTATTTGGTTTTTCTTGCAATTGAGGACTTCTATTTTCTTTGAAAAATTCCAGTAGTGTTGCATCTACTTCACGTCCTGTGGGAGCTCCAGCTGTAAGTTCTTGAGGGAGACGTCTTAAAACTTCTGGAATGGGCCTTTTCGTTTCAATTTCCACTCAGTCAAAATTCT
This sequence comes from Vesta saturnalis, assembly GCA_036346205.1. Classification (NCBI taxonomy): domain Eukaryota; kingdom Metazoa; phylum Arthropoda; class Insecta; order Coleoptera; family Lampyridae; genus Vesta; species Vesta saturnalis. The sequence goes on along the minus strand of JARFJB010002108.1, from coordinate 2,103,505 downwards.
TCTCCATGCCTTTTTAAGGGGGACACAGTACGCCACATCGAGAGGCTGGCAAAGATGTGTGGAATTGGGTGGGACTAAAACAAACTTTCTATTCTGACCTGCGCATTATTCTATAACTTTTAGCGTTAGGTGACTGGACAAGTTGTCACGAATTAAAATTTTTGGGCCGTTCTTGTGTCTGAAGCATGGTAAAGGTACATGATGAAACCATTCAATACAAGTTCTGGAATCAAACCAGCCTGAATTCGTCACACTGTAACAACACCCAATTGGTCCATCCTCTTCCAATTCTTGATATCGTGCTTGGCCTTGTACACCACGAAGGGTGGAAGAAGTTCTTCACTTGCTGACGCTGACATCATTACGCTTACGCTAGATTTAGACGAATCCATTACTCTGTCACAATGTTTTGCTCCTCGTTTACCGATCACCTTGACATTGCCGGGATTATCTGAGAAATTGGTCTCATCATAATTAACTATCCGCGATGGATCAACATTCTCCAGAGAAGTTCGGAGTTCTGTGAAATATTCCCTTAAAGTGCCCTCATTTACTAGTGCCCTCATTTACTCGTGCCCTATATCTCTTTATATTCTGGCAGAATCTTGTTGTTAGGTTTCTGTGCCGTATTAAAAATGACTACCCAATCATGGACCCGGAAGATTATCTTTAAATTTTGTTATATTCACTCCTTTCCTGTCGAGATATTGTTTGACTATTATCCTGACATCATACGGAGAAAGAGGAAATCCCCATTCTACCGTGGTATTAATAGCTTGAGCCAGCCCTGCTTCTTGTTCAGAAAATAGTGTTGTTTGACCTCCGACTTTCTTACCATGAATTTTCTTAATTTTGTCGCTAATAGTCGACTTACGTACACCACAAAATTCGGCAGCTTCCCGCATGCTCTTCTTATGGGTTTTCACATTAAGGACGGCATTTCCTAACGACTGTTTGTTATAATTTTGGTAATTTCTACCGCCCATTGTCCGAAGTCGCCCCCTAAAAACGATTAATTTGATTATCACCCTATATACAAAACGTGCTCAAAAATAAACAGATTACGTCCTGGCAAAAATATTCTTTAAACATCACACATTCCACTTATATTAATAGAAATTATTCAAAAACATGGAGCTAAGTGAGCACAACTTACTTATTCACTCTTTTCGGGACTGAAAAATCTTCTCCTACAAGAATATGGTCGAAAAACTAGAAAGCAATGTTTGCACGCTACAGCCTCATATCGCTGTGCCCATGTTCAGAAAATCTAGCGGTTGTCCGAAGTCACTCCCGTTGACGGTAACTTACCACATTCTAAAAAAGAAACCTTGCCCTATGCCAACTCTCATGTTTTCATAGTTGATAGCTTATGAATGACGATAAATAATGTGAGTTTTCCGCGTTAATACGACGATCTTCGGTACGTTTACCTCACGTGTCCACAGTCGGAATTTTGAACCACTTACACCACCGTCTGTTTTTCCTTGGATATCTTGACGTTTCGTATGTTGCAGGCGACCACAAGCTTATGTTGTTATGTTCAGTTCTTCAGTTATATTATTTTCAATAAGTGTTTAACGGAGGTAGGTGTACATTAATTACAAAAGATTTTAAGGTAAATATTTATTATCTATACCAAAGATCATAAAATTGTAAAATACCAATATTGGAGAAGTATTCATTGTTTATGAACCTTAAGGATTAAAATAAAGAATCACTTACACATGATCTACATTTCTCATAAAACTTTATTGCAGCATGGGATATAAAATTGTCCAAACTACCGAAGAGGATGAAGAGGGCTTTCCAATTGTTCCAGAATCTTGGGAGAGCAATGGATACCTTTATGAACACATTTCCTGATGAAACGTGGTCAAAAACTGTATGTATTGTGAAAAGAGACAAAATACCCACATTTTAGGAGGCGTTAATGTCAAAGTTTGAAGACACTGTGATGAAGAAAAGTTGGAAACTTTAAATAATCATTTTAGAATACATAAAAATTTGTTTTAGCTTCAAAATAGTGCAGACTGCATCCTCTCCGTAAATTTCAAAACCACAATGACTTTAATCATTTGATAACACGCAAAGTTAATGTGCTATCTGAATTGCCATCCATTCCTTTTATACGAACTGCACGGGTGCCCCAACAATCTGACCCTCACATTTTGGTATGAATCAATATCTCCTGTTATGGGAAAGCAAGATGATTCGGAAATTGTACTTATTTCCAATGATATGGGGATTTTCATCGTACCGGGCGAAGTTAATTCTCAAAGTATGTAATTGAACTACAAAATTGGAATACTTGATTACTTTCCATAGGTGCTCAGGAAGAGACAATTAACGAGTTGAGAGAAAATCAACAAAAACTCATTGACCAAGTTGAAACTTTAAGAAAATTCATTGCTGGTCTCCACACTAAATTTGATTTACTTCTGGCAACTTTAGAGAGAACAGATACTCCCAGAAATAAATCAAATATTTACTCAGAGGAGTTGATGGCATCTTTGCTTCAGCTGTTCCAATTTCAAATGTGGAGCAGCTGAACAAATTTGAGTTAAACCTTAAGGAGCAGGATGTAAGATCAACAATTGTAAGTAAAACATTTTCTTTTATTTGACATTAAGATTAATTTGTATACTAGTATAACATTTGCACATTTCAGGTGAAGCACTTCAATCGGATTGGTGGCACCGATGGCAACAAAAATAGCCTTCAGATTACTTATATGGTGGTGGATGCCATATTCGATACATTATTTTTAACTTTATGTTCTTGCACTGTCTCCAGCAAGGAAAAGATTGAAAAAAAATTGCTTTTTTACCACATAAAGAAGTACTTAACATTTTTTAGACATAATTCACTTAGTTGATTTCTTTAAAAACTAGTAAAAACAGTGTGGCAGAGTTGCACAACATTCGGCCGCAAGTACATCTAATGCTGAATAAGAAAATACAAATTAACAATAACTTTTAATTAGTATGTGTTTTTTTGTCCTTACATAACAGTAATGTGTGAATTAAAGGAATAAAAACTGACTTATTTTGATATCCTATCATCACAAACTTACACTTGGTACCGGTTATTGGAAACAGATCTAAAGGATGTTCTTCACAAGTAGATTCAAATATATTCAAGTAAAAAGAGAGAATGGGTTTCTCAAAAAAGGGATACTTGTACCTTAAATGTATTTCAATCATAGTAGCATATTTAATTCCAATTATTTCATTATTTACAGTTAAAAACCACTTCTTTTTCATTTCTTGAGTTAATATTAAACCTTCCTTTCGTAAAATTTTTCGAAAGAGGATCCCAGTACAAGATTTTCAGTCGATTCCTTCGAGTTAATTTTAACCATTTGTTTCAGTTTGGGAAATAATGTTAAGGGCTTTTGGATTTTATCATATTTACTGCTTTTATTAAATTCGCTAAAACATTTAGCTACTTGTGATAGTGGATTATGTCCAGTGCGTAATAAGCACTTAATATGGTAAAGCATATTTTCAAATGGATATGAACTAAATGAATCTATAGTGCCAAACCTTCCGACATCGTCAACCACATGACACAGGTTATATACATTGCTGGTGATAGCATCTTCTCAATACATTTTTTGATATAAGCATTTAGTAATGTTTCTGCCACATCTAAATAAACGAAATACTGGCTACAAAAGCAAAACAATATCAAAAAATGTTGATAAACATTATCACTTAAACAATCTTTTAAAATAATTGGTCCTATATATAAAAAAAATCCGAAACTCTGAACCTTTCCAAAATGCAAGGCAGTCTAACCCTCTAACCGCACGGTGAATTTCGTTTGGCATTCTACACTGTAGCAAAATATTACTAATCCTACTAATTTCCTGTGCCGACCACTTTAAATTATATCTTATAAAAGTTCCATCTCTCCAACCTAATAAACACCTATATGAATGAGATGCAGTGTATCATCTATGAGAAAGTCTTGTATCATACTTACAAGAAGATCTTCCAGGGGAGAAGTTTCTTTGTAATCTGAGTCGCCTCTCTGTTGAAAAACAAATGCCCTGGCCGGTGAATTACAAATGAAGCATCAAATCTGGATTGCACACTGTTGGCCATTGATGGAAATCCTATTTTCCATTATGTATTTCATCTCGTTAAACAAAAGGTGCCAGGAATTCTTGAAGCCTTGCAGGTTTGGACGTACCACAATAAATAGCAATATTCATGGGAGGAGAACAATTGTCTTCATTATATATTGATGCCAATACAGGCCAGAATTCGATTTTGGAACTATTAAAAGTTGGTAAACCATTGATATTGAAATTTAAATAGATGTTAACTGGTTTATCGATATTAGCGAAGTATTCCTCCAAATATGGCTGTAGCCCGTTATACCAATATTTTCCATTTCCCATTTGTTGAATTGCGACATTGGTAGGAGTTTGCAAAAGTGTTTGAGAATCATTTGGTAAGTTTGCTAGGTTGTCTAATTTCCTCAATATGCTCAATAAGCCTATTACTGCACTATGCCTTATATTGAAGGAAATTGCCCAATTTCTTAGCAACTCACAGGTAACTAAGTCAAGATCACCATCATCACTCTCTGTTTCATAAATGTATTCACGTTCACTGTCTTCACAATGATCATAATTATTGTCGTTATCACATTCAATAGTTGTATCTGGGATTAAATCAATATAATATTTTTTATTTACAGGTGGTTGAACGTCTGAACTGGTGAATTCCACATTAATTTCAGTTGTAATGGGCTGATCAACTTCCTTTTCTGGCTTTGATCCTTTCTTGGCTATCTAACTGTAATCTGTGTTGAACTCTGCGATAATATGTAGTGCTGTTTTTGAATTTTTTTATTTTTGCAATATCTTACACAGAAAGTTTAAACTTTTCCATTACGTTACAGTAACTATATTTTTTTGAGATTTTTAATATAACATAACCGTACTTAATACTTCTAACCAGGCACAACCACTTGACTGTTAAATAGCATGAAAAGCCACCTTACAGCCTAAATTTAGCCACATACTATGATTGGCTGTTACAACCATTCCTGCAGCCAAATAGCTTTAAAAGTCAAATGGCTGCAATTTGGTCATCCTTCGTAGCTGTGATGGCTATGAGGATGGCAATATAGCAGCCAAATAGCCTTAAAGCTAAATGGTTGCAGTTTGGTCATTATTTGTAGCTATGATAACTTACATATGACAGCCAAATAGCAATAGTGGCTATATTCTCTACAAGTTTGGCTTGAAATGAGTTAGCCGAGCTAATTTGAAAGCCAAATTCCAGCAGTCTAAAATACAGCTATAATTAAGCTGCCATGACGTTGTCGCAGCCGTATTTTAACTGCAATAGCCAAATGGTAAATGAATTGTTACTTGGGTGCTGTTCACAAATTATACAGTAGAGTATAGGGTATTGGAGATCAGGGCCCTATTGCATGATGTTACTAATCATATGAGTAATACTTTACAAGTTACAAGTTAGAAAATTATAAGTACTAATAAATTGTGTTGCATGATAAATTTAACGTTCCTAATAATATTGGTAATCATATTATTAGTGATTCACATAAAACTACAAGTCAGCTGATCAATTTGTTTATGTTTGTAAATTGTAATGAAGCTTCGAGCTTATGTAAAGTAATTATAGTAGTCTAAATAGCATTAGTCACATTAAGGTAGTTTAAAAAATTATAATGATTATTAGTTATTATGTCTACTCATGTGAAAATACCTAAAAGAGCTGAGCAGAGGAAGTTGAAATTATGTATTTTAAACAAAAGATTAGAAAACAAACGAGTATTATTTGGTCCATTTTCCTCCACCCTAACTAAGGAAACGAGAAGTAAAGCATGGATAAAAGTTGTCGAGTATGCGAAGTCCATTGGAGTTATGAAAAATGAAACAGATTGTACATACATTCGAGATGTATGGTGGACAAATGTGCGGAAAACAGCAATTGTAAGTATTTCATGAACAAATGTTTTTATATTTAGTATGAAATTACCTAATTACCAGTCAAATATTAATTTTTTATTTAATTGAAAACTGTTAAGTAACAAATTTAACTTAATTACAGGAAAAAAAAGACAAATCAAGAAAAACCGGAGGAGCAGGAGGGTCAGATACTAAGATTACTGATGGTATTTGATATAATAGGGAAAGACGCTCCAGTTATTGAGGGCCTTGGCGTCAAAGAGAGTATGGGTGACTATGATAATGAGACGCCTGAAACATTAACTACAGAGTTAATAGAAACACCAAGCACTACAAATGAAGTGGTAGATAACCATGTAGAAGATACGCCATGTACTGCAGTAGAAGTAACCCCGGTGGTTTGTGAACAAAGTAAGTTGTAATAAAATACTTTTAATAAATCTAGTAATTTAACACAATTTCAATAGACCTATACTTAATGTTGACCTATTTCTGTTATAGTTTGCCATAATTCATCAAATAATTCAACATATTTTTCATATAAATATAATATTTTATTACCTTTACATAGTTTATACAGTAGTATAAAAACACCGCCTTTTTTGTTAATGCTGGTGAAGGCCTTTAGATTACAATTTAGAATTTAAAAGAACTACCTTGTGATATGTCTAAATCACACTATTTACCAATTACAATTATAAGATGCCGACCACCTTATTGGGTATTTTAAGGCCAACATGAAGCGAGGGTGATTGTGATGAGTGTAGTCTTTGTTACTAACCGAGGTCGACTGATCTTCAGAAAGGATCATCCCTTAATAGCCCGAGGGGCAGTGCTATACTATATTCAATTTATTTTTTGTTTCAGTTAGTCATCCACCTAAAGCATCAGTTGCTGCTTCCATCAGTGGTTTACATAATAAAAAACTTGCACTAACCGTTGAGCTCATGCAAAAAGAAATCAGACTCAAGGAGCTGGACATTCAAAATAAGGAGAGGGAAATTCACCTAACTAATTTGAAAATAATAAAACATGAACTAGAATTAGGGCTACCTACATCAAAATTCACAGAACATTTAAAACCTCATGTGAACTATTATGTTATTGAAAATAACCCCCTCTAACGATGAATAGATTTATAGTACTTAGTTTTAAGCATTGTATATCTCAACATGTTTGTTTTTTGAAAATATTATACATTTTCAAAGGTTAAATAAGTTTATTTAATGAGTATTTCATTCAATGAACAATGAAGGTTAACAAAGGTGTGAGATATAAATATTTAATTATGTGAAATAGGATTAATAGTTCTATGTTCAGTCCATACAGCTATCCATAAATGAATGATGGAATAAATTTATGAAAATGATATTTATACGAATTGAACAATAAAAAATAAAACTAATATCACACTTTCACCTACATCATACCATGTATGATTTGTTGTTGTCCTTGTTGTGCAGCATTTAGTGGGCGCTCTCCATATATTACGTCATCTGCCAGTGGTTCTTCATAAGGAATGGCTTGATTTATCACTGGAGGGGCGTGTTCATTTTGCCTTGCAATGTTGCAAAGGACGGTACAGCATTTCACAATATTAGCTGCAAAAACAGGCTCCACCCTCAAATGATTTAAACAGGGAAACTTTTCCTTCAGAATGCCTAGAGCACACTCCACAAGCTGTCGGGTTGCTTTCAGGCGTCAGTTGTATCTTCTCTCTCCATCACTATTTGGATCGTTATGCAGTGGTGTCATGAGCCATACTTTGAGGGGATAGCCAGAGTCACCAAGAAGAACACCATTTGGGAATAGATTTCCACCTTCCATTCTTCTATGAAGGTTATTATTTCTAAGGACCCTGGCGTCATGTACACTGCCTGGCCAATTGGAACTGACATAAACAAATTGGTACCTTGATCCACAAACAAACATGCAGTTTAGTGAATGCTTTCCTTTTCTGTCAACAAATAGCGCTTCATTTACTGTAGGTGCATCTATTGGAATAAGGCTTCCATCAATAATGCCGATCACACTAGGGAAGTTGGCTATTTGATAAAATCTGTCAACTTCATAATCTATGTTTTCAGGCCATGACACTATCTGCTGAAAAAGCCTTCTGTTTACAACATTGACAATCCTTCAGATTGTACGTGCAACAGTAGATTTGTGTACACCATGGCTCAAAGCAATAGAGTGATATTGGCACCCTGTTCCTAGCCAATGCTGAGTCAAACATAGCTGTTGTTGGGGAGTAGTAAGGGCACCTCCTTTGTTATGGAAAGCTAGATCATAACCTATAGTTTGAATGATACCTTCTGCTGCAGCAGGAGCCATGCGAAACATTTCATAAAAATCAGCATCATATTGAAAATCAAAATTAATTCTTGGTTTGTATACCTTCCTACGTCTGACATTTTCAACAACAATATCTTCTTCATCAGAAGAAATGAGCGCATTAAATAACATTGCCACAGTAAACAAAAATTATTACTTGTACTTTGAAATTAGTACCTCTTCTAACTTGTAGAAAAATCTATTAGTTGTTAACTTGTAATAAACTTTTCTCTGGTTATGATGAAACAAAACACTAATATTATTCACTAATAACTTGTAAAATTTACTTGTGCTTTTATACTTGTACTTTTGAACTAGTAGAATTAACATGCAACAAAAATGTAAAAGTTACAAGTGATTTTACTAATATTATTAGCTTGTATTTTATCATGCAATAGGGCCCAGAATTTTTTAGATGTGTGAACTCAATTACAACAAAGCCAAAGTTTTTTCAGATATCGTTTTTAAGATGAATATTAAAATTATCTTTGCGATGTGTTGTATAATCACACTGGTCACATTTGAATTCTTTACTTAAAGTGTTTTTTAAGATGAATTGTTAAATTGTTTGTCATTTGTTGCATAATCACATTGGCTGCATTTGAATTCATAACTTGAAGAGTGTTTTTTAAGATGAATTTTTAAATCTTGTTTTCATTTCGATGCATAATCACATTTAAATTCATAACTGGAAGAATATTTTTGATTACTTTTTAAATCACTTTTGCAAAGAGTCGCATAATTACACTGGTCCCATTTGAATTCATAACTTGAAGTGTTTTTTAAGATAAAGATTAAAATGATCTTTGTGATGTGTTGTATAAACAAACTGGTCACATGTGAATTCTTTACTTAAAGAGTGTTTTTTAAGATGAATATTAAAATTAAATTTGTGATTTGTTGCATAATCACATTGGTCGCATTTGAATATAAATTGAAGAATGCTTTTTAAGATGAATTTTTAAATCTTGTTTTCGTTTTGCTGCATAACCACATTGGCTGCATTTGAATTCATAACTTGAAGAGTGTTTTTTAAGATGGTTATTTAAATTATGCTTGCGATGTGTTGTGTAATCACACTGGTCACATTAGGAATTCATAACTTGAAGAGTGTTTTTTAAGATGAATATTTAAATTACTTTTGTGATGTGTTGCATAATCACACTGGTCACATTTGAATTCTTTATTTAAAGAGTGTTTTTTAAGATGACTTGTAAAATTATTTTTGCGATTTGTAACATACTCACATTGGCTGCATTTGAATTCATAACCTGAAGAGTGTTTTTTAAGATGAACTCTTAAATCTTCCTTTCGTTTTGCAGCATAATCACATTGGCCACATTTGAATTCATAACTTAAAGAGTGTTTTCTAAAATGCTTATTTAAATTATACTTGCAATAATTTACATAATCACACTGGTCACATTTGAATTCATAACTTGAAGAGTGTTTATTAAGATGAATATTTAAGTTATTTTTGCGATTTGTAGCATGTGTTTTAAAAGATGATTTTTCAAATTCGATTTCCTTTTTGCTATATAATTGCATTGCTCACAGTTATGTTTAACATTTGAACTGTATTTTAAAATGGAACTATTAAATGGATTACGTTCACACTGTATCTTCGAGCTCACATCTATTATTAGAGAAGAGGTGTCTTTCTTTCTTGATATTCACATCATCTGTAAAATAGTGTTAAACATTGTACTACTTAAACCGTAATCAATGTCACCTTTTATTAGATCACTATTTACCATAAAATGCTGGGTTAGAAGTGTATGTATTCCTTCTTCCTCTTTAGGTTCGACTTTAATAAGTTGCATATCAACCTCATAAGACATTTCAAAGAATTTGTGTTACTTAAGGCTTGGTAGTTCCGATGCCGTCCATAGAAGGATTAAGGTGATCGTCGCTTATATCTTGAAAACCCGTTGTACCCAAACAGTTCAGAATAGCCCGTCGGTTAACTTCTCCCTTCAGGCTGTTCTACATTAAGTCGTATGTTGGCTGGCGTTTGTCGTAATAAATTGGAAAAGTGGCACTTCACAACATGGCTGCCAAGCAGCTGGCGATAGTAAACAAAGCATTTGCTTCCTTTGATTTGTATGTGTTAGACGTATATGTGCATTTTGTGTCCGAAATTGTTGTTAATAATGCCGTTTTGTTACTGTCCTGGGTGTGCTCATGATTCGAGACGTGAAACGTGCAGTTTTTACCGGTTTCCAACGGATCATAAATAATTTAACAGGTGGAAAAAGATGTGAAGTTAAGATCTATGAAACCTCTAATTTTATACTCCAAAATGATAATGTTCAACAGACACTTAATACTCTTTTTTATTAAAAATCAACCCTACAAGTTTTTGCTTTATATTTACACACCCTACATGTATGTATATTTGTAGAAGAGCTGATCGAGGTCCAACTCGAGAAGACAGACTCTGCAGCTGTCATTTTAGTGGATGCAACAAAATCTTGGGATCTACCAAATTCCCATGGAATAAAGAAGGTTTGTGGAAATCTCTTTTCCAAATAAATGTATAAGGTGTGTATTTAATAAGTTATTAAAATTTTTCTGGAACATGTATTTTCAGAAAAACACTAGTAGTGCGAGCAGAAGGCAATATCGAAGAAGTGCCAATAAATATTTCAGAACCAATGCAAGCTGGTCCTACTACTTCAACAGCTTCTCTATTACAATCTCCACCACTCGACAAAGCTGAGTTGTATTTTCTTGAAAAAGAGAATAAAAAGTTAAAAGAATCACTGAAAAAGAGTGAAAAGAGACAGTCTTTTCAAGATATTAATGGGGAAGATAAACTAGTATTTCAATATACCGGGCTTCCAACACCTGCACATTTTTTAATGTTGCACTCGTTACTGCAACGATTTAAATTGACGTACTATAGTGGTTGGAATGTGGAAATCATACCACCAGAGGATCAACTATTATGCATGTTGACGAAATTGTGGTTAAACTTGCATTTATTTGATCTCGCTTTTCGATTTAAAGTTAGCAATACCACAATACAAAACATCATCATGACATACTTATATGCTCTACTTGAAATTTTGTATCAGGGAATGATGAACAATATATCTAGTAGAAATAAAAATTCTCTTTTTGTACCAACATGCTTCAGAGACATCCCAAACTGCAAAATTGTGCTTTATTGCACAGAAATTGAAGTTGCAATTCCACATTCTTTAAAGTTTAAAAAAGCACTCATTTCTCATTTTGTGAGTGAGCTATTTCCTGGGTCAACATCAGACAAAGAAATAACTAAAAGAAGTGGCGTTTTACATCACATGGAAGCTGGAGATTTAATTCTGGTCAACAAAGGGTTTTTAATAAAAGATATGTGTAACGAAATTGGTGTTTCCGTGAACATACCGCCATTTTAATAATTCTACAGTTCACAGTCCAAGAAGCGGTTTACACGAAAAATAGCACGTGCCAGGATTCATGTCGAGAGAGCTATAAATCGTTTAAACATTTTTAGAGTTTTAGATTATATAATGCCTATATGAGAGAGCACTCCACTGTGATTGTTCAAACTTGTGCTGCACTTATAAATTTACAGTATGCACTATTAAAATAAACTGAACAATGTTTAGGGTTGGCCAATGATTAAAAATGTAAATATTAGTCTCGTGTATTGTGTATTATTATAACCTACAAGGTACACACAGCAAAATACAAAACTAAGGATTTATTAAGAAAAAAATGACAAAGAACTTACTACTCTAATAATTTATCTAAGAGGTTATAAATATAAAATCTTTCTAAAACTAATAATTTTGTTCCAATTTTTCTTTTATTACATCTTCCTTAATGTATAATGTAGGAGTCCACACAACTAAATGTCATAACGACCTTTTAGTAGTATGTAGAAGTCCGTGTATTTGATGAAAATAAGCATGTGACTTTTTTAAATTTAAATTTTCATCAAAACAATAATTTTTGTTTCATCTAGTGTTGAAATTCTATGAGTAAATTGACATTTTATTTCTATTATAATATCTTCTCCCACTAAGCCATCGGGCGAACCATGTAAAAAACCATTCCCATGAAGCCATAGTCCGGTTGAAGTTACTTTTATTCCCTCAATATTTTCATGATTCAAACCCCACTGCATCGATTTTACCCCATCTAAATTGCCTTTCGTTAACAAACCGGAATAGAGAGAAGCATGATACCTAAAAAAAATTTTACAGTAGTTTTAATAAATAAGCATGCTCATGTTTCAATTTATGGGTAATATACTTTTGCTAAAAAACACCTGTTGTTTTTTACATAGAAGATTCGTTAATTTTATTAGTTTAAACGTCCGTCTTTTCTCTCACCCCTCTCGCTCCCCAATCTCTCTCCACCTCTCTCTTCCATCTCTCTCCCTCACTCTCTGTCTCTCTCTCTCCTCAGTCCCTCCCCTATCACCCCACTCTCTCTCTCTTACATCGGACCAGTAGTTCTGGATGTTTACGTCACCATTCAAGCAGAAAGTGGATTCATTGGAAAAAAATATGTTTTTCACTAAATTTGGATTCTCCAAACACATATTTTGCAAAAGCTCACAAAATTCAAGGCGCCTCTCAAAGTCTCCTTCCAAGAGCTCTTGATGAACTTGCATCTTATAGGGGTGGTATTTATTCGTTTGTAGTATTTTTAGCACACTTGTTTTTCCAATATCCATGTCCTTTGCTACCTGCCTAGATACTACATGCTGATTGTCTTGTACCGCCAATAAGACTTCTAACTGCTTATTTTCATCAACTTGAGGACGACCACATCTAGAACATCTCTTACATGACCGAATTAACTAAACTTCTGCTTAATCTTGCTAACTGTCGATTGCGATATTGGCGGACGATTGGGGTATTTTTGATTAAATAACTCACAAACTTCCTGCTGCGTTCTAACTCGTTTACCGTAGCCAATCATCATCAAGATTTCTTTGCGCTGTCTCAGTAAGCCGCATATTAATGTAATTTAGTGTTAAAAAACGAAAATATACTTTGAAAATTAGTGAAACGTTACGAAAATACACACAGAACTGTCAACGATAATAACTTTAATAATAGACCTTGAAAACTAGTGAAACGTTACGAAAATACACACAGAACTGTCAACGATAATAACTATTGACATTAATTATTCTTTCATTTCATAAAATTGATTTTTTTAGCATTAAAACTTATTTAAATATAATATGTGATATATCGTTGTAATTGTCATATCATACACAAAGTGTAGTTTTTTTTCGGTTCATATAAAAAATAAAAGTTGATGATATCTCAAAAACGAAAAGTCGGATTTAAAAATATTTATGCATCATCTTGTAGAGCATAAAAAGTGATAATGAGAATGTGCTTTTTATTTAATAAATAAAAAATTTAATAAAGCTGGTAGAAAATAAAAACGATTTTGTCGAAATTCGGTTCCGAAAATCTCTGGAAGTATTCGGAATTCTTAAAATTTTTAAATTGCATTTATTCAAGTACCAAATTGCGCAACTTTTTTGTAATTTAACGGACCCCGTATCACCTACCGTTCCCGAGATCTCCACGCTGTTCATCCTTATCTTGAACACATGTTGTATATATATATATATATATATATATATATATATATATATATATATATGAGATGATATTAGTTAAGCTGAATATCATAATAATAAAGATATAAGCTCAGATCAAAATACACATCAAACAGAAATTAATTGCGTTGAATTTAAGTAAACATATGTAAAACGCAAACAGCATAAGTGCAAATTAACATAAAACTAAGTACGAATGTGAATGTAGGACATGTTGTTAGCTAGTTAAATCAAATTTCATATGTATAAAAGTGTTATCATAGCTAAACAATAGTATTCTTCATTATAATAGTTTCCGAGCATCTTCGGAGTAGTAAAAATGTGTATTTCCGTTACATGTATTCCATTTTGTATGATAATATTCTAGTCTAGTACCATAATGTTCTTCTATTCTAAAACAAAAAGAAATTAAATTGTATCAATCAACGTAAGAAGTGTAAAGGACATGTTAAAGTTTGTAAAATCAGAACAAATTTTACAAGATTTATAGAGCTTATTGAGTTTAAAAGTGAAATTAAACAAAGATTATGTTATAAACCTAGTTAACAGTGTGATTAGATTCGGAAGTGTTACAACTTAATTTAACATTCTAGATGTAATTTAGACATAAAAGTTGGTAAACCAGTTTATGATCATTTTTAACGCAGAGCTTGAGATATAATGTATTGACATGAACCATAAACGTGTTTGAAACTAGTGAATTTACATGTATTTTGGGGCAAGGAATCCATTTCTGTTTGTAGTTTTCCTGTAAAAATTAATACATTAGTTATAAGTAAATTTATGCATGAAAATTTGCATATCTGTCAGAATTTATATGGAGTAAGAATTTTTAAAGGAAATATGTCATGTGAGGTGCCTATGGAAAGGAAATTTTGCTTAGACTTCAAAAACATTTATATTTTTAATATCTGTCCACAGACAAGAAAGTTATCAGTAAAAATAGTAATTTGTAAATTTATGAAAACTAGTTAAGCAATAAAAATTAAGCAGTCTTATGTTTCCATTGTTAATAATTGCTAGGGTGATATGTGTTTGTTCAGAAGCTATATAACGAAGTGGCAGACATTTTTACATCTTCTTTTATAACTTTCCAAAATGCGAACATGTCACTAGATGTGTACATGATTAAAATTTGAAGATCGTTAATGTGGTTCGTATAACCTTAAAAATTTTATATTATTAAACGAATGAAAATTAAAATTTGTAATAAAAATCAGGTTAACGTAATTATAATTCCGGGTGATATGTATCGTTGTATAAATGTGTGTAAATCGGCGTATTTCAATTATTTCGTTAAAATTATGATTTATTTTAACCAAATTGCCTTTTATTATTATTCGAATTGAAATTAAAATTTAAAAGTGCAAGTAATAATTATTTGGATGCTGATAAAAGTTGTGGTATTGTCGAATATAAAAACCTGAAAGTAAATTATTATATTTATGAATATAATAAATAAATTAAAGTGCTTATGGAAATGTGATAAGGCAGATATTTATGCAGTATATCTATGTATATTGATGCTGTATAGACCTTCCACCGATTGATCAATAATATTAGAATTCGAGTTACATCTGAATTGGAAATTGGACGAGCTGTAAGAAAGGAACATCTACGTAAGTCTATGAATCTTACATATTTATTTGAAGGTTACGTTGTATTTGATTAAAATTTATTTATGTGTATTTGTGTAAAGGATACAAGTGAATTATATACTAGTCTAAAAATACTACAACCATTTATTGATTTTATATTGATTCAATATTATGTAAAAAGAGAAAAGATACTTATTTAAATTACATTATTAGCATCGTTTAGTCATGAGGTTACACATACACGTATATTAAGGTCAACGATATTCACATGCGCACAACATGTTACATATTTTTAGATGATACAAGGCGTTTGAATAAAAGTAAGATTTATACGATTCCAGGTTTAATTAAAATCACGATTGAATTTATTGTACAAAATAACCTTAATGTTTGTTTTTTTATACTGAACTATATTGAACACTATTCTCTGGAGATGCTAGTCCAGACAACGTGCTGAAGTTGGAGTAAAATACATTCGATTTACTAATCCGATTAATCTCATTATTATATCACACACACACACACACACACACACACACACACACACACACACACACACACACACACACACACACAATATATATATATATATATATATATATATATATATACACAGGTGACAGAAAAAGTGCCATGACTAGTGCCACGCGATAGAGGAGACTAAAATAAGAAAAAAAGTTCCTATGAACTTAGGTCCGCAACGCCTTCGTTTAAAAAGTATAGGGTGTTGAAGTTTAATTATTTTATCGTTTTTTTTTAATATCTTTTTACAATGATGTAATAAGCGGACGAAATTTTGTATACAGGGGCTTTTTATCACGCAGAATTTAATGTTTTTTTAATCACTGTCCTTCATTGTTGCTATTAAAATTTAATTCTTGAAGTGTTAAGTCATTGTTTTTGCAAATAAGTTACTTTGGCGCTTTTGGATAACTTTCATGCATCGGATGCATTTTTCTCGTAAACCGTTGGTCCTAGCGACTTCAATAAGGTATACCTTTCTGAAGCAGAAAAGATGGGAAAATAAATTTTTCTAGTCGAAAATGACATACAGTGTAAGGCAAAAAAGTTAGGATTACATCATTGTAAAAATATATTAAAAAAAACAAAAAATTAATTAAACTTCAACACCCTATATCTTTTAAACGAAGGCGTTGCGGACCTAAGTTCATAGGAACTTTTTCTTATTTTAGTGTCCTCTATATCACCCTGTGTGTATATATATATATATATATATATATATATATATATATATATTTAAATAAGACATTTTTCTTTTGAAACTTGTGTAAATAACCTACAAATTGATTCAACGTTTCGGGAACGTCCTTTGTTCCCTTTGTCAAAATTTATTTTGACAATTACAGAAATTGAAATAAGGTAACTATTTTGAACAAGTACAGAATATGAAACAAGGTAACTAATTTAAATTTAATCTGGACAGTGTGTTTGACTTCGGGTAGTGGGTCTAGTACATGATGTAGAAGGTGCAAAGTGGGACCAGGATATAGTTGCAGCATAAGTCGTTTGAAATTCTGAAGATTTGGATTGGTTGATCGAAATTTAATTCAATTGTGTCAACATCGAGTTCTCATATAATAATTCTTTCTTGTAAGGTTATAGAGGTGCAATTCAACGGATATTCTTGGTGTTAAATTTGGTGTCCTGTATTAGAACAAATGACAAAATGTGCTAATAAAACCAAGGAGTGTATGAGATACTTGCTTGCTTAATTGTCTAAATTGTTGGCCTAACGATATAATATTGCTGTAGTTTGTCCGATGAAGTTCATTCGACATCCATCATGTTTGCTACAGTATTATACACTCCTTGGTTTCATTACAATTTTGTCTTTGCAACTCTTATCTTCACAAAGTTTTGAAACAGTTGAAATTGGTATTGAATACCAACGTCTAATCGTTTTGAATTTTCTAGATTGCGAAAATTCTGGAAAATATCATTTAAACAAGTTATTGAAATTAACGAATCTCAAATCGTTCCATGAAATTTGAAACATTATTATTTCCTTGACGTCACTTTTCTTGCACATTTATCAATATTTCTAGACCTTATGCATCCATTTTAACTACGTCAATTAAATTTAAATTAATTATGTTTCATATTCTGTACTTGTTCAAAATATTACTGTATTTCAATTTCTGTAATTTCAAATATTCTAAAAGAACAGAGGACGTTCAAACTTGATAATTCAGTTTATTTAACAAGTTTCAAAAGAAAAATGCTTATTTAAACTAATACTGAAATCTAAATAGAAACACACAATATATATATATATATATATATATATATATATATATATATATGCGAGACGCATAGTTTCGACACCTATTTTTTATTGCATACATAGATAGCGTCTAAGTAGCTGATAACAAGGGTATTAGATTTTTTTTATACAGCAATTTTTATTGCTATATATTTTAGTTTAACTGTAATACGCATACTTTGAGGACAGTTATATATAACGCTATAACGCATACATTGAGGACAGAGATATAAATAGTATATTAAGTTTTATACATTTATTAGAAAAACTGTAAAAATATAATAGAATAACGGTCCAAAACTAACAAAAAACAGTTATATATCTATTGATACAGGAAGCGGTAGCTGCCACATCTATTTTTTCAGTGTTAGAGCTTCTTTTTCTGATTGTTGTTTATCCACGTTTTAATTTGTTGGGACGTACGGTTTTTTAATATCGAATGGTTATTAATCGCCTCTTGGCATTGTGCTAAAGATTGCAACGACGTCAATTTTTGCGGATCTCCGAAACATAATACCACTACAGCTTTTTCTTGTTCACTCCACCTTACTCTTTTTGTTTTACCATATGGTGATGCTAAAATACAAGAAAAAGGATTTTGTTATTAAAACATAATGAAATTGAACTTACTACTGCGACGTTTTGGAACAATTGTGGAACTGTTACTTGCAACTGTTTGATTGATTGGAATAGAATTATATTCAGCAATTTCTTCACTGTTACGTTCATCATTTTCTTCGTAGTTGCTTTCACCGTCATCATCGTAATCGTCGTCTGCGCCCATAGCAGCTACTAGCAACTGTGACACATCGGCGACATCCTTTAATGCACCTGGAACACGGTATATGTCTTTGTGAATTTGTTTATTGTGTCCCATGAAATTGGCCAAATCAGAAATTTGGTTATCTTCAATACCAAGCATGGCAGTGTAAGTTGCTATATGTTTTCGGAGAATTGTTCCACGAAGTGTAGCAGGCATTGCAGCGTCACATTCTGCAGAAAATTTTTTCATTAATGGACAAGCTCTAAGATACTGTTTATTTAAAGAGCTTTTTGTAGGAACAGCAAAAACATAAGGATTAGTGGATAAAATTTCTGCTTCCGAACGAAATTGCAACATTATGTTAATCCACTTTACTGCTGTTGCGTCTAACAGTACAGGTACAGTACGTCCTAATTTACCTCGTATGGTCACTCTTGTAAACTTTTTGGCATATTCTTGTGACTTTTCTGACAATTGGGCAAATAAATCGCGATTAATGCTTTTGTCAACAATTTCTTGATTATTGTAGTCAGCAATTTTAATCGCTCAATTTCTCCCGCTCTTCTTCTATTGAACATCTGAACAGTTATCAAATACGATTCTGAAAGCTTTCTCCATGAAATGTAATTAAATTTGGTTTTAAAATATTAAAGGACGTTTCACCGACTGTTTTAAATAATCATAAAGTTTTGTTATGTCACTTCGTAATGGTAATACTACCTTCTTTCTTCTTTTATTGTTTATTTGACCTTCCACTACACGTCGATTAACACTTGTAGGAAAATCATCTTCATACAATATCAAAACGCATCCACTAATACTTTCTGGTTGTTGTTTTGTTTTTATGCACTCAACGATTTAGCGCATTTCCTTAACGCAGTACCCAGAGACGATGCTACTGTTGGTGCTTTGTAACAACGTTTTCGTAATCATACTTGGCACATTGTCTTATGGCGTCTACCGTAATATCGTAATGTTTTGGATGAAAAACATCAGCCAACTCTGTAATTTCTGTACTTAATCCCATTATGACCTGTTTAAATCTTCCTAGTAATCGCATACTACTACGAATCTGATCGTGATGATGAGAGTCAGTGAGCTTATCTGCTAACTTATTTCCATATAGTATTATTAATTCGTCATACTTAATTAAACGAGTTATTGTATCGTTCCGAAGTACTGGGAAGATAGATCGGCGTAGTATGGTGTTAGCACGTTCGTGAATATAACCACTCATTTTATATCCTGTTATTGTAATTCCACGTGCATTTTCATTTTATTTTCTGTTTTAGAATAAGGTACCCGCAGTTTTCTGATGTCAACTGGCAGATCTCCGTTTATATACTCATCTATGCTTGTAGATACTGACGCAATTATTGAAACTTGAGAAATTTGCGGAGTATCATCGAAATTAGACTGACTCGGATTATATATCAAATCTGTCATGTTTCTATCATTGTTCAATTCGGTAGTATCATTTTCTTAAACAAGAAGGAGGTTTTATTTCTTGTAATATAAAATGCACAAAACCATAATGATTCCATAATTATTGTTCGTAAATATGCTTAATAATGATATATTTCATAAAATAAAAAAAGTCAAACAGAAGTTTAAAACAACACATTATGTAATCATTATTTTAGTAACATCGGTATGGTTGTATAGTTCAATAAGAAAGTGAGATTTAAAAAATAATTACCACTTAAAATCACATCGCTTTCGCGACTGGAGTTTGACCCCAAGGAACATGTACTTTGAATAGCACCCAAATCGTTGCAGTACAATATTTTTGATAATTCAGGTCGTTTACAAGATGGATCCAAAAGTTGTACAGGAGTTGAGCAATACCCTATTTTCATAGCTATCCTTTTTTGGGTGGTATTATTAGAATCTGCACATATAAAAACTTTGTTTATAATACTGGGCGCCACAGAAATTTCTGACCCATTTTAACCGCAAGTATCTCCGAATTCAGCCGCTATAGGGAGGTGCGGTTTTTACAGAACATTCTCTTTTAACATAGTTTTTTCACTTCCAATCTGTATTTAGTAACCCATGGTCTCTTTTAACGGAACACCCTGTATATGTTAATTATATGGTACAACTGGATTGTCAAATTCGAAATTCACATATGTATGAAGGTATTGAAGCTAACTCTATAAAATTCAGATACACCAAAATTTTATTTTATTTTATTTTCAAAAGTGTTGTTTTTCGGAAATGTTACTGGATTTATATAAAGAGGATCCCAATGTTATTCTTATAATGTCCGATAAGGCTGCATTTCACATAAACGGCCGAAGTAATAAATGTAATCTGAAGATCCAAGGGTAATTGGGGAATACGAAAGAGATTCGCCGAAGTTGAAAGTTGGTGTGGTGTATCTTAAGAAAAAATATACGGGCTGGTCTTTTTGCGAAGAACAGAAAATTACTGGCAGTCTACACAGACATGTTACAAAATTACTTATGCTCACAACTGGAACCAGATGGCGTCATAAACGCATGTTATTTTCAACAGGATGGTGTACCGCCACATTATTCACTAGTGACTAGAAATTCTTTAACAGAAACATTTAGAGATAGATAGATCGGCAGAGCCAGACCAATTAAGTGGCCTCCTCACTTGCCAGATTTGACGATTCCAGACTTTTTTATGTGGGATTTTATTAAAGACAGATGTTACGAACGTATTCCCGAGACTCTGGAAAATGGACAACACTTGAAACATCTTAAAGGTGTTTATTAAGTTAGCGAATTCATAATGTTTACTTTAATAAAATTGCGTTTTCATCTGTCAAGTTTATACCTACATATTTTCTGTAAATGGTAGTTATGAACAACCATCATGAAAAGCCGAATAACTCACTTAATTTTTAATGAAACTCCGACAAGGAATACATTTTCGGGAAGGGGTAAAGTTAAGCTTTCCCAAAGAATCAACATATACAGGGTGTTCCGTTAAAAAAAATCAACGATACTAAATACAGATTGACACTGAAAAAATTATATGCAAAAAGAAAATGTTCTGTACAAACCGCACCTCCTTATCGCTTCCGAGTTCCATATTTCATTTGGTTTTGTGGAATATTAAAAATATTTGTGTTAATATTAGTTACTTGTTTGTTACAATTTTTATTACATTATTATGATTGTGAGTTATTTAAGTCATTAGTTAACAGTTTTTTTACTTTTTCATGTTTATAGTGTTTTAAATAGTAAGCAGCTATTTTAATGGTTGATTAATCTTGTTAATATTTTTTTAAATTATTTTAGTTAAATGACGTGTTTAAAAGTTTTTTAAAATTAAGATGCTGATAGCTTCGTTTTGATGTTGTTTAGATAGCCTGAAGATGGTCGTTTATTATTTAATATATAATTAAACTGGTGACCGAAACATATGTAACAATTCATAAAGCCTGTCCGGTAGAACTGAACGGGTATCGGATTAACAAGGAGGATTGTCAATATATGGTTCTATTGTGCTTGAAACCGCCTTAATGCTTTGCTGTCTCGTACTTATTGTACGTGACAAAGAAAGATGGATATATTATGAATAATGCCTCTATTTCTGCCGAACAAAAGCGTTTGCAACTTTCACACATAATGACAAGGCAATAAGAATCAGATGCAGGTAGAATAGAAATTCAATAGGTATAATAAAATGCCAGTGGTTCTCAACACTGCTTTAACATTACATTTAAAATTTATGGAAGAATGCAAGTTTTATAATAAACATTTATAAAAGCCATTCATAATAATGAATATTCGATTAAGTATAGGTATTTCAATTTACATTTAGAAAGTTCATTGTATACCTAAGTATGGTAATGACGATTAAGTGTACTCCAAATACAAAAGAATCCAAATAAATATGCAATACTGTAACAATAAGTAATTAATAATAGATTATTATACCATTTAGTAGGTACATATAGGTATAAATAAAACAACTGCAATATCTATATTATCATTATTCTTTGAGTAAGCGTTTATATAAACTAACCATTAATATAATGCCGAAAAGTTGAGTAAAGAAATTCGCGAATTAGTTTTAAATACAGTCGATTATTTTAAAGAAGAAAAAGAAAATGGTGGTCCACTATTATCTACATTTTCTGTTCAACAAAGAACAACAAACGCGTTAAAACTTTCGGTTTCGACGGTGGGGAAAATCTGTGCTTTAAAAAAAATGGCGGCGAGTTGGAACCTCCAGTGAAAAAACAGCGTGTCAAACTTTACTACAGATTTTCCAGAAAATGGAAAACAAACAATTCGTGCATTAATATACGAGATGTACGCGAAGAAGGAACACGTAACGTTAAATTCATTATTAAACTTCTTAAAATTGAGAACCGCGTATGAAATAGGAAAAACCAGTTTGGCTCTAGTGTTAAAAATATGGGCTTTAAATTCCAAAAACCAACAATAGACGCGGTTTGTGTGAACAAAGCCACATTGTCGCCAAAAGAAACGTTTTTCTGAGAAAGTATCTCAAAATCTTAACTCCGAAAGTTCGAGACAGTTTGTTTTACAGACGAAACGTGGATATTTAGTAAAGGTAGTACGTCAAAATGTACTTGGCAAGATAACAGTGCAAAGAGTTTACATCAACCGAACAAATCATCAGATGGAAAACGATTTATTATCATTGAAGCAGGTAACAGAAACGGTTTTATCGACGGAAGTCAATTAATTTTCGGTACAAAAATAAATCATTAGATTATCACGATAATATGAACGCAGAATTGTTCGAAAATGGTTTGAGGAATCACTTTTACAAAATTAGAGGAACCATCAATAATTGTCCTTGACAATGCGAGTTATCATTCTCGAAAGGCAGAGAAGGCAGTCAAAGTTTCTTGGAAAAAAGAAGAAATACAGCAATGGTTAACCGCTAAAAAAATAGCGTGGGAAAATTTTATGACAAAGGCAGAGTTAGTGGAATTGGCCAAAAGAAACAAAGTAGACCAATGCGAAAAATATGTAATCGATGAGCTAGCTCTATCATATGGACATGAAGTTTTGCGCCTGCCCCGTATCATTGCCATTTCAATCCAATTGAGTTGGTATGGGGCATTACTAAGAACAAATACGACAAAAGTATCGTTGCGACATCCGGAAAGACGAAGATGTTCTTAATACGTGGAACGACGCATTAAAAACAGTTAGTGCGGAAATATGGCAAAATGTATTGATCATACGGATAAAATAATTAAAGATACTTTTGTTAATGAAGAGATTGTGGATGAAGTAAGACCTCTTATTTTCACAGTTAACACTGAAGAAAGTGATGACGATGATCTTTTCCAAGATTTGGATGACTCAGGAAGTGATGAATCTGAAGCCGAATGACAATTATAATTTTTACATTTAATTATAAAAGTATATCTTTGTAATTTAATTAATATTTACTAACTATAATAAAAATGTATTTGTTATTGTTGTTATAAGTATAAGTGAAAGGTGTCAATTGAAATTACTTATAGGTAATTAGTAATCGATTATTATTTTTATTATACAAAAGTTGCATTTCTTCACAAATTATATAATGTTAAAGCAGTGTTGAGAACCATTGGCATTTTATTATACCTATTGAATTTCTATTCTACCTGCATCTGATTCTTATTGCCTTGTCATTATGTGTGAAAGTTGCAAACGCTTTTGTTCGGCAGAAATAGAGGCATTATTCATAATATATCCATCTTTCTTTGTCACGTACAATAAGTACGAGACAGCAAAGCATTAAGGCGGTTTCAAGCACAATAGAACCATATATTGACAATCCTCCTTGTTAATCCGATACCCGTTCAGTTCTACCGGACAGGCTTTATCATTAAATTATTAAAGGAAGGCTTAAGTGTTATTTATTGATATAGTTTACTAGCACATTTTAAAATGTTTAACACATAAATCGTTTTCCTAGGAATTAGTCAATAGTCAGGCTATATACTTCAAAGGTTCGTGGTTTTGTTCTTCCGGCATAGTACAATAAACAAAATTGTATTACTATTTAGGCTCATTTTATTATAGGTTTATGATCCAGACCGCCTGCTTTAAAAATGAAATTTTAAAAATGCAAAATATACACAAATAGTATCTTTATCTTTCATTTAGAGTTTTTCGTTTAATCCAAAACAGATTACTATTTTTTCCCAGAAATTGCAAAGATATGTATTTATTAGGGTATTTAAACAATATTCGATAAATTTAATAAATGTTGATGTCAAATAGATTTTAACTTTGAATGATACACCATATATACCTAATACTGGATGACAATGAAGGTATTTGGAAAAATAGAACGGAGTTCATTTTTAATAAGCAAAGTATTATACTTTACATTACCGATAACTAATACTCAAAAAGTTAATTAATTATCATTGATTTGTTTATAAGGTATGTAAAATTGTCTAGTCATATGCAACAACTTTTACTACGTGAGTAACGATATTATGATCAAAATTTGCCTATGCAGAACTATATTTTACAAATATGGTTATATGTTCATTGAGTGACAATGTCAATTCTCAATGGTTATACACAAAAATAGCGGAATAGCTTTCATAAGTCTAACGGTTTCAATCCTGAAGTTTAGGTAAACTTGTAATAAAACCAGCTTTAAATAGCAGGATTATGCACAATACTCTTTGACGGCACTTTTCCTTTTTTCTATACACAAATTTTAAAAGATCTACTACTTATAACTTTATTAATTTGCATTTACATTTCAAGCCGTTTTAAATTAAACAAATTTTCCTTTTAATTCAAAGAACATGCGTGTCTTCGACTGATAATGGGTCCTTAGATTGCCAACACGGTACGAGACGACCCAATTCAGTTTTAATAAAGTGACGCATAAACTTTTTAACATACTTTATCCAAAAGGGTGCAAGCCAAGACAAGGCATGTTTATTTAGAATTTTGGTGAGTAAACGTAAGTTATGTAATAATAATAAAAATAATTTATTGTCATAGTAATTCATATAAATAAAGATGGACATTGTCAATCTCGCTAGTTCCATATGTTGAATAATAAAATTTACGTTTCATGAACAACCCAATACGTATGATACTTTATGAATTTATATTTCCGATATTTCTATTTAAAAATATTAAATAAAGGTCAAATTAATCAAAGATGCAAGATTGTCTCCCTAAGTTGAAGAAACAAGATTTACCGATTAAAACAATAATCCCGCTACAACTTAAAACTGATAAAATCTAACCACTAAACAATAGATTTTTAAGAAATTTTATTTTATTAATGAAACTTTATTGATGCCGACAAACTACATCACCAGTTTTATTTATTTTTATTTTAATTTATTAGATACCAAAGGGAATTGCAAAAAGTTAAAAAATTCTATTACAAATACATATCCCTGCAGATAAGCAATAGAACACTTCTCGTAAGAAATACAAATTGGAACCATCAAATTTTACCACAAAGGTATACCCGCTGTAAGGGGGTAATCAGGAATAATAGTATAATTAAAAGTGCATGGTTTTGTCCGACATGGCAAGAATTCAATTACCTATTATCTTAATCCTCTTATCGCAAGTACATTTCCTATGTATTATCAAGTCTTAAATGTGGGTTTTATTGGAATGTGGCCAAACAAGTATATTAAAATTTTCACATCATCTTTGTTTATAAGTTAAAATATGGGTTCTTTATTTATTTCTGTTTTTTCTTAGTTTTTTTATTTAGTTTAATTAGAGTCGTTAGATTAAACTCCGGTAAAAAAAATTAAGGTGTTTCTAACTTTTACAAAACCCCGTATGCTTGTTTTGCTTAGTTGGCCGACACTGTACTGCACGTGTATACTTTCATTATTTATTACCAGCGCTTTTGTCTGCACAATAGATTAAAAGATATAATAAGTTAAAACCATTTTTCGTAAAAATATTTTACTTTATTATTTATTAAAGAGGCAATTACGCTAAATTGATGTTCTTCTGTTCTTAAAACCCTATTAAATTCTAGTAATGTGATTTGTGTCCATTCAATTGAAATGAAGGAAAGATCTGTATTACTCACAAAACCGAATTGTGAGTTATAAAACATTGTAGGTAGTACCATTGAGTACCGGATTGGATACCGTTAGTCGAAACCTAAGAGTGTCATCCACAACCCTTTACATTCTAATAATATTGAAGTAATCATTTTTCAATTGTATCTATATAATTGGGTTTAATCACGCTGTTGGCGTTTAGCTATTGTTTTAAATAATAATTCCGAAGAAATCATACCATTTATGTATTCATACAAGCCAAATTTGTTCAAAAGAGTTATTTGCGTAACTACATTTAAAATAATTTTAGAAATCAAACAATCAATAAACAAATCTATCATGAATATGCCCTACAATAATAATCTGAATCGAACGTGTAAACCCTTTTTAAATGGAATTTTAGGCATTTTGTCCGTTATTTTCAATTATTCTGAAGTAAACATCCTTATTATAAGTTTTGTTCTGAACAAATAAGTTGAAAAGTAAATATGTAATTAAAAATATTAAACATCGTTATGCCTAAGATTCATATACCAGGTAATGTTATGCGACCCATTGTTTCTGGTATTAAAGTACCTACTTATCTGCCATCCAAATGGATTATGAATAAATTTAATAATATCTCCTATCAACAGCCCAACTTTAGTGTTTCATATTAGTATGAATCTATTGATAAAATTAAAAACATTCAACTTACAGAAGGTGAAATTGTAATCTCAATTGACATTTGTTTATTGTGTCCGAGCATTCTAATCGATCAAACTTTATTTCATTTTGAAGATGTTTTAAAAAAAACCATTTGGACGATGCAAAAGTGAAAGAATTTCTTAGATTAACAGAGTTGTGTATGAAACGAACTACTATCGAAATTAGCCATCAATTTTTCAAATAAGGACATGGTATGACAATGGGCACTAGCTGATCTCCCTGTATGAGCAATCTTTTCATGGGTAGATTTCAAATAGACTTAAGAGGCGATTTGTTTTATTTTTCTAGAGTTTGGATTATGTACGTGTTTGCCATCCTTAATACTAAAATTTGTAGTGTTGAGAACTTTGTAGAAATTTTAACTACGATCAAGTAATGAGTCTCCCGTTTCTCGATACTCTGGTAACAAGAAATGGTAGTAAACTAGATATAGATATTTATCGTATGGAAACTAGCCCTAAAAGATTCATATCCAATCACGCCAATCACTGCAGGAAGCATAAGGATGAGGGTTAAGAAAGTAGGTACCTACATTAGGTAACGCTAAAAAGCAAATAGGAACAAAGTATGCAAAATTACCAAAGTTTCCTGCTTATACAAAATCTTTTTTGTTACCTTTGTAACAATACGCTTACCCATATTTCAAAAATATTTGTAAATATGCTAGTACTTTGTACGTCATTGGTGACGAGTCATACAATTTTACCTTTCCCTTTCAACGCATTTGATCACTCTGTTTGCAAAATTGGTACACAGAAAATCCAAACTAAAATGTATAAAAAAATATTTGTTTCTCATTGAAGCAAGTATTTCGGCTTTTTTTGCAAGGAAATTACTGCATAAAGATTTTTAACATCAAATCAAACTACAGCGCAAAACAACAAAGTTTTGTTTTTGCCGATTAATACAATAACGTATTTTTTTTCTTAGCGGTATGGCTATAAAAAATTATAGATGTGACCAGTCAGAAACAAAAATACATTAATTTTTTTTAATTAAAAATCGATATGCTAAATGTATCATAACGCCAAAATGAAAAAGTTACGTATAGCAAAAATTTTGAGTCATTATGACTATTCACCGAGTTGCAGTTCAAAACGGCAAAATTAATTAAGACAGATAAAAAAACAAATTTTTTCCATTCCGGGCCATAAAACTACCCGAACGGTCAAAAGATAAAATAGGAGGGCAGATGTTAAAATCATAATAAGTTGTTCCAAATTATGCGTTTGTTACTTACTTTTTACACTTTTGCGACAAACGTCCTCAAAGTAAACGTTTAATAGAAAATTTTGAAGGTGTCCCCGAAGTAGGCGTTTTACATAAAGATAGTTCGAGGTCAGTACCCAAAGTAAACAAATGTTCCCAAACTATGCGTTATACCGAAAAAATGTCCCGAAACTATGCGCCTCACACATATATATATATATATATATATATATATATATATATATATATATATATATATATACACACACATAATTTTCGCCAGGAAAGAATCGTCCTGCGTCATTACCTTATGCGCGTAACTATCTAAATTATGACCGAGCAAGTAGCGCAGTGGTGACACGACCTGCTAAGCATTCGGGAGGTAATTGGTTCGATTCCGTTACCGTCTACCCTGTATGAGGGTTTTCAGGGCTTTCCTCATACACATGTAGCGGCATAGCCACTGCGTATATGCACACCATGCGCGGCTTCTAGGCGCGGTTTATTGTTATTCATGCGGGTTGCACCACAGGATTTATAGAGAATGCATCCCTATTATTTGCTTCGCAATCTTTACAAGAAGACTATCATGTTAAAATAAACGGAGATCTGTTTAAAAAACGGCTTATTGAGCATTTGTTAAATAATTTAGAAGAGCTGTCCTTAATAATTGTGAACAATCACTCAATGCGAGAAAGTACCCACATCGTCTTAGATAAATTCTAAGATGATTTCGTGGTTAACACAAATCAATATTAGTTATGAACCCACATTATTTAAAACTGAACTTTATTAATCTCGGCAAATAGAGAAAAGGTATGAGGTAGATGAAATAATTATAAGCTATAGACATTCAGTGTTACGATTGCCACCGTAATATTGCGAATTGAATGCACTTGAACTCATATGGGCACATACGAAAGGGTGCTACGACAAACACATTGGAAAAGATGGCTATGAAGACGAAAATGTTATTGCAATCTGGAACGAAGCATTACAGCAATGTAACCAAATTGTTTGGTCCAATCGTGTGCAGCATACAGAAAATACTATAAAGCAGTGGTACAAACTCGAAGAATTGTTGGATATTGCAGTTGATGATGTGGTGATTCATGTGGGGAACTATTCTAAAAGTACCAAAACGGTAGCGACTAAAAATTTAGTAGTTTAAGTTTATTGTTACAACATAACAGTGTAGGTAATTGAAAAGGATGTGTTTATTTTTGTAATATAATTATTCCGTGCAGTTATTTAACTCTAAATGAATTACACTTAAATATATCAAGCCATTAAATTTTATTTTAGTTATTTATTTGGCATAACATACATAATGTATGGTTTGTTAAATTACCATTTAATAAGAGCTGTAATAATTGATATCTCCAGAGAAACAAAAACATGTCGATACTACCATTTTGTATATTATTCATTATGGAGACGATTTATGTATTCTTTTAATGTTCTACAGCTTAATATTTATTTATATTAGTCATAAGAAAATCTTATAGCCATTATACTATTAACTCATACACAATACACTAATATATTTCTGGTGTGTCAACTTTCAAATTTATAAGATCTATTGATCTGTTTGTTTAAAGGGTATAAGTTCACTTCATTCGTAGTTATTAGGTTGCAGTTTCACTCTAAAGGTATAAGGACATTTATATTTTTTAGTTCACTAAAAGACTAGAAAAGTTGAATTTAATCAGAATATGCAGTTCTCGGATGGAATAAGTTTACCTATAGGCATTCCACGCAAAAACCAATGCACGTCATATATTTATTAAGCTAGCTCCAACAAATTATTCATGCTGCTATTTCGTATGTCCCGATGACCTTAAAAGGAGAAACAATCTAGAACTTGTGACTACTTACACAAATTAGTGACATACATCGGCTTTCTCACGGAATTGCTTTTTTTATATATCTTATTGATAGTTTTACTTTAGCCAGACTTATGTCATGCAGCATGTAAAGGTTACAAAATAGTTTCACAATCCATTAATAACTAAATTTGGGTATACGTCGACTTATTCCTTTATTGTACATGACCACAGAGTTAGTAGATTAAACTATTTAACAAGAATGTTTATGAAATGTTTATTTTCTTATTTCCATGGTTATCTATAAACAAGTTCGGTTCACATTTCTATTCACAATATATAAAGTAGGTATACATTTGAATATAATGAAGCTGTAGCAACTGTTCGGAAGATTTAAATAGGGCAACCTACGAATTCGATTATCTTTAGTTATCAATTATACGTATGTAAATGCTTACCACCGACTTACATGGTATTGCAGATAAA
Source organism: Vesta saturnalis (assembly GCA_036346205.1). Classification (NCBI taxonomy): domain Eukaryota; kingdom Metazoa; phylum Arthropoda; class Insecta; order Coleoptera; family Lampyridae; genus Vesta; species Vesta saturnalis. The sequence goes on along the minus strand of JARFJB010002108.1, from coordinate 2,072,728 downwards.
TATTTTCTATAGAGAGCATGGTCATTAATGCTTTAATTATAATTAACAATTTTCTTCGTCTTTCATAAAGTAAACGTTGTTTTCTTTTAAGGTATAATTTTTATAATAAACAGTATTCTGGTATTTATAATCACATGAAAACCTGTAACTGCAGTACCGCCATCTCGGAAAAGAGTAATTAATTAATTTAATTAATAATCAATTTTTAATATTAACTTGTACTTTTGTAAGCGATGGCACAGTTTATTCTTGGCGATGATAGTATATCGCTTTCTACATTATATATCTAAAGCTGTAGTAAATGCATATTTTATAATTACTACTAATGTTAATATCTTAGAATTATTAAACATTCGGATGAAGAAATCCTTAATTTAAGATATAAATAAATCGGAAGCTACACTAGATGTGATTATAATTAGTAATTAGGTTAGATGACAACTTTCGTAATTATAGCCTAGCATAAAAAAATTGTAACACAGTCAACAGTGCCGCTAGGTCCAAACAACTAAATCAAGAGCGCAACGCAGCATAATGTAGTAGCACCTACCCGCCACAGTAAACTGCAAGATTTGTTTGTTTTGGTAAATGGGAAAACAAGAGAGAGTTATTATAAATAGTTGTAATATTAAATGTAATAAACAGGATTGAGTTAGATTCCACTAGTTCAATTACTCACAGGGTGCAAGGACCAGTCTACAATTGGTACAAGTGACCGTGTGCCCCTTTCATACACAACACACTTAATCTCAGCTAAGCCGAGATTAAACAACACTATCGGCCTTACTCGAAAGAGTTTTTCAAATTTATGAGTGTTTGAAATCTGCCCAACGTTAATAAAACAGCATTTTATTGATCCTATGGCTGAATTTTGTTTTTTTTTTTGTTCATTGCTGCCCTTTTTCACAAAGCGACTTTGGTGACTTTAGAAAAGAATGTTTCTGTTGTTGAAGCAACCAAAATTTATGATGTCATAATGAAATTAGGAAGGCAAGACTCGTAATTAAAAGTAGAAACTTCAAAATTCGTTTTATTTCAAAAAAATAAATTCATAAAATGAGTTTTATTCAGAGTTGCTGGAAAGCAATACACTTTTAAAAATTAAAACGTTATGGTTAAGACTGACATTTTATTAAAACACTAAAAGAGTAATCAAGAATTTATGCTTGTAACTATATCCTGCGAAGCTTTTATGTATAACGAGTATTGACTGTGGTCATAGTTTTAGTTCCTTATTACTAATTTTAAAGTAATGCTATAGGGGTGACCGGAGCTAATTGGCTACAGGGCCAAGATGACACCGCATACATATATAAAAAAATAAAAACCGCATAACGATTTCTGTACATACACTGCCATCTATTAGATACACCTATGAACTATAATACCCGCCCGATTATCCGTGACTGTGACCAATCTAGTAGCGTAGTTGTGACACGACCTGCTTAGCATTCGGGAAGTAATGGGTTCGATATGTAGCGGCATGGTTACTGAGTATATGCACACCATGTGCGGCTACTTAGGCGAATGCTGGGTAGTATTTTCCCCCTCAGAACCCTAACTCCGTTCCTTCCGATCTTATCCTGATCGCACCTATCCTTAAACCCACCAAGCATATATACTTAATGTATGTATGTATGCTGAGAACGATTGTGGCTGAAGGAGCTGGGAAAGCTCGAGTTGCCCGCCCTCCCTCTTGGGGAGGAAATGAAATACGTGACCCTTTCCTTCCCCTTTCCCGTGACTGTTTAGTTGCGTTTTGTTCATTTTGAGAGTAAATTTAGCTCTCAATAATTACATAAAATATTTTACTAATCGGTGACAATTGTGTCTTGAAATTCATCAGAGATTTGTATCAGGGTTGCACATTCATGCAAGAGATATGTTTTGCGATTTTCACTCAAATGAATAATTAATGAAAGATGGTGAGCTGGAGCAACTTGGCACAATAATGCGGGGTTCGTTGACACATTGCATCATCGTGCCCTGTAGGATTACGATTATTTTATGTAACTTTGGTCATTCATTATTACGATTTATAGAATGAGGAATTACGAGATAAAATGGGAAAGAGCTTATACGCCACTTGATATCCTTTTGAGGGCCATTAAATTAGTCAAAAATGAGGGGAAATCCATCAGGAGTGTGGCGAGTGAATTTGAAATTCCATTAAGGTTCTTGGCAAGATATTGCAAGAATTTCCACGGCAATTTAGTAGAGGCTGGTCTTAAAAACCCAAGACAGGTTGGTTCGATTTTCTTAATTATTGAAGAGCTTGATTTCCTGAAACACTAAATTATTATTTTCATAAAAAATATTTGGTTCATAAATGTTTTTCCTGATTTTGCAGGTTTTCGCTCAAGTACAAGAAGAATCACTCAAGGAATACATAAAGAGAGCATCAGATATATATTTAGGATTATTATCAAAAGAAGTGCAAACTTGCTTTTGAATATGCGTTTGCTTTAAAAATTGAAATTCATCATAGTTGGCGTGAGAAAAAAATTGCTAGAGTGTAATGGTTTTCGGCCTATTTATAAAGGAACCGCGACTTGAGTATCAGAAAACCAGGAGCCACAAGTCTGGCTCGTGCTTCTAGTTTTAATGTTGTTAATGTCAATGCGTTTTTTGACAATTTGCAAACTGTTTTGTACCGCATGAAACTTTCTCCCAGTGACCTATGGAATATGGATGAGACAGACATCACGACAGCGAAAAATCCCGACAGAGTGGTAGCACGACGGGGATTCAAACAGATTGGATGACGAGTATCTGCTGAAAGAGGCACTTTAGTAAATCTGGCGCCTGTTGTCTCAGTTACTGGAAATGCAATTCTCTCTTTCTTCATCGTTCCAAGGGTCAAATTTAGAAAATACTTCTTAAATAATGGAGGTAGTGCAGGTGCAGCCAATCCATCGGGCTGAATTCAATATAGACATTTTTAGAGAGGATGAGTTCATGTCAGGTGTTTTAACTGACCGGCCTCTTCCAGACTATGAAGAAGGAGCTGATCGAACAGTTGAGTCCCAGACGGTTGCTAATACATCAACAAATGAATCCAATGTTAAAAATCAAGCGAACGAGTCTGAGTCTAATGAAGTTCACACCAGAACAATCAAGAACCTCTCTGCCAAACACGCCCACTCCTCCTCCAATGCCAAAAAATATTCGACCGCTTTCTAAAACACCACTACGAAACTTTTTCCGTATTAAGAAAATGATCTACTGCAATTCTCACTGATCCTCCTGTCAAATAAGTTTTGAAGAAAATTCAGGCACAAGCACAAAACAAGATAAAAAATATGTTTGAAGCAGCAGAGTGTGATAGGTAATGTGAAGCACAATATTTACAAATCCAAGCTTTGGAATAAAAATTAGACGAAGCATTTCACTGCTAATGGAGAGACTGATTCAGAACGTGAAGAAGAAATTCTAGTTTGGTTTGTTTAGGCAGTTTTTGAACAGCCGTCTTGGAGAAAAGTAGATTCAATGCACTACATGTTACATAACTGCAATTCCGATTATGAATAGGTTTCATATTCAGAACGTGAACATATTGTATTGGTTATTTTTTCAAAATACCGTTTATATTGATATAGTCGTTCATTTTTTGAATCTTATGTAATAAACCAAGTTGTGTATCATCTGGTCCCGACGTCGGGGAGGCATTCAAAAGAAATTAATACAGCTCATGTACCATTGTAGTACAACTTTGCTCTAGTAAATTACAGGTTGAGTGGACGGTTAGGGATTACTCAGCTAATGCCGTCACAAGCAAATGATTATAATGGTCAAAAGAAAAAATCAAATATGAGATGTAATATACAATACAAGTTCATATAATATTAACAATTAGCAATCGTTCAAATAAAGTTAATAAACAATATTTATAAATAACAATCGCTACTGCCGTTGACCCAGTCGGTAGATTAAATAGAGCTGGTTCAAATAAAATGAATTGTCATTCAATACTGCTGGATTATTTTTACATCTATCTAATAAAAAACAACAAATACAATGATATCTCGAGCGTCAGACTGTTTTGTTATAAGGAACAGTTAAACCTAGTTAGTGAACAATAATTGCTTTTATTAAAATAAAAGAAATAACAACGTGCAATTATGTTTATTTATCCTATTGATGGATGATTAAGGAGAGGAACGAAAAAAAGGTCTTAATACTATGCTTAAAGAACTAAAAAATTACTACATGAATACCTTTGTATACTGACTTTCTTATTGACAACCTCTTGTTTTTAAATATGAATGCGGAGCGGTCAATCAGAATGAAATCATTTCTGCATCATCATTGCGCAATCTTGAAATAACGCGATCAGCCTGGAATTTTTAAATCTACTATTAATTCGTAGAAATTTTCTATCCAATAAATTGACTGCATCTTGTATCGAAAAATCAATGTAAAAATAAAGTGGCATAATAAAAATGGTATAATAAACGTAAAAATTAAAAAAGTAGTGCCTTATAAAAGTGCCATAAGTTAAAAAAAAATAGTGCCTTATAAAAGTGTCATAGTTTAAAAAAAAATAGTGCCTGTAAAGAGCAAATACGTTAATATTTAATATATCAAGTAAAAGATATCTTACCATCTAACCGATGGCACTAATACACAAAATTTAGGGAAAACCCCCAAGACAATGCTTCATGCTATAACAGTCAGCAGGAAGTGACAAAAATGAAGGCTTTCCGAATAACTCAAGTAGGTGTGCGCCCAAGAATTTACGCACATAATAAAAATTACAAGTGGGAATATAAATCTTTATGAAAATATGTACACTTAAAAGATATGCACTATGAAGATATGCAAATTAAGTTGCCTACCTCATACAAAACTTAAAAACTTTTCCTTATATATATATATATATATATATATATAACTAAACTAATGAAAGATCTTAAATTAAGATATATTTTAATACAACACGAAAAAGGGTTGTTACAATGTTTGTCTACTAGCCCATAGTCCCCTACGGTGACTGCCAAAATTTGACTCCATGTATTCCCATCTGGAAAACTGTTTTACCTACTAGGTTGGTTAAATTAGAATAGTTTTAAAGAAGTTTATTACAAATTTAAACCCGCCTTAAGCTTTGATTTATCTTCTATGGTTTTTAAGATAATGAGAGATTCGCGCGCCAATTCAGCTTCGAGCCCGTTTACCATCGCCGCTCCGCCACGCCCGAACCGTTCGACTTTTTTTATTTCTCTCCTTGGATGACTCATCTACAGACCAAGATCTTTTTTTGGATACCTCAACTAATTTTTTACACATAGCCGTTCTCTTAATTTAGTAGATACAGGAAAACACATTTCAAATTAATACCTATATACATTAGGACACGTTTATAAAAGCTTAACAAAGAAAAAAATAATTTTCTAACTTTATTTGTTTTTGAGAAAATTAGATGAACTTTTTATTTTCTGATAGACGCCATATTGGATTTTTGCATTTTTGGAAAAAGCTTTTGAAGAGCTTTTCAATGACAGGCGTAGGTTAATAATTCCTTAAGCATCAAAATTCGAAATGTTTTTTTTCATAGTAGGCTTTGATTACGCGTGGCTGCCATCATGAAACGAAAGAATGTATCGTATCATTATTCCATTTACTTAAGTTTAAACAGCCTTATTTATTTAAAAATTAACATCAAGCCAACAAGAGACATTTTAGATTTCTTGTTATTATTATGCTTACACTATCTAATCACCCATTAATTAAGTAGAACTAGAACTAGAACAGAATTAATATAACTATGGAACAAATATCTAATTATCAACTTAATATAACAAAGCTAATAAATAAATTTGCAACACGTGCCTACCTTCATTTTCAACACATTTTTTAAGCTTCTCCAACACCTTATGGGTAACTCTTATTCGGGGAGAACGGGGAATGCCGGTCACTTGAACTACTTCGTTTTATTGACTTTCACTACTAGGGATCTGCTGCCACCTATTGGCAGGTTGACCAAGAGTGATTTTTAATTGCTGCTTTCGGCACATTGAAGGTAAGGTATCATAACTTATGTAAATTCACATTTTGTAATGCTTCCTGGTTCTGCTAACTGCTACCTGACTTTTACCTGTTGCAAAATTTATTACTTTACAATTTGTATGCTCTATTTGAATATGAATACTTTCTCAAAGGGAGGTTCAGATTACTATGGATGCTTGGAAGTAGGTTGGGTTGCCTACCCTAGTCTAATTATACAAACGTTTACCACATTAACAGGATATGTTTATTTACAATGAAAACTGGAAATTATAATATGATTCTAATAAAATTAAATAAAACTAAAATAAACGATTATATAATAAAAGAAACAATGTTAAATAATATGTTATTACTTCTTCCTCGACTTTGTAAAAGTCTACGCCTCTGGTCTAGTTTAGATTCAAACCTCTCCTTTAGTGCTACGATTTTAAATCTGAAAACATATGATAAAAAGTGTTATAACGGTGAACAGATTTGTTTAATTAATTACGAGGGATAATAACTAATTAGTGCAAAAAACGTGGTGTATTAATGGTGCGAGGATGTGATTACATACTGAGTAAGTACGGAATTTACTTTCTTTCTAATTTAAGTTAGAAATGGTATTTGGTGGTGAAACAGGAATAACAGGTGTTATTCATGTGTAGGGTTAATTTCTGGTTCTGATTGAGAGTGGGTAGTAGGTAGGGATGAATAATGATAGAGTTGTGTTGGAGTATGTTTATATAGGATGACTAAATAAAAGGTAATTGAAGGAGTAGGTATGATATAATTTTGTGTATGGCGACAGGCGGTAATTTATAAGGGGATGAAGACGATATGTATGTTATAGAGGTAATATGATAAATAACGGAATTGGAACTGGGATATATATTTGTATATAGGAAAATCCTTTTTCGGGGCGAAAGCCAAAACCGTCAAAGGGGGAGAATTAAGGGAATAATATTCGTCGTGACAATAGAGAATGTTTCGGGGCAAGATACCACCGTCAATCCACTACAGTCACTAGAATATATACAACCTACCCTTGTCGCGGCTTAGACCTTCAACAAGCTCATTGGGGTAGAATCCTGGTTTAACTTGGTAAAATTAAGTAGAAAAGGTGTAGTTTAGTATCTAGAAGCATTCGGGGTGTAAATGACCTCCGTCTGTTTCTGTACACACAACTGTCTTTAGTTATACTCAAATCGGGGCCAGAACCCACAATAAGGTCGTATAACTAATTAGGGTGTTAAAGTATGGGTGTAGGGATAACTTGGGTAGACTAGTCGCTGAGGGTTTTAAAGGATTGTCTGGCTGGATGTTCAGGATCGTACGATCTAGGTGGGTCAGGTGGAATAAAAGGATGATTATCAGGTTATTAATAGGAACTGAGAGATGATGATGAATGAATGTGAATAAGCAGGACGATGTGTGATTTTAGATGGACGGAATAAAGTGACTTCAGGAATAATAATGATGAGGTATTTCAGGCAGGATTCTAATAAAGAATGAGGATGTTGATAAAATATTAATAAGAATAAGATGAGTGGTTTCAGGCAGGAGAGTAATAATGAGAGTTATAATAATAATAATTTGCATGGGAAGCTAGTGTTTATATAGGGATTTTGGTGAGAGTGGGGAACAACTGATAACATTTTTAAATAAGGTAAGTGCAGTTGTGGAAGGAAGTAGGAAATAAGTTTTGAGGAATTTATTTACAAGGATACGAATGTTTAGGAAGGATCTGCAGAATCATTACAATTTAAAGTTGACAAAATAATCTAATATAAAAATGGCCTGGAACGGCAGTCATTAACCGATACAATTCCATGAGTGGTCCCATGATTTTGAAATAATCTTTTTTATATTATTCCAAGTTTTATATGACCATTACAATACATTTTTTATATTTTAGATGCCATGATAGATATCACATTCATTCGACTAGTAAGGCGCAATAGACACCAGATCAACTTTTAATAGCTATCAAAGAGAGCTGTGATTCTTTTCAGTACCCTTCAATTGAGACTGAAAAAAATCTATGACATGCTTTTCCACGTCTAGGAAGAAAAGCTGTCTTCGCCTCTAACCAACTAGTATGAACTGTTACCGAATAAAAGTGTTCAACAAGACAGAGGAAAAGCATGAAAACGTAATAGTGAAATTTAAGTTTAAACTTAACAATATTTACAACGTGGACGAAACGGGTATTACAATCGTTCAAGACACAAACAAAATTTCAGCAGCAAAAGGACAAAGGAGAATTGAAAGAAGGCAAATTACTACACTTATTTGTTCATTCAACGCTGCTGTTTCCCCTGTTTTCATTTACGCTAGACTGTCACTTCCTCCGGAACGAAGGGCCACTTTTAAAAATGTTCCAAAAACGACTGGACTGACGAGGAAATATTATTCAATGGCAACATTTTAAAAATACCCCAACTTCTCTGAAAATTAATTCCAGCAAGATGCAATCCCAAACTAGAAAAGAAAGAAAAACGTGAATAAGCGTTTAAAAATGAAAGAGCGTTAACAAAATATTAAAAAATGTGCTCGTAAAGTTGAGAAATCGGTTAAAAGAAAAATATTTGACTCGTCTGATTCCGATAGGACTGTTCACATCAGTGTGATACTTATGTCAGTAATCCGGAGATAGCGGCTAGATGCCCTTGTATGACAGCGAACCTGAAGATAACCACCCAAAGGGTATACCCTGGAAGAACTACAACAAGAAATTAACATACTATCTTTGCCACCAAAGAATTGACCTACGTCATCGATACATGCACCTAGCTAAATAAAACGTTTATTTTGCCATCGCAGATTTAACTATACATAAAAAAAGGATGGTTAAAATTTTAAGTGCATTTTGAGCAACCGACGCACATAGGTAGATTATTTAGTTTTATGCAGCCAAAATTATTTTACTGCCTATACTTGCTCTAAATAGTCTAATTAATTAAAAAAACTACTTTGTGTTATAATTTAACTCATATTTAATATTTTCATATTAAAATTCGGATACATTGTCATTTAATGTTATACATAGGTGTATATTGAACAAAAACTTAATTAAATAAAAAAATTAAAGCCAGTGAATACATTTGATTAATTAGCTGGTAATATTTTCACTGATTACAATGAAAGAAGATTCTCATCATCAGAAGATTCTGGTGTAACAGTTTTGTCTGGTATGGTTGGTAATAACATATCTAACGTTTCTTGACAAAATGATTTAGATATTTTTCTTCTCCATGTTTGTTTAATGCGTATACTGCTAATAAGCGGTTCAGAGCTTAATAACAGCCTATTAGAAACGTCGCGGTTGCATTTCTCGCGGGAAAATTTTCTAGCATAATTTTCCCGGTACATGAGGAAGTGCTTATTTCAAGCCTCTTGCGCCTCTTCCGACAATTGGCCATTTGGTAGAAGTGAGTTTTCAATTATAGCGGCACCATGTATCAATACCTTGTGCAAAGTAGGGGTCATAGGGTGCCACAAATAATGCTGCACATATAGTTTAGCGGTCTCGAGCGCATAGTCATCGTATTTTTAGCGTCTATTTGGTATCCAGTTGAAATGGTTTCTAGTATGACTTTAAAGTCTATAAATTAAATCATAATTAACCCCAGCTATGTCGGAAGCCAATTGTGGATTTTCGAAGAATCTCCGACTGGTGTTCCCGTCATTCGTATTACCATAGTTGGTTTTTGGCATATCTATCAGTAGCCCCGTTTCATTTTGAAACTTTTTTTGAATTTATTAGTTTGGTTTCATGTTCCAAATCGCGTTCTTCTTTTGTTTTCCTTTGTCTATATTTTTGAGCTTGCAGTTTATAGCCCAGATGAAAAATGGTTTCAAAAATTCTTATTCTAGCATGTAAGACAGACAAACCAAAATCTAAAGTATCGGGAACGATATCGTGCTTTTTGTCGAGATCGTTAAAATCTTTCGATGTTGCTTTACAAATAAAGCATCGGCTAGTTGAGTTTGTATCGGTTGCGGCATTGCAAACTTTTCCATCTATCATGGTAATTTTGAAAATATTTATTTTATTTATTTCAATTTGGCTGATTCTTTGACATAACTTATTTCCTCTTTTGTAACATCTACAGTTTCTTATAAAAACCGGAATCTTATGGGTCGACAATATCTGGCCGAAGATGGAGATGGATTCTGCCAAATAACTTTATTTTTGTTTTTGCAAAGGGACAAATGAACTCAAAAAAATATTTGCGCCCGAATCAGAAATATTTTCAAATTTTTGTTTATATTTAGCTTGTTGCGAGCCATCCCATCTCCATTTACATATGATGGTTAGGGTCTGCCTCTCTTCTTCATTTATAGTTAATAGCACTTCTTCTAAATAAATTGATAGGCGCATAAGAGTTTTATCAATGAGACTTTGTAAAGTAACTTCCACGAAGACACTTGTCACTTTGATATGTTCCTCAGGCGGATAGCATTACTTTTTTGCCTCTAATAATCTATTGTAGCAAGGATAAAGGAAGATATTTGTCTTACGAATGACTTCGTATTGCTCCCTTGTAAGGTCGGCCTCTACTAACATTTCTAATGCTTGTTGTGGTATCAACTTGCTGTATTTTTCTGAATCATTTGATGATCTGCACGCTTTCTTGTATTTTCGCCCTGTTCGAGATTGAACTTCGATTGGTATTTCGAAGGTCCCATTTAACCAAGATTTGTAGGATTTTAAGAAATCAAACTCTGTCCGTTTCGCTTTCAATCATTTTTTCTTTAAAGCAGTCTTGAAATAAGCAATATTTTGCTTTAGTTTGCTTATATTGCCTTTTGAATCACCATAAGTAGACAATATAAGCCAATTTTTCATCCACATGTTTCAAGCTCTGGCTTTTCATTTTGTTGTAAAGATACTGGCGGGTGACTACTTTCGTTCCCGAAGAGCCAAGGCCACCTACGACCAAAAAGAAAAAATATAGTTTTTTTAGTACATATTTAAATACGTCCTTTTTTATTCTACCGGCATCTTATTCTTATTTATAAATACGTACACAATAGTGCTAAGTATTATAATTTTAAAGATTTATAACGCGAACGAAGGCGAAAGTATAGCTAAATAGCTTTTAAACTCAAAAATCTACAATATTTTATTTTAAAACCACATGTTTAAAAGGTATACGTTAACATTGTAGGCACTTTGTCAGTTACTATAAGAAACATTGATATTTACCTAAGTTACGAGGATCCATAGTGTTCAAGTTGATAACTATTTTCAAATCACAAATATTAACTTCGAAAAATGGGTAATAAAAATATTGCAGAAACCGATCGCGTGCGTAGCAGGGGACTATATAGTTCCGACTACCTGCGCGGCCGCGTGCAACGCGTGGTCGCGGCCAATAGGACCGGTTTATTACTATCTAGTCTATTATTAAGCTCGAGGTGTGACATTTTGAATTTGAAGCAAATTCAAAAAATTAATTATGGCCGCATAAAACTTAAAAATCTACTTATTTACGACGTATGTTATCAACTGTTCGAACGCATTGAAAAGAGATGACCTATGAATGCTTGTTGTAATTTTAGTCTTAATATGATTATGAAAATGCTCCTTTGACTAACCTAGTTTGTTATTCTTATGACATAACCTCCTTTTACTTGTTACTACTTGTTACTTTCTTTCATATTTGCTACGTCTCCATATTTCATTTTTCATTATACATTTTCAAAACAGTCCTTTTCAGAACTCTTCCTTTGTTCAATCATTTACGTTTATTCCAACATCTTTGTTAGTTTTTCCGAAACCTCGTAATGACGATACAAGGTTAAACCTTGCATACGCAAGCACAACAGTTTGTGCTGAATTTATTACAAAATTTTGAAAAGAAGAAAAAAAAAACAACGGCACTTTAATACCACTTTCCAGTGTACAAGAAGTAAGTGTTTTTAAAATTTTCTTAAGCTCAATTAATAGTGATCTCAAATTTACAGCGTGTGGCACACGCCTTGGGTATATCTGTCACAACAGTGAAAAATATCAAGTCTCGGGCAAAATCCAACCCAATTCTGTCTAGTCCGGGTAAAAAACGGCCACATGAGAAAGTTAAATCCTAAAGATCTTGCAGATATACCTCGAAAATGTCCATCAGGAATACCTTATATAATATGTACGAACAAAGTGATGTATATATATATATATATATATATATATATATATATATATATATATATATATATATATATATATATATATATATTATATATATATATATATATATATATATATATATATATATATATATATATATTATATATATATATATATATATATATATATATATAGCTTTACATTAGTCTAAATTGTATTATTTACAGAAAACCATGTCACAATTGCAACTTTAAATGCAGAAATTCGTAACACCCATATTCTATCAAGCGATAGAAGTTTAAATCGTGCCTTATATGCAATGGGGTTCCAGAAAGAGTGTAATCGAAGAGCTTTGGTGGAAAAAAGAAGTATAGCTGAAATGAGAACACAGCTTTTGAAACAATACATGCGAGAAATCAATGCACCAATTCGTAGGCAAGCAATTTTTATTGACGGAACATGGATATACTCAAAAGGAAATCCGGGAAAGTCATGACAAGATGACGATATAAAGAGTGTACGAAAACCTCACGGATATGATGGTAAAAGGATATAGTTATTCATGCTGGAACTGCCGCAGGATTTGTACAGAATATGCTTCTTTGCTATTTGCGTCGAAGTCATTGAAAGAAGATTACCGTGATGAAATGAATGGGGATATGTTTAAAAAATGGCTCATTGAAAATCTCCTAAACAACTTAGAAGCACCTTCATTAATTATAATGGATAATGCGCCTTATCATTCCATGTTAGTGGAAAAACTACCAACATCGTATTGGACAAAAGGTAACATGATTTCATGGTTAATAAAAAATAACATTAATTACGATTCCACCTCATTCAAAACCGAGCTCTATTCATTAATAAAATCACAACGAATAGTAAAACGATATGAGGTCGATGGAATAATAAGGAGTTACAGACAGAGTATTAAGATTGCCACCTTATCATTGTGAATTCAATGCGATTGAACTAATGTGGGCACATGCTAAAGGATGACAAGCACATAGGAAGAGATGGCTTCAAAGACGAAAATGTAATTAGTTTGTGGAACGAAGCTTTACAACAATGTAATCAACATATTTGGGCTAATTGTGTACGCCATACAGAGGAGATTACAAAACAGTGGTATAAACGTGAGGAAGTGCTAGATTTTTCAGTAGTCGAAACGATTATTAACGTTACAAGTGATGGTGATAGTTCGGATACAGATTAATTGTAGTCTTTTCTTTAATCAATGCGTTACTACAACATAATTATGTATTTCACAAATACATACTAATTAATTGCATTAAAATTGATTTAATCATCTGGAAGGCCACAGCATTGCTAACTATTACAATTACAGTTGTACATATTCGAAGATCTTCAAGACTCGTAATTACCGGGTGATTCTTTAATACTGATGACAGTTTGAATTTCCCACAAAACAAAAAATTTTAAAGGTTGTTAATTATACATTCTCATTTATTTAATTCCAGTGGTGTATGTAGTATCAGTCTCTAAATTAATAATTTATTTTTAAATTGCAAATAAATCTCCCGTTTTACAACAAATTTTATATTTATGTCCACCGTTATGTCCATAACACAATTCCACTCTATGCTTCATATTGTCAAACACTTTTTCGAGAGATGCCACAACAGGTGTAATTCTTTCAACTTCCTCCTCAAAATTGTGTGAATTTTCAGTTGCCCACTTTCCATAATTTTGACTATTAATATAGTCAAATAAATGAAACCATGCTTCATTGGTGATAATAATAATAATAATGTGCTTGTTTATTCAACAGACTGAAAGTCTAATTACAGAATAACTTTACGATATCTAGAAAATTACATTTAAAATAACGTTATTTAAATTTTTGTAAACCAATCCAATAATTACATCTATTCTCATTATCAACAGCATGCAGTTGCTGTATAAAAGAAACCCGGTATGGTGTATATGATTTTATGCAAAATCCGTTGGCATGTTGAATAAGACAACCCTGTAATTTGAAAATAAGTTTAGTACAGCTCCACTGCAAACAAGATAGTCGGAAAATATGTCAACTAAAATAATATGTTTGAAATTTTTGACGCTGCAAATTATTTGTCCAATCATATTTGAGAATTATAAAGTGGTACATTCACAGTTAAAAGTAAATTATTACAGTTTACAGCTGACATTTTCCGCGTGCTTTTTATCACTTAATCCATTTATTGCGTTACTCTTGTTTGTTAAAATCAGTTTTTAAGACTTTGGTTGGTTTACTTGTGAAGTAAAGGTATGTACAAGAATTTTTATAAAAATATAATTTTTATGTTTTAAGGTTATCCGTATTATGGCTGGAACTACGAGGAAAACTATACATTCTGAGGCTCGCAACATTATCAAAGATGTTATACAGTTCTTTGATAGACAAAAGCTGCTGGTGAATGGGCATTCCTTTGGTCATGGCAACCAACCTGCAGCGCTGCTGTTGAAGGTCAGTTGCTACTATTTTGAGGATCAGGAAAGAAGCTGTTGTTGATGGTGATTTACTCGATTCACCTTCGAAAAAGGAGAAGCGGAGGATCCAACAAAATAGTAATGGATGAGTGTGATTTAGAATCTTAAAAGAACAGTACAAGAGGTGTTACACTTGACAAGCAAGTGCCGACGTTAAAATTTTAGTGAATAAGATGCAAGACAAGATCAATTATACTGGTGGACAAAAAACTATTTGAAAAAATCTTTTAAAAATTGGCTTCATGGAACGCAATGATATCGTAGCTTGGCGCTCTCGTTATTTACGAAAGCGCAGAGAAAACAGTGCTCTCGGAGACAATAAAAAAATCAATCACGTATTTAGACGAAACTTTTATTTATCCATCTTACGGGGTGAGTAAATGCTGGCAGTCAAAGGACCAACCAGGTATGTACAAAGCTGATCGTTCTGGTCAGCGCTACATTATTGTACACGCAGGTGGTGCATACGGATTTGTAAACAACACGTTAATTTTAAAATCTAAGAGTAAATCAGGGGATTACTACGATGACATGAATCATCAGAATTTTATGCAGTGGATCGAAGAACAGTTGATCCCAAATTTGCCTCCAAAAAAGATAGTTGTTATGGATAATGCATCGTACCACAGCGTTCAAATTAACAAACCCTCAATCCAAGCCACAAGAAAGCAGGAAATTAGAGATTGGCTTAAAAGTAACGAGGTTCCAACAACTGGGGATATACAGAAAGCCGAATTGTTAGAACTGGTGAAACAGTTTAGTCACATTAAAACATGTTATGTGGATGAAATTTTAAAAAAACATGGACATACAATGTTATGTTTGCCTGCATATCATTGCGATTTTAATTCAATTGAGTTCATACACATTTATGTGTATCCAACAATACACATTTAAATTAAGCGCCCAAATATTTTTTTCGGATTGTACTTTAAAAGCTACTATAGCGCCGGTATTCCCTCTCCAACTATATTGTTTGCTGAGTACAACTGTAGGTATCACAAATTTATCCGTTGACAACTTACCAGCTTGATCACTTAACTCACGGATTGATTTTTTGGGACTTGCTTCCATTCCTTGCCTTACGACTTCTACCACTTCATCAATTCCTATTTTCTTATCTTCAAAAAGGTTTTTAACCTACAAATGCAAATAAATGTGATGTAAACATTATCTAATCACTTACTTTAATAAATTCTTGAACTACGGAGTAGCTGTGAATAAAACTGTTTTAAGGCAGGTTGATAATGTATAATGGAAAAGTAAATGAAAATCAAAAACAAATTAACGAAAGCATCACCAGCACTGATGACAAAAAAGAACGAATTAAGTAACTAAAAATATTTAACCGCCAATGCAACACCGTAAAAAAACTAGAATCGTATGCGCGAAATTCAAACTGTCATAAGTATTAAAGAATCACCCGGTACATAACCTATAAATGTTATAATAATTACTAAGCACATGTAAATGTTTTGACATATACCTTTGTAAAAATCAGCATTTTACATTAACTTCATTTTCAATTTTCATCCACCTGTGGGCCAAGGTGCTATTTTTCAAAGCATATTTCATATTATCACCTGCAATTGTAATTAAGACATACCTTTGTATGTATAATAACACTAACACTTCATGGCCTTTAATTTTTATGTTACGATAAACTTTTCTAATCGGTTTTAACAAAATTACAATTCAATAACCTCAAAATATTTAATTTTTTAAATTTTTCTACTAAGTATTGTTTTAATATTGAGATTTGGAAACATTACTACATTACCGCCATTTAAGAGAACATTTATTAAGTTTGATTTTTAATCATTTATTGCTATGGATATAAGTTGACTAATATTTTTCATATTAACCCATCCGTTACTAGATTATGACGTAGGTCAATTCTTTGGTGGCAAAGATAGTAGCGGACTTTCTTCTAGTAACAGTTTCAAATGAAAAATAAAAAAAGAATTTTCCGCCTGAAGTGTTGGAAGTGAAAAGTTTCATTTCAATGAAATTTATGCGTGTATGTAGAGGTCATCAGCATATGTTTGTTTTCCCAAAAATAGACGATATGATAATGAATAATGTATAGTTAATTAATTAAATTAATGTAATAATGATTTGCTATATTCTTGTTTAGATATGATAAAATAATGTTCAAATGACTAAATACGTTTATACATTCTTTTTGAGGTTATATGTAATAATATGTTAAATTTAGCGTATTATTTTTACTGAGCTATTCTGACCTAAGACCGGCGTTACCCTATACAGTGACTGCCATTGCCTGACCTCATAGGGTAAAATCAGCTGCCTTGATTTTGTTTCATTTGTGTTTTATGAACCCATTTAGAATATAACATATAACACATTTCACTGGAAAACTGAATAAAATACGGTTTATCACATCTTTCACATTCTTTTCCCTTAAGTGACCGCCATTCCCCCGTTCTCCCTTAACGTATTTCTGTTGATATTCGTTAAAACATCTTGCGTCCTATCTTTTAATACCTGACGATTTTCAGGCGGAGAATATTCATACACCTCATTTCTTGTGTATCCCCATAAATAAAAGTTGAGGTGTAAGGTTAGGTGACCACACCGGCCAAGCAATTATTGGAAATAATACCTAACAGTAGGAGTAATTTGTGCCTGTAACATTTTAAACGAAAATAAACGGCCCAATCAATTTGTTGTTTAAGATACAAAAGTATAGGTTTTATTTGTAAGATGTAGGTAATAAAGGCTATTTTTAAACCTGCCTACCTATAACGCCACCACGCACATTAACCCCAAACTTTAAAATCAATGTTCGGTGATTATTCGCATTTCCTTATAAACCATTCAATAAAGCTAATTCTTCTATTAAAATCAACTCCATGGAGATCCTGTACCATACGAGGTTTGTAAGGATGAAAACGATGTTGTTTTAGAACTCAATGCACAGTTGATTAGGAAATTGCAGTATTTTCTTCAATTTTTCTTACCGAAGTACTTGGGTCGTCCCTGACGTGTTCCACTATGGTCGCATCTCTTGCTTCATTATTTTTGTTGTAAGTTTTGATTTCGAAAAAGGTACATAAGCTTCTGTATTTCCGTTAGCTTTCAAATAGGGTTCAACCATATGTAAATTTTCTTCATTAGAATGTATGTATATATATATATATATATATATATATATATATATATATATATATATATATATATATATATATATATATCATGGCCGAGCTATAAAGACGTGTGTGCGGGCGCTCTAGATAATTATACTCGTTAAATGGTGAATACCAGGCTGTTTGTAAAACAAAAGCCGTTTAAATAGTTCATTTTTAAATAAGTTTTCTGTGAAGTAAATTAAGTCAACAATGCTTATCAGGGATGGTTTAGATCAGATCAAGGCCATGTTTAATGGTTGTGTCATGAACATATTAAATAATGAAAGCTATAAAGAATCACTGACGACTGCGATAAATTTGACGTTGGGGAATGCAGTCAAGGCTGCTTTAGAAAAACAAGACAAAAAATCACGGAATTGGAAAATGAGTTAAAATCTGTTAAGGATGTAAATAGGAATCTGCAGTACTCTTTAGATTGTTATGAACAATATTCACGTCGTATTTGCGTAAGGTTCGGCCTCTCGGGTGAAAATACAGATAATCTCGTTATGGATCTAATTAAAAGTAAACTTAAGGTGGATATTAACTTCGAAGCAATAAAAAGGTCGCATAGAATAGGAAGGCTGCAACAAATAGGTACTGATAATGAGAATCCAAACGGTACTCCTGTAAAAATTAAAAGTCGTCAATTATCGTAAAGTTTACACTTACAGAGAACGAGAAAAATTTATTAATAACAAGCGCAATTTGAAAGGAACAGGTTTAATTGTAAGTGAAGATTTAACAAAAGCAAGGCACATCGTGCGGAAAGCAGCTGTGGCAAGATATGGTATCAAGTCGGTGTGGACGCGAGATGGGATAATTTTTGCCAAAGTCCAAAACAAAAAAATTACGATGAAAAAACTGGAGGATTTGGTTTAAAGAATTGTACAAATGCTGATATTTAAAAGTGTGCAGTTAGAGTAACGCCGGCCTTATGTATTATTTTGGATCTTTCTTTTTCTTTAGTATTTATAAGGACTTTGTTATTAATATAAATTGTAATTTAAATTTTAGTTAATTACGAAATATATATATATATATATATATATATATATATATATATATATAAGTGACGCATTAGTGTGGCTAAGTCCCATATCTCCTTTATTTAAAGAGATACAAAAAAAATTAAATACAAAAGTTGTAAGATATGTTCTGGTGCATATTCCAAAAATATTTTTAATTATACAGGGTAGATCATAAAAGCTTAGAAGTAATTTTAAATTTTTTTTTAAATAGAAAACCCTATATATTATTACATATTTAGATTCTACATACAATTTTAGACACATTTTAAGTATAATGTCCTATATCTAAGCCTAACCGTTTTGACCAATTTCAAATTTTTTGTCAAAAATGACGTTTGCAGGCCAAAACATAGGTGGAAACCTTTTCTAAATGAAGCCTTTATCAGTTAGTTATGGTTGGTTTCCTTGGAAATGGGGACCTACTCTAATGGTGCTGTATTGATATTTTTGTAATGCATTCATACAGGGTGATCAAAAATGGGCAATAAAAAGTAGATTCAAGAAAGCCTATAAAGTCATTTTTTTTTTAAATGGAAACCCCCTATTTTTTTAATTCTATCTTATTTAGCATTAAACATAAGGGTGACTTTGTATAAGAGTGTATATTCCAAAAAATTGTAGTTTTTGAAATAATGACAATTTAATATTTTTTATTGTAAAAAGGCTATACGGCTTTCAAGTTTTGTTGTTAGTTGGCCGTGACGGCGGGGCGCGGCGAAACAAAAAATCGAGCACTTCAGATCGAAATATTACAATTTATTGAACCCCATATAAATAATTATTTTATTAAACGAACTTAAAGTAAAGACAATATTTTTTTGATTCAACAAATTATGTCCTAATCCTAATCATAAACTTAACACCTCAAATGTAACTAAATTGTAACTAATTATACAGATAAAAGTACTAGAAACACGTCAAATACGTACTACCTAATAAGTTGTTCGAAATGCTCTTTGACGTACCCCCATATGCTAAAGTCCATTTTAGTAAAATCTGGAGATCTAGCAGGCCAAGCAACAGGCCCTCCCCTCCCAATCCAACATTCTGGATATCTAGCATTTAAAAAAGTTATTATCGGACCTGTATGATGTACTGGGGCCCCATCATGAAGAAACCACATTTCTTGTTGCGTATCCTGTGGCACTTGACGCAACAAATTAGGTAGATGGTTTTGCAGAAAGTCTAAGTATACTACCCCTGTTACTCGTTGATCAAAAAAATATGGTCCAATTACATGATTACCGACAACACCTCCCCAAACATTTAAAGACCATCTAGTTTGAGAAGTATATCTTACAAAATGTGGATTTTCGGTAGAATAGTAATGAAAATTGTGTCTGTTTATACTTCCATTTCTGTGAAATGTGGCCTCATCTGTAAATAAAATCAAATGAACAAAATTTCTTTGTTGGTTTATTTTGTTTTGAGCCCATTGACAAAATTCCAGTTGTCTTTGATAATCTTCAGCAACCAACTCTTGAAATAGTTGAATGTGATGGGGGTGCATTTTTTGAGACTTCAATATCCGCTGTACCGTACGTCGTTCAACACCAACCTGCCGAGAAATGGATCGTTCTCCAATATATGGATTTTCGGTAATTGTTAATAGTACATTTAATTAATTTTCCTCAGTCTGTGCACGTTTTTCCCTAGAATTTTTTTCATATAACACATTGCCAATTATTTCAAAACGCTCCAAAAGCTTTTCAAATGCCCTTCTTTCAGGTTTCCGTCTCTCTGGAAACCGTTGTTGATTCAGTCTTCTTGCTAAGAGCGTATTCTTATCACTAGCTCCCAAAACAAAAATCATATCAACCATCTCGCCTTGCGAAAAATTCATTATTTATAATTTTAATTCAAGTTTTAAATCAATTTGCTATAAAATACACTAATGCATCACACAAATTATCAACTGATAATAAATAATGACGTTTCTGATGATCTCTATTATTTTTATATGCCACGCCTCGCCATCACGGGCAACTGACAACAAAACTTGAAAGCCATATAGCCTTTTTACAATAAAAAAATGTTAAATTGTTAAATTTTAACAAACTTGGGCGCGTTGAAATGAGCTATTCTTGGGCTACAAATGTTATAATATTTGAAGTTTTGTTAGTTTCACATGTCGTCGCTAGAGGGCATTGTTCGACATTCCGACAGAAACGGTGAATTTTTGCAAAAAAATTAAATGCATTGGTGTAACTTTTTTTCATGAACAAGTAGCTAAATGATGCTTAAACAAGCTCGCGAAAACCGCATCTCGATATCTTGTTCCTAACCTAAAATATCGGCCAAAGTAAACTTTATACGAAAATCCCTTAAATTTTTATTTTTTTTAACTATATTTTTCTGGAATTGTTGCTATTATGTAAGTAGTGGCCCTAAAAAGGACCGATTTAAAGGAGGAAGGTTTTTAATGCCCCCGTAAATGCTCGTAATGCTGACCATCACGCTCTATACATTACTGAAGCCTCTCATGACTAGACAAAACTGCAGCTTCAATTTCGGCTCTCGGTATGTTACGTATTGCGTTACGAATCCGGTTTTTCATATCTTCTCTAGTAGTAGGTTGAGTCCGAAACACGATGTCCTTTAAGCGTCTCCATAAATAAAAATCGAGGCAAGTTAAGTCTGGTGATCGCGGAGGCTATGGAAACAGACTTCCTCTTCCAATCCACTCTGTTGAAATACTGCATTAATATGCTCTCGCACATTAATAGCAAAATGTGCTGGGCAACCATCCAACTGCAAAAACAATTTTTGCCTTGTTTCCAGAGGCACATCTTCCAACAACAACGGTAATTGATTAGCCAAAAAGTCAAGAAATACATTGCCATTTAGGGGTTGCTCGAAAAAATATGGCTCAATAATTCTGCCTCCAAGTATGCCACACCATACACTTAAACTCCGACGTCCTTGGCGCTGAACTTCACGCAACCAATGGGGATTTTCTGCAGACCAATAATGCATACTGTGCAGATTGACTCTCCCGTCACTACTGAAGGTGGCTTCATCGGTCCAAAGAATTTGCAATAAAAATTCTCTATTTTCGCGTATCATGCCTAACATCCAATGGCAATAGTCTAACCTTTGATCAAAATCTTTCTCTTTCAAGGCCTGGAGCAGAACGACATGATATGGGTGCATTCTTAAAGTAATTAAAAAAAGTTTAAACGAATACCTATATATTTTGATGGCCATTAGAACTTACCCATGGCCCTTCAAAATATTTTGAACCGTTGTCCGTGATATACCCAACTCTGGATAATGCTCTTGTGCTAACATGAGGATTTCTTCCAATATAGCTCAGTACACGGTTAATATTTTCTTGTGTTCTTCCAATTCTATGCCGTTGAAACGTAGGCCGAAAACTACCATTGGCTCGTAAGCTCGCCACTAATCGGGGGAAAAACTCTTACAACGCAAGGGCGCCGATTTGGATATGGAGCCGCGTAAACTCTTTTAGCTACTGCGGCATCCTGAAGAAATTCAAAATAAACCGCAAGCATATCAACAGCTTCATTATTCGTAAAACGCATTTTGAAAGCACAAAAATTGCTCAAAGTAACGCGAAAGTATTGACAACTATTGGCAATTTGAGGATTATGTATGTTTTGTTTAGGTATCTGTTTCCATTGCCTGCTTCTATTAATTGTATTTTTCGTATATATCCATAGTGAATATGCATTTAAACAAACAAAAAATAGGCCTTTCGTATAACTTTTAACATTACTTACTTGCCCGTAGTAATTTCAAAAAGGGTGATTTTATTCTGGTGTGTAAATTTACAAACATTTAAAATCGCAATTTCTAGGTAACCTATTCAGAGCCGAAATTGAAGCTGCAGTTTTGTCTACCCATAAGAGGCCTCAGCAATGCACAGAGTGATGGTCAGCATTTCGAGCATTTACGTGGGCATTAAAAACCTTCCTCCTTCAAATCGGTCCTTTTTAGGGCCACAACTTACATAATAGAAACAATTTCAGAAAAATATAGTTAAAAAAATAAATAAAGATGTAAGGGATTTTCGTATAAAGTTTTCTTTGGCCGATATTTTAGGTTATGAACAAGATATCGTGATGAGGTTTGCGCGAGCTTGTTTGGGCATCATTTAGCTACTTGTTCATGAAAAAAAGTCATACCAATGCATTTAATTTTTTTGCGAAAATTAACCGCTTCGGTCGGAATGTCGAACAAAGCCCTCTAGCGACGACATGTGAAACTAACAAAACTTCAATTATTTTAACATTTGTAGCCCAAGAAAAGCTCTTTTCAACGCGCCTAAGTTTGTTAAAATCGGATTAGCCGTTTCAAAGAGACGGGGGTGATTTAAGGAAATCTTTGAATACCCCCCACCACTTTATTTTTATAGATACGTCAAAAAGTGCCAAACAAAAAAAGTTCAGATTATCTTCGACTTCAAAGATCAGTTATTTTTTTATTAGGTTAGTGTAGCAGAATTCACAGAGACATCACTTTTTTAAATTCAAGATTGCAGTTAGGCCCCCTAGCGGCCATTTTAGAAACATGAAAATATTTTCCAGGTTTTTGTATTGGTCGTTTTAGTAATAACTTTTTTCCGCAAGCCTCTACGATGTATAGTTTCCTAGATACAGTACCTCGCATTCCTAGTTGGCCACCCCGTACAATTCATATAAACATAAGTAGAATTCTTGATCAAAATAAATCCAATTGTGAATTTATACAAATGTGAATTTTTTTTATTTTTATACGTTACTAATTTTATTGAAACACCATGTATCAATTTAATTACATCACGTTGTGCGCATGCGATCTGAATTTGTGTTATATGCCCATGATTAAACCACATTAAAATTACGTTACTTTTGGTAAGTATCCTTCCCTTTTTTTCTTTTTGTAATAATAATTCAACATAAATGCAATATATGTTTTTGTTATTTCCAGACCAGCATGTAAATTACTAACATCCTTTACACAAATGTACATAAATAATACACAATGATAATCAACATAACCACAAATAAATATGTATAAAATCCACAGACTTACATAATTTCATTGCTTCTTTAAGCTACTCCCAATTACGATGTTGATGTGCCAACGTCCATATCGGCAGTAGTTTGAATTCCATACATTATTTGTTCCATCTCCGAAAAATTATTATGATTATGATGTCATATGTCTAACAGAAACATGGCTTAATGTGGACATAAGTGATGGAGAAATTTTTGATACAAATTATTACAACATATGTAGATGTGACAAAAATCAAATTGCAGCGGGTAAAATAAGGGGATGCGGAGTCCTGGTAGCCGTGAGTAAAAAACTTAAAATTATTGGTAGCTATAACTCACAAAACAGTCAATATGACTGTTCAAAGGTCAATATAAAATTAGATAAATATATTTTTACGATAGTAAATGTGCATGTACCACCTGGTGCCGATATATATTCTAGCTTATTTGAATTTTGCGAAATAAATACTCAGATTAATAATAGTCACATTTATATTCTTGGGGATTTTAATTTACAATACATAGAAGAGCCTGATACTGAGTTAACAGTATTGGACAACAGACACAGAGAGTTTTTCAATTTTGTTAATCTACATTCTCTATATCTTAAGAACACTGTAAAGAATATAAATAATAAAACTCTCGATTTAGTTTTGGTACCTGAGGACTGGAAAGAGTTTGGTTACTGTAACACGAGAAGATAACTATTTAACCATGGAGCCACCTAAAACAGGGAATCTGGAAAACAAAAATAAATTAAATAATTTTTAAATTTTAATAAACAAAAAATTAAATCTAAAATATACATATTTTTCTGTTCTGAATATTTTTTTTGTAATCTGTTTTATATATTTTGTTTGTTGTTGTGGTCGTTTGGTTGCTTTTATGAACATTTTAAAATTAATTAATAAGCTCTAATAAATAAAATTATTCGCGTGTCCTTTGTCACTAAAATATATTTCATCAGCAAAAAACAAAGCTGTTTGAAAAACTGACATAGTGCTAAATATATATTAATAGCGTTTTCGATCTATGCATTTAATGCATTGGACAAATTGTCCACCAGAATTGGATAAAAACAGTGTTCGATTTACTCTTAGGATACGTCAATTTTAGTGTTCGATTCAACCATTAAAGTCGGACATTTTGAGAAAAATGGTAAAAATTGTCTTTTTTCATTTAACTACATTTTTAATCCTATTAATTAATTAAAATAAATTTACTCAATAGTTATATTAGTGCGAAATATTTTGAAACATTCAATACACAATCCTACATCAGAATCCGAAATAAATACTCTTATAACGTACGTAAGACCTGCAACAAGTTAAAACAAGTTAAAACAAAAGTTGCCTGAACGAGACTGATCGTCAGTGTACGGAAAAATGTCGCGAGTGCAGTTCGTGCAAAACTATCAAGTGGTTAAAACACAACTTGCTAAATCTAACATAGGACAATATTTTTTGCAACAACTATTGAGTTATGTAAGTGCTCTTGTCTAGCGACAGTGTCCTATTTAATAGTGTAACGAAACGCCAATGGTTTTCTTCGAGAAAAATCGAGATACAAGTGAGAATATAGAACCGGCGATGCGAATGTTCTGGATATTTCTAGGCTCAAAAGGTTATATAAAATTGCCTATCGGCGCGAAGACAGACAGTACAGTACAGTACATAGTGCAGGATACGAAGTTGCATACGGCGAATAGAAAAGGCGAGATTTAAAAGCGGAATAGTTAAAAGTGTTGAGAAAGTGAATGTTTGTGTTGTTTTGTTAACTTTATTGGTTTTAAATAAAGTTGGTGTGAATAATTATCAGTGTTAAATTATTGCCTGAGAAACAAGAGGAAAATCCGTAACAATAGTTTTACCACAGAATAAAGAGACAGAAAGAAATCACAGAAAAGACAATATGGATATAAGAAATTGGTTACAAAAAGCTAAGTTAAATAATTTCAGTAGAAAATTAAATTTTAATTAAAACTTTAAGTCATTCCATTAGAAATGGTCCAAAAATTTGAAAATTGGTTGCTCGACCAGCACCAAATAAAACAAAACTACCATGTAATGATAGCTTATAATGTAGATATGTTATATCCGATGTTAATTTTGTTCCAAATTATTTGTATCGCAACGTTTGGAAAAAAATTCAATTGCACCCTTTACAAAATTGCCAATTGCTCTTTACTCTTTGCTTGTATCTTTGTGAAACAATTTTTATTAGCTTTGGCAAAAGATTCTGTGCATTATTAATATAATTTTATATATTTTTCATTATTATGATGCCGACTTTTTGCCTTCTAATTATAACAAAAATTACAATACTGCACGATTTTGACAGCTGATATCTCAAATGGGACTAAATATAAAACTTGAAATTTTACATATTAAAGATCAAACAGCACTTTATACGTGCTATTAACTTCATTTTGTGTTTTAATCTAGAAAAAATATTAACATCGGATATAGTATATCCACATTATAAGCTATCATTACATGGTAGTTTTGTTTTATACTAATTTTATACTAGGGACTAAGAACAAGAATGATATTAGGTTATTATTTTAGGTCAAAAATCTCTAAAACGGAAAAAGTTCATGATGACAGTAGTGGAAGTGGAAGCAATGATTGTGATGAAGATGAAAATAAAATGGTCGGAACATCAAAATCGGAATCTATTTTTGAAGGAGGTTCAAGTAGTTCTTCAAATCTACATGAAGCTGTGTCGGGAACTGGGACCTCTAAACAAACTGAAGAACGCGACGGCTACCATGAAAATGACATTGGTCGTTATGTTAGTTGTGCCAATAACTTGCCTTCTGAAAAAAAGAAGGATTGTTGACAAACCCTTGGGTTCCATCATCCAATTACGATTTTGCTTCTGATGCCATTCACTTGAAAAGAAAATTTAACCATCGCTGGTTAGATCAATATACTCCATGGCTGGTGTACTCAAGTCGTTTGAAAGGTGCTTTATGTTTGTATTGTGTTTTATTTCCGCCAAGAATTGCTACAGTTAAAGGAGTTTTGGGGTCATTTATGGTAAGGCCTTACATGAAGTTTAAGGATATACATGAAGATTGTAGAAAGCACGTTGGCAGCCATTACCACAAATCTTCAACAGCTGCTGCAAAAGCATTTCTTGAAGATGCTCCTGTTGATGTCCAGTTGCAAATAGGGCACCATAAGACGATTGAAGAAAATAAACAAATATTGTCAGCAATTATTTCATGCATAATATTTTGTGGAATTCATGATTTGCCGCTTAAAGGAAAACAAGGAAATGAGGAAGTTTTCTTTGACCTTTTAAATTTGAGGATTGACTCTGGTGATAAGAAGCTAAAGAGCCACTTGGATAAATGTCAAAAAAACGCAGTGTATACCTCACCAACAATTCAAAATGAGATCATACAATTATGCGGTGAAGTTATCAAAGAAAAAATAATCGAAGACTGTAAACGGGCAAAAGCTTATGCTGTAATGGCTGATGAAACAGCAGATATAGCTGGAAAAGAGCAGCTTTCTATTGGATTAAGGTTCTATGATGAAAGCCAAAAAATAATCAGGGAGGAATTTGTAGGCTACATTGAGTTAAAATGTCAAGATGCTTCTACAATCGCTGGCGCAATTCAAAGTTTTTTAGAAGATAATAATTTTTCCGCCGATAATTGTATGGGATTCGGATTTGACGGGTGTTCCACGATGGCCGGCAAAGAAGATGGTGTACAGGCCATTCTTAAAAAAAGTACGCTAAATCTTTATTTTTCCATTGCTCCAGCCACAGACTAAATCTGAGTGTGCATCGAAAATTTTTGAAGGAAAATCAGGACTGCATAGTGACGAAAGTTTTGGATAAATTTAGTTTAAACCCAAGAAAAATGTTATTAGTTTAATTTAAGTATAATTAAAATCTCAAAGTTTTGTTTTCATTTTCCTTTCTTTTTATCCTAAAATTTTACATTTTGAACGACCATGGACCATGGTTTGACTGTTATAAATCCTGGCTACGCCCTTGTATTTAACTCCTGAAGATCTGCATCATCCATTATTGGTTGTAAAAGTTGATACGAGTAACGTTCATATTTGTGATTCTGAACCACAGGTATCGTATTACAATTTTAAAAAATGTAATTTTCTGGATTTAATTATAAGAGATGTGGACTGAACAGAAGTCCTAAACTGCACAGATGTAAATATTGCTACGGTACTGTATCTTCAAAGAAAAGATCAAACTATCCGGTGTGGTTTACAAATGAAATAATTCAATTATGTAAATTTAAATCTATTTATAATAAAACTAAACATATTTCGGAGCTTCACTTTAACCAATACAGAAAAATTAGAAAAAATTTGAAAAGACTAACTAACAATCATTACAGGTTATATGTGACAGATGTCGAGGCTAATATTAATCATTCAATAAACAACTTTTGGACTTTTGTAAACCATAAACGTGCTTCAAATTTTAATAAAACAAGGATGAAGCACAACAGTAAGGAGTTAACCGACACTGAAGCATCAGAAAAATTTGCTGAATACTTTCAATCAGTATATTCAGAATTTCTTAGTACGTACAAAACCGATTTTAAGGATACCATTAGAAATGAAATACAAGATATACATACGGATTTTCAAATTAGTAATGAATACTTTAATAAAGCAGTTAAAAAACTTAAACCCAAAAAATCGCCAGGAAGTGATTTAATACCACCGTATGTCTTAAAGGGTTGTTCGCAATGGTTGCAGCAACCACTCCTTTACATATATAATCTGTCTATTAGTCAATACAAATTTCCATATCGTTGGAAAGAAAATATCACGATTCCTTTGCATAAATCAGGTAGCACATCAAATGTTCAAAGCTATAGACCTATCACTATTATTTCAGCTCCTGCAAAACTTTTCGAGGTAATATTACATGAACAATTGTTACTTCATGTGAAACCCGTAATTTCTGAAGCTCAACATAAATAAATCCACAATTTCTAACTTATCGGTGTTTACGAATCACGTTTATGAGTGTTTGGAAAGAAACAATCAAATGGGTGTAATTTACACAGATTTTCAGAAGGCAGTAGGTATGTTTGGAGACTTAACCAACACACATACACCACCACCACATTTCCTGTTCCACAACTACGAGGCCATCCGTGCGACCTATCATTACCACAAAACGAAGGTCACAAACCCCGCTTTCCTGTTCCACAACTACGAGGACACCTATCATCACCACAAACCCAAGGAAACTTTCCTGTTCCACAACTACGAGGCCATCCGTGCGACCTACGTTTCCTGTTCCACAATTACGAGGCCATCCGTGCGACCTATCACTACCACAAAACAAAGGTCACAAACCCCGCTTTCCTGTTCCACAATTACCAGACCATCCGTGCGACCTAGGATAATCAAAGTTCGGTGGCACGTCGCACATGTTTTCACTAGAAGATAAACTAAGCGACTGGCACAAAATATTTTATTACATACAATATATAGACAGCAAAACAAAGTATTATTAAGTAATGTAGAAACATGTACAAATGTATTACTCAGATATATGATTTTCTTTAGGAATAAAACATTTTGATTTAGTACACGTGCAAAAGGTCCTCTCGACTTCTGTGTCATTACATCTGCGTGGTGCAAGTAATTGGGCATACGTGCAGTGTGGTGCCCATCGGAGATGCTCCTGTAACGGATTGACATCTGGCTGCCATCGGTTTATTCACATGAAACATTCAACCGTATCGTCTGAAGATGTGGAAATGAATCCTGCTGCAGCAAGCGATGAGGGTGAGTGAACCCCAGACCATGCTCTATACGTTAGTAATCGTTTATCGAAACAATTGTAATACTGAGGATAATAAAAGTTCGGTGGCACGTCGCACATGTTTTCACTAGAGGATAAACTAAGCGACTGGCATAAAATATTTTATTACATACAATATATAGACAGCAAAACAAAGTATTAATACAGAGTTTTATAAAAACCTAATAAAGTCGGCAGCGGCATTTCCTGAATGTAACATTCACCAAGTTATAGGTCCATTGCATGATGTATTTGAGGTCAACATAGCCTGCCTTCTGGAAATGGAAGAATTTGCTAAGGAGAAACTATATATGGATATGGATCTTGCCAAACCTATAACTGAAAGGGGGGTAACGCGCTTGTAGTCAATAGGGATAGTATTAGATGTTAGTCAATATGTGGATGTGTTATAGTGCAGAGTCGTGGCCTAAAGCTGTAGATTGTGTTAGTGCAGTCCAAAGACTAATATGTCAGTTACAATCATTAGAATTCGATGCTGATCATGAAAAAGTGTATGGAATGGGTAGATTTAGTGATGACTATTTAAATAATCTAGTTAATAAGTATGGGGGAGGAATACGCCTTTGTGAAAAATACTTAACATTGCATGTAGGTGATATAGAGTGTATTTGTTGTATAAAGCGATTAATAGAAGACCTTAAAGAAATATCATTGGAGCAATTTATACACGAAATAGAACGATATTTACCGAATTTTGAGTCATCAGATGACGACTCACCCAGTGAAGAAGGTGCGCATTAATGAGTCCAAAAACGTAGTTCACTACATAGTAGTATGGGAGTTGGCTTACAGGCATGCGCGAAAAGGAGAATGGGAACAATTAGCTAGAGATTCTGCACGATTTAAAAAAAAGAATAGATGACTGTGGTAATATAATTTCACCAATTCTCGAAAAACAGCATCGTGTGTGTTTGTCAGACGCTTTAGTAGTATGTAGTGATATATAATGTATAGGATAGTATTAAATAAAAAAAAAGTAAAATAAAAAAAAAATCTATTTATTGCATATAAATATTACAATATATAATTAAGGTTACTTAGCGTATTACACAATGTCTTTGGTAGAAATCCAGGAGTTGTGAGAAGTATCAAAACCCAACCACTTAACGAGAGCTTTATTCCCTTGACGTCGGATGACACGTTCAACTAGATGAATGTCTGGATGTTTAACACTTTGTAGTTCGGGCTCATAGAACCGACCTTGAATCTCTTCATCTCGACTATCACGTAATGTGTAGGTGAGTGGGCTTGAACGTTTAACTGTTGATATTCGAAAGACTTCGTAACTCCAATTAGGTGTGTACCCCTTAGAGAATATGCTTCTATGTTTGCTAATGCGTACATGTTCCCCCACTCTAAATTTAGGTGTTTTACGGTCAAGCACTTTCTGACATTTTAAATGTTGCAAAATATCTGCAGCATTCTTTTCCGTTACATCTACCGGTTTATACCCGGTTGTTCTATGCTTTCTTGAATTATAATCGGTAATAATTTGAGGCAAGATTGATAGCCACTTATATGATCCTTGCATGCTGAATGTTTTCCACATTATTACTTTAAGGGTACGATTGACACGTTCGACTATGCTACTTTTCAAGGTGGAATAACTACTGTAATGATTGATATTGAATTTTTCATTACTTTTTAATTTCTGCATTATAAAACTCCGTTCCCATATCAGTTTGTATATGCGTAGGCATCTTTTGCAATCCAGATAGCAGTTTATCCATTACCTCCGCGACTAGTTTACCATTCTTGCGTTTGATGGGGAAAGCCCAGACATATTTAGAGAAGGCATTAATTATTACTAAAATATATCGAAATCCTTTATTCACATGAGCATAAGGTATCATTTCCACTAAATCAGCTTGAAAGAGATCATTTAAACCTTTTAGTACTACACAACGTCGCGGAAAATTTCTCCTTGCTGGTTTGTGCAGTTCTTCAACAACATCGGATTTACTCATTTTTACTTTGGATTGTAGTACAATCTCTAGGATGAATAATTGTTCTTTGTCGAAAGTGATATCTTTTGGAATTATAGGTTGAATCACACCTTCCTTACGAATAGTTTTATTATTTAGAAACAGCGGTGTCGTATATATTACAGTATCCACTCGAAGATGAATATCTCGAGGTAACCACTACAATGCAATATTTTTCCCTCTGTAGGAAAGAAATATCTACCATTGATACCCAATGGAATATCTACTGTTGTCTGTTGCAAGACACCTTGCAAGGTAAAATAAGTTTCGTAATATATCACTTTGCTTCGTAGCATCACTGCGATGATGAGTAATATGTTTTCCAAATTTATCCACTGTCATTTGTTGATGAAGATGTCTGCCAAATTTATCTATTGGCATAACTGATGGACATGTAGTACTGCCTTTAGTGGTAGTCGTGTAACAATGAAATGAAAAGGATATAGTAATAGGTTTATAACAAGAGCTGTTACTGTATTACTTTTGCTTCACGTAGTTCATCAATTATATATACTACTTCGTTGTGATTGCTAGTATTTCCTGTCGACATTGATCCTAATAATTTCCGTAGCCAATCTACTAACTTATTCGGGTTATTCCACGGTACAAATTCAATAGCTTTGTTATTGTATCGCAATAGTTGCATGCCACCACCTCTTTTGGAGATAGAAGTTGTTCGAGATCTTGTGGTTGGAGGGACAATAGATGATGTAGCTGACCGTTTTCTAGGTTGAAGTAATGGTTTAATGATTTCCACATATTTTTAC
Organism: Vesta saturnalis; assembly: GCA_036346205.1. NCBI lineage: Eukaryota > Metazoa > Arthropoda > Insecta > Coleoptera > Lampyridae > Vesta > Vesta saturnalis. The sequence continues at coordinate 2,040,350 of JARFJB010002108.1, read as the reverse complement.
TATTAGTTCCTCGGATTTGGTCTGTCGAGTTATAATTACGTCGGGCAGCATTAGTACGACGCAATATGTCATTGTATTGCTGTAGGTCACTCTTTTGTACCCGTAGGAATTTTTTAAAAAGTAGTTCATATAATCCCGGTGTTCCTTCATAGTCTAGGAGGATCCATCAGGAAGAGTGATATGAAGGTTTTCACCAATAAAGTCTAATTCAGCATCACCAATAAAAATTTCTCTTCTTCGGAATGAAATGTACGCCATATGTTAAGTCATACTCGTCTTCTGTATCTCTAAATATACCTTCAACGTAGTACTTAGCTAATCCTTGGTATTGATTTAGATAATCTTCAAAGGCGGGTTGAGATCCAGCAGCTAACAGTTCTGATTTCAATTGTTGTAAAGTAGGAATTTCCACATCATCATCGTTAGTGGTATCAGCAATTACAGTTTCCTGCGAAGGTTGCGCAATGGTTGCGGGAACAAGAGTGCGTGGAGCCTTCCGTAATCCAGCTGTTTTAGGTGTGTGATGTAAAAACTTCAGTTTCTTGTGCAATGACTTCATTTTGACAGCTTCTGGCGTAAGGGGTTCAGCTTTGATGAGAGAACATCTTTCTTAGTAATCAGTTGTTTTAATGGTTGTGTAATAGGTTTAAAGTGTGCTTCTATTGCACGTTCTGTAAACAGTATCTTCTTTCAAAGTAGCATATTTTTGTTGCACGCTCTTGCGAGCACGCAAAATGTCTTGTACTAAGCGCTCCTTCATTACGACTGCATATGTTCCATACTGCTACCATATTTATAATGCTATAAAACAGTCAAATCTCTTACGGTACCGACCTGTATTAACATCGCTTTCTTTATCAATAACAAGAAAACCGAATTTGTCTTGCCAGCAACAAAAACATAAATCTTTAAACCTATCAAAGGACATATCGACATTAACGTGATCATCATACACATGCTTAAGATTAGTGTGATTTTGTTGAAAAGAATAAGTAAATTAGCATTATCACGTATAAGCTGTTTTGGAATTGAAGAATATGTTTGACACAGATAGAAACAATCATTATTTCGATGTCTGCCAAAACAGAAATGATCTCTTATTTCATTTTGCTTATGACACGCTACATCATCGAAAATCATTATTGAATTTTTACGGGAATCACTAGGGGATATAACATCACTATTATCACTGTATTCGAAATACCCGACTTCTTTTATGGGTGTCAGTAAATTTCGTAGGTACTGGTATTTAGGTTGATATAATGATTTGCAATAAATATATACATTTTCAAAACGTAAACCATTTGGATGTTCTAACAAGCTAATCATAACATTGGTTTTTCCACAGCCGGATGGTCCGACGATTATACCTCGTTTACATCCTCCTTTTAGTAAACCGCGGTGTTTAGAGTAAAGTTCCTTGTTATCAGCTGTGTCATAATTTTTAATAGGTAATTCTGTGTCTTGCGGAATGAAGCGTATGGTGCCCGTCATAGTACTAAATCACAAATTGTATGGTACTAATATATATACGTGTCATACAATGAAAGTAGTTTAGTAGTGGAGTGACAGCCAGTCTGGTATGAAGTATACTTCTCGGTGTAATAAGAAGAAAAGGGGTTCAGGATTAATTAATACCTTAATTAATAAATTACCCGTGGAGTTGCATATACCTGGGTATAGATACTGCGGACCGGGTACCCGTTTACAAAAACGACTAGCTCGCGGCGACAAAGGTATTAATGAATTGGACGAAGCCTGTAAAGAGCACGATATTGCATACTCCCAGTCAAACGATTTAAGTCGACGACACATTGCCGATAAAACTTTGCAACAAAAAGCTTGGAATAGATTTCGTTCTACCGACGCTACATTTGGAGAAAGGGCTGCTGCATTAACTATAGCTGGAGTAATGAAAGGAAAACGGAAAATGGGGATGGGTGGAAGATCACGGACAGGCAATAGAATGGGAAGCAAATCACGAAGAACAAAGCGTACTCGCAAACCAATTTCATTTAACAAAGCGGTACTTCTAGCGCGACGGCGTGTTGGTGGTAAACTTCGATCATCTTTACGATCTACAATACACCAAGCCTTAAGCGTTCTAAAACATAAAAAAATCATGTCACCCAAGAGCAGAATATTACCTATACCAAAACGAGTGGGGTTCATACCTCTTATTCCCCTATTTGCAGCATTAGGAGCCTTAGGTTCGTTAGGTGGCGGTGCAGCTGCAGTTGCAAAAGCGGTTACCGACGCAAAAGCTGCGACAAAAACGTTAGAAGAAACCAAACGACACAATCAAGCAATGGAAGCAGCAACCGTTGGAAAAGGTTTATATCTAAAACCATATAAACGAGGTTTGGGCATATATTTACAACCGTATTCAAAAAACTCCCACTGAAGCTACCACGCCACGCCTTAAGTAATGTTGAGCTATCAAAATTTGTTGAGCAATTAAAGATTCCCTACTTTAGAGGGATATATATGCGAGATAAGCTACCTACACGAATTCATAGGAATGAATGTGGTATCGTGAATCTGGATAATCAAGCTAATCAGGGAACACACTGGACAGCATATATTAAGCGTAATAGACATATAACATATTTTGATAGTATAGGACATGTTAAACCACCCTTCGAATTAGTCCACTATTTTAAAAGTGATGGTAGCAGAAACACAATTGATTATAACTTTACTAAGGTTCAAGAGTTCAATACATACAACTGTGGTCATCTAGTCTTACGATTTTTATACGACTGCTCGTTCTGATTGTCAGTAGTTGCTACGTGATCGTGATGTCGTACACATTTACCTTCACCGGTAAAAGCTGCATCCTGCAAGCCACATTTAATCCACCGATTTTTCTTGATAATGAGTCGGAATATGTAATGGGGTTAACTAGTTTTGAATCGTTCAATACTATACAAAACGTTACTTCAAAGAACAACATGCTCATATTTGGAAGAGATAAAATTACAATACCGCCAGGAACATACGAAATCGCAGATGTGAATAAATATATTAATGACTCAGTGAAAGACGATAAGGGGTATATTGATTTACGAGCAAATAATAATACTATGAAAGCAACCATGAAAGCAACCCATAACATTAGTTTCAATGTAGTCCATTCGATAGGGCCTATGCTGGGCTTTAATAAAACTGCTGTTTACCAAGCTAAAAAAGTGTACACCTCTGAGAACCCTATTAACATCATCAAAATTAACTCATTAATTATCGAGTGCAATATAACAAGTGGTAGTTTTAAAATGGTGAGTCATCACACATAATTCATCAATTCTTTCCCAGTGTACCAGCGGGATATAAAATAATCGAATCACCTCAACATGTTATCTACTTACCTATAAATACATCTACCATTTCAACAATAACACTTAAAATAGTAGACCAAGACGGAGATCTCGTCAATTTTAACGGAGAAGTCATAACGATAGGACTACATTTAAAGAAAATATGGTGACGCGGTATAATACATGTGCATGTAACCAGTGCAAAACAAACTATAAAAGAGTGAAGTGTGGAAAGGGTACAGTCAGTAAGCGTTCAGCGACCAAAGCGTTGACAGCGCAGAACAAAGCATTCTTGGAGAGTCTCGGGTTTACAGTACTACAATGAGTGTATTAAACGTTAATGAAAAAGTTGTTGTTGATAATGCTATAGTCAATTCCGAACTGCACACCCATCAACCATATACTACGAGATTTGGAAACAATGATGAAATCAGGATACCCATTCAGGAAGACATGTGCACTCTACCATCAGAAAGTTATGTTTATGTAGAGGGAAGATTACTGCGACAGGATGGTACTGTCTGCAATACCGCAAGGTTCGTTAATAATGGTATCGCATTTTTATTCAGTGAAATTAGATATGAAATGAATGGAATAGTGGTAGATTCCGTAACTAAGGTGGGGTTAACGTCGACAATGAAAGGATTAGTATCATTGACACCCAATGATCTTGCCCGCCATCAAAATGCCGGTTGGTTTCCTACATCAAACAGCACACTAACAAATGAGCAAGGGTATTTTAATGTCTGTATACCTTTGCGAATGCTGCTTGGCTTTGCTGAAGATTATAATAAAGTGATTTTGAACATTAGACAAGAACTTGTATTAATTCGTAGTAATATTGATACCGATGCAGTAATTTCAACTGTGGACGAAGCATTAAAAGTTAACATAGATAAGATTTATTGGAAAGTTCACACATTGTTCCAGCATTAGCGGAGGAATTAGCGTTAACGAAATACATTGATAAAAATGTGAATACTCCACTAGCATTTAGAAGTTGGGAAACCCACATATATCCCGCTATACCAACAACAGATAAGCATACATGGGCAATCAAAACATCGACTAGTATTGAAACACCGAGATACATTATTATAGGGTTTCAAACTGGACGAGAAAATAATGTTATGCACGATGCGAGTAAATTCGATAAATGTGCACTGAAGAATATTCGGGTATTCCTCAACACCGACCGTTACCCGTATGATAATTTAAATGTTAATTATGATAACAATTGCTTTGCCACGCTGTATGAAATGTTTGCTAAATTCCAAATGTCATATTATCAAAGAGATGGACAACCATTACTCACACCTATTCAATTTACGACGGCTGCACCACTGATGGTGGTCGACTGCTCAAATCAAAAGAAGTATTGCACTCGAAAGCAGTAGTTCTTCGTGTAGAGTTTGAAACATCGGCCAACATACCCGCTAATACGACAGCATACTGTGTTATACTCCATGATCGTTTAGTTACATACAACGCGTTAACCAAAGCAGTACGACATTGTAATGCAATGTCGATTATGGTGGATGTACAAGGGTTTAAAATTTCAAAAATTTTATACCAAAAGAACTCGCCATTTATAATGGAAACAAATTGCTCACTACGTCTTTAAATCACCGTATCCCTGGCATACATTGGATGCAGAGAGTCGTCGTCAAGCTACTTGGTTAATACATAACCAGCACTGTATTAAATGGGAAGAAGGGTATACACCACCACACCACTTTCGAAGAATACTCGAGAGATTGATTCAGCCAACAGATTCTGTCTATGTCAAGGGCAGAGAGAAAGCAGATTACATCAGAAAATTTGTGACCCAGCCTGTTATTGAACTTGAGGAAAGTCCACCTCTTCCTGCTATGCAACCCGTTTGTTACTTTCATTGTAAATCATTATGCCACTGTGCTTTGAGTCGGGTATATCATTTATATAATATATATGTAATGCAGTAAGTCTTGTACACATTTTTTAATAAAAAAATAATAAATAGTCATTAGCGTTATTTTTTATATCACACAGTATTTATTTAGCATGTATTCTCTTACTAACGAATTAATACATAATATTAATATATGTTAAACAACTAAAGGAATAATACAACTTATTATTAATATTACTTTCATTATGGAGAGAATATAGGAAAGAAACTAGCAAGTGTCAGTACCCAAACTATTCTTCTGCCGGTTAATATAAATTCATTTGCTTAGCAACCTGCAATAGTTCGCTCAACGGATCAGCATTCTCCAATTCCGGTATTCGCCAATGCCCCCACGCCAATGTAGAACACGTATCACGTAGTCGATATCGTTTGTCATCCTGGGACCTAAAGGCAATTTTGTTTAACATTTCGGTATATATATCATGTAAGGTTGATCGAAAGACAAGCATTTTACACATTACTGTTTTATCAGACCCCTCCGCAACCGCTTTGTAGTCTACTTCCGTCAACACTTTCTGAATAACTACTTTCTTAACACCTTTCGCTTTCTTAACAACTTCCTTATCAGCAAGCTTCAGACAGTATGACTTCGATCCAGCACCATAAAAATAATGAATCGCTTTCCCTGCGTACTCATCTTTCATTCGTCCAACGACGGAAGCAGTCGTAGGAATACCATGCAACTCATTATGATAGTTGGAAGTATCATATTCGTCTAAATTATTTCGCATGTGTGCATACATATCATCAGTTACTATCTCAACAATCAAAGAATCCGTGTCAGTATAGAGCAACGTGACATTCTTGCCATAATGAGCTCGTAAGATATCATAAAAAAAACCGATACATTATAATTTTGGAAAGCTCTAAAATACTGAATCCGACATAGACGGGTTTGTCGTACGTAACTACCTGTTTCGACAATTCCGCCGCAAACAATTTATCAGTGAATTGAATAAAATTTTTAAATTGCGGTTTTGCAACGTACCGTGCTAGACCTACCCGACGACCGTTATTTTCCCAATGTGTTAACAGTTTAATAACTCTTCGTTTATCGACATTTTCCATTGTTTTACCAAACACGCCATTATTCATGATTTTATAGAAATCCTTTTCAAACTTGTTCTGTGCTGTGTTGCGGAGAGCTGTATTAAGGTCTACGTATGGTATTAGCCACGGACTCTGACGAAAGCGTAAAACCCTATGAATACGAGTAACAATTAAGCCATGCTCTATACATTGTTTTAAATAGCGGTAATGTATAACATAGTTGGTCTTATCACACAGGTTCGGGATTAACTTCTCCTCCTGGGAATGTGGTGCGCAGATCATTTCAGGACAAAACGGATAATCGTTGTGTTCGTCATGCAGATGGTGGGGATAATGTATATCAACCTCCAGTACAAATCCAACATCGGCGTCATCATCAATCTTTACTACGTCAAAGTGTTCTATTTCCTCTTGAGGTAACCACATAAACCCATCGTGAGGCAGGTATTGCTTCATACTCCAGCCGTATAAATTCGTGGCATCTAAATATTGTAAAAACACTTTCGGTTGTTTAGGATCATAGTTTGGAACAAACTCGTTATTAGCGATGCTTCTCCGCTTGATACAAGTACTTACTCCACCCCGAATACCTTGTTTAAAAAGTGATACATATCCATATCCGTCAGTAATTCTAGCTCTACTTTCGTACATTTCAACATGGCATCCCACGCCAATCCAGGTAAAGTGACATACTGTGCAGGTTCTAACCCATACACACCCATACATAATCTCCTAAAGTTTTCAAACACGTCAGCCAATAACAACACATCTGATTTTAAATAAATATCAGCATAATCACCTAGTGTATTACACTTAAAGTGATCCCATACCAGTAGAACGCGACAGTATTCGTCATCGGAAATATTTGCATCGCGCATTTTATCGTAGAATTTGTCATATGATGGCACCGTGACGTCGTTCAACTTACTAAAGCTGTCTACGTACGCATAAGGAAACTACCTTTATTTCTCACTAAGTTGAAGTCGCTATCATTACTAAAATATTTCCGTACCTCCATACATTGATCATCTGATAAATTCTGGGATAGAGTATCTAAGGATGCAGCCATGAATCTACAACTATCGACGAACCGTAAATTAATGTATTTCTTTTCCCTGATACCATGACTGTTTACATATTCATCAACAAAATATGCTTACCAAAGGAAATATTTTTTTCACTGTTAACCGGAATTACTAAAATTTTTCCGTTTCCTCCTAATTGTTTAATAAACGGGTGAAATCTAAATGAGATTAATTAAAAACGGGGAACCTAAATTAAGTTTTTTTCCCGTTGAATGTTTCTTTCACCAACAAATACTTACCAAACGTTAATATTTTTACTTTCCGGAAGTCGGAATTTCCCGCCCGTAAATGTTTTGGAAAGGTAACAACATAACCACTGGTTATTAAAACGGGGTTAACCTGTGTTTAATTCCGTTAATGGTGCTTGGAACCAATACTTTAAAGTTCTTAATATCCGTTTTCCAATTTGTCGGTCCCTTTAAATTCCCGCATTATTCCCAACAGCTCAACTTAGCCAGACCGTTTCCACCACTTAATGAATAACTAAACGAGTATGGTTCGTGTTTACACGTTTTATCGTGAACGGTTTTTCGGGATCTGGTGCAGCCGTATCTACCGGTACTAAGAGCGCTTCAAAATCCGCATATATTACGAATGGTAGAACCATTTGTTTCTGATAGTTCGAAACGCGAGTATATTTTCCCTAGAATTCCCCGGTTATGTCTTTTTTGTTTCACGCCCGGTAATTTTGTATATACGAAGTTACAGTCGTGTGACACGTGTCGGGTTAATTGCTCCTCGGATCTAAAGTAATACAAGCATGCATCACAAAATACATTGCTCCGTTCCCCGAGTTATTTGGTTGCTAAGTAAACGAAAAAATTTAATGCTGATTATCTGTTTGGTTACTGACTAATAATAATAAATTAACATGGACTGCCTGTTTGGCTTTGGTATAATACAGAGGCCCCACTCCTTGTGACACGCTGACCATCTATCGTTCTTAACCCATAAACATTAATGGAAATGTTGTTATTGGTCTCAAACGTTGAAATATTCGTCAGTTTAACAGGGAACTGTACACCATTCCAGTTGAATAATGTCTGGAAATCATGGTAAGATGTCGTCCGCTGGGGTAGACCCTTTGGTGTCACTAGTGCCGATACCAACAGCCCATGCAAAGCAGCAGTTGTCATTATTTTTACATTGACTATGGCGTGTTTATGTGCGATTTCGGCGGGGACAGCCATATTGAAGAACCCGTAATGGGTGCAAATTTTAATTTCACCTCTAAATATACGAATTGTACCAGGGACCACCCTAAAACAGGTGTTACTAATCGCTTACACCATTAGTCACACTTACCAGAATCTTTCTGTTGAAATTCCGATTGCTTCGCATCCAATATGTTACTTATTCTTTGGAAATACTCTTCCAACACCGTCCCAATACTTAGAATGTCATACTTAGTCTGAAAGGATTTCAGTTCTGTGCGTTCCTTACTGTTCAAAAGTATAAGACCAAACAGTTCCACATTACATTTTAATGAGTAGTGTTTCTGCAACTGAATTTGTACTACCTTCAATACGTTTCCTTTAACGTCTGCCATAAAGGTGAACACATCAGTATGCATATTGCATGGTGACAGCCGATACGACACAATGCGTTGTTTAAACGCATTTCGAATCACTTCGACCCCAGTATCGACTAGTAAACAGATATTAGCTTTATGCCTATTGCTTCTGAGGTGTCCTTGGAACGCATACCGAGATATATCCATTGAACAATCAGTGCAGTGGACACTATCACCAATTTTTTTAGGTTGTTCTGGTTCATCGCATTGGTCAGACATACGCTTCCTTGAGTTGCCCAACCCTGATGGTCCGGGTTTCGCATTATCCTTCGCGTACTTTACCCCAGATGGTCCCGGTTGCGCAAAGTAATCAGTATCGTGTCTATGTACTGCTTTGTTATCGTCGGAAGTGATTCCTTGCACCACATTGCTCCCTGTGGTTTTGTTTTGCAACGGAAACCTCCTGCATGTCAGATGGTGGAGTAGATACTGTCATCCAGCACGCAGTTTTTTTATGGCGAAGGAGCGAATCTCTCCTGGAGAAATCTTTCATGCATTCGCAACGGAATCGATTTACACCTGAAATGACATTGAAGACAAAATATTCTAATTATTATGTTGGGTGAGGGGTTATTATTTACCCTGCATTGTAGACAAGATAGTTTCAGACTGTTATAAAGCTGGTGCGTGCAGGTACAGAGTTAGATTGTGAGTGCTAATACAAGAAGCGGTGTGGTATATACATCGCGTGGGGAGGTATTTTTTAGAATATCTGCTGACCGCACACGTACACATCTGCATGCGCGGAAAAAAAATAATAAAAAAATAAAAAAATAAAAAAGGAAAAAAATAAAAAAATAAAAATAAAATTTCGTGTTGAATTAACACTTCATCAGGGCAACTAGAACAATATTTATAAGTATGTTATTAAAACTACAATAACTAACAATATTTAAGGGTATGGAACCAATAAATAGAAGCTAATACTAAAATTGTTTTTGTCAATATGACTGAATTACAATAAAACTAACTAGATTTAATAATAAGCTTATAATCCAAACATTTATCAATAAAACTATAATTTGAATTTAAAAGTTAAATTTAAAATTAATGTTCATAATTGTATAAACTAAATACTACTAAATAACCTTATTTAAAAATTTAAAAGAAATGTAAATACTGCTAAGATTATTAACATCACTTCTAAAATTCTTTAAGCTTAAAATATAATGGGAATTTTCTCTTAACGTTATACCGATACAACTGAAAATAAACATTCCATACTTATAATATTCATAAATTCGGTTGAAAAAAATAATAATTAATTAAACTATTAATAATATATAAAAAAGATCTTACCATTTCGATATGTTGCTTATTGCAAACTTTGTTTCAAGTACTGTATCTTCTTAGTAAAATTGATTTGCTTATATACAAAATGGAAGGCTAAGAATGCATAAACTGGAAACAAGTGTCCACATTCCATATATGGTAAGGTATAGTGAAGGTTAATGTTACTTTATTACATTGTAATATTTAATTAAGTAAAACAGATTGCACATAGAAGAATGCACTCTTATAAATACAATACGTGACCATTTTTTAGTTATTTCATTTACGTCAGCAACTGTGACATATTTTACCAGTGTAATTTTTTGTGTGGGAAAAAATTTGGCTTTTTTCTAATATTCATTGGAATAAACAGTGTCTTTTTTTACGTAAGTATATGTGCATTTTTTATTTCAATCTGTTTAACGTGTATTACACCCAGAACTATTTTTTTTCATATAATTTGGTTAACAATATTGTCTAATAACAAACTGTTTTTGCTATAATTTTGAAAAAAAGCCTCCTGTCTTTTGTGTTTTTTCAACTTATCACTTGAGTAATATTTTTAATGAAAAACTCGTTTTGGTTAACTTACCTCGTAAAGAATTAGTAGAAAAATGTTTTATGTTAAACACTAATGCATCGATCTTTTCTATTATTATTTAGATAGTTTGACTAATTACTTCTTTCTTTTTTACAGATCATCCTATCCAGGAATGCAGGAAGTAAAACTCTATTTCATTTTTATTGATAAAGGGTGTAGGTAAACAACTTATTCATTTTTTTTTCTTGTAAACATCATTGACCGGTTCACAATATATAATTCGTGTAAGTGTTTTTTTCGATTTCAAACAAAACACTTTTTTAATATTTACTTATTATGCTTTTTTTTTATACACACATGATTAAGTAGTCTACTATGTATCGTTTTATAACTTAATAAACTAGTTTTATCCCATTTGTTTTTATTCCAAATTTTTTTTACATGTTATACAGAAATATTACTTTTCAAAACTTCCTCACTCTCAGAATTTTAATTATTTTTTGCTATTTCCTGAATAATAAATCAATCTAACAAGATCACAATTCACCTTTTCATTTACCAAAACATTTTTCACACTTATCATATACATCTAATCTTTTTTTTATTTCTTTTGCAGTAGAAACCGATGGCAGTCAGATCCGTTACAGACCACGTACACGCACATGTAATGAAACGGAAGTGGAGAGGAGCTTCTGCAATTGTACTAAATCAAACTGTTTTATTCCTAAATAAAATCATATTTCTGAATAATACATGTTTCTATTGTAATTTGTACTTCTTTTTTATATATGAATTAAATATATATAAATGTCTTTCTTTCTATATATAATTTACAATGTATACGAAGGTTGCCTGTCTAGACTGCATCCTGCAATTTTTTTTAACACTAGGTCACTGTCAGAGACATGGAAACGGTATAATTACAGGTTTTATCAATGAATCTGTATATCTATTTTCCTTTAGCTTTAACAATTAAAATTACAATTGAGAACATCAAGTTTTATATAAAAAAGAATGTGATTTTTTTTTTTGTAAGACATGTATTTGTTAAATAACTAGGAATCTTTTCCATTCTAAGGATATAAGAACGTGTAGGTATGACTTATTAGCATATTGAATTTGTATAAGAGTATACAGTCTCTTTAAACTTATTTTAACTATGTAAAAAATCATCAATTTATATCTAAATCCTTTGTTTCAATGGAAATTAAAAATTAGAAGATCAATTTACATCTTTACGTCTATAAAAGGTCATTTTTTATCTGCATATAAAGCAACAGGTTTTTTTTCAAGCTAGATTTACTTTTAGCATACTTAAACTTACTTAAATCATTCCATAAGAAAAACAAATCGTTAATTTATAGAATGATTTTGGACATACTCACTTTTGTCATTAAAATGTGTCATCTGAAGCTTCCTTTAGAAACGTAATACTTAGTAAAATACATGCACATGTTTTGAAATATTTAAAAAAATATATAATTTATTTATCTGAATAATACAATGTATCTAAAGGTCACCTGTTCCCGTACAGCTCATATTCGCTAAAATTGTTTTTTACTTTGTAGTCTGCATAATTATACCTGTACATAAAATTTTTTATTTACTATTTCTTCATTATACTTACAGTATAATTAGATAAATACATGGTATTTGTTTTGCAAGTCATAGTAATTAAACTAATAAGTATTAATATTGTTTACAACTAGTACTGCAGTATGTGCCTGTTATAATGTATACGAAGGTTACTTGTCTAGACTACATCCCCGCAATACGGCTCATATTCGCTAAAAGTTGTTTGTTACATTGTATCATGTATACCTTGATTTAGGTCAATCCCAGACCAATAGGATTCGCGCGTTTCAAGGCGTCTTCATGGTATATAAGAGCAGCATAAAACGCATTTCGACTCAGTTATACCGGGGATACTTCGTCGTCGGTAAGCATATTGTACGAGTGAATGTGTGAGTGTGAGTGTGTGAGTGTGTGTTTCAGTGTGTGTTTTGAGTATGTGAGTGTGTATTGCAGTATGTTTTTAGGGTTGGTTGTTTTAGTGTGTTTTTAGTTTGTGAGAGGATGAACGGCTCCTCATGTTGCACCCCTAACACAACTTTTTTGATGTCTACGATGACGACTCATGTATACTGTGTGATGAGGTGGCTACGTAGACGAGTGTCTTTTTTACTGTATCTATTTTATCTTTGCATATTGTATAGGACATTCGTTTAACTTATCGATTGATCAATTAATCAAAGCATTGTGTTGACTATCCTTTTCTACATATTGAATACAATGTACACTATTAGCTAACGTATTATTTCAAAGTGTCGTTTTGTACTCTTATTAACTCAAGTAACTAACAAGGATAACGTTAACAACAAATTAAGTTTTCTTTATACGAACAGTTTTGATACCAACATTACCAACTTTAACAACTCCAATAAATATAAATGTCATAATGTTTGCAAATAAAAGACAAAAGTTTTATTTACATCGTAGATGTACCAAAAAACATATTATTTTCAATAAAACTTAAATTGAATTTTGGTAAGTTATTATATATTCTAAAATGTTGCATAAATTTAAAATAGGTATTTGTAGGTTAAGACCAATGAACTCTTCCAAAATGAAGTAATTGTTCCAATACTTTTACATAAAGTGGCGATTATATATCTTTGACGGCAATACATTTGTGAGTTAATGGTTATTTATTTGATTTATTCATAAAGATTGAATTTTTAGGAACGCTACTAATCATAATGCTTTGAAAACATTCGAATTGCAAAATACGTAATGATAATTTCAGTCATCGGTGTTTATTTATACACTTGTTTGTTAGAAGATTATTATAGTGCAATTCAAAATTATTGGTGTATTTAATGTAATTGAATTATAGTACTTTTTAAACTTATTCAAAGTATCGTTTCAAACACAATATAACCAATAATGTAATAAAACGTAAATTTGTCCATTCACATTTAAACATGACTGTGTTGAAAATAATTTATTGTTATAAATTTAATGTTAAACAATAACATACGTTATATTTATTATTATAGATTATAATTAAGTTTTTGGGAAAACTGTTTGCGTTAAAATTCAATTAAAAAAAAATTAAATGTTCACTACACTTCATTTTCTGTATCTGTGTTATCAAGAACTATATAACGTTTGCCTTACCAAGATTCTTAAAACATTTTGAACTGGAATCTTGCCATATTCTTTTTGCTTCCTTTTGCAAATATCCATGTTTCGTCGAGATAAACGAACTGCTTGTAGATATCCTGTTTCAAAAGTGATGTAACTTCTCAAAATGTTAACCTCATCGATGCTATTGAAGTTTTTCGCAAAAGCTTTTCTATTGTTAGTTTGAAATGAAATCCAATGTCCAACAAAACGTGGAGGCTAGTCCTTTTACACTCAACGATACCTCTTTCTTTAATTTTGTTAGGCGTATCTAATGTAACATTTCATGGTTAATATACATGTTTAAATTGTAGTACCTTTCACTTTTTTTGTCGTTGATCCATGTCTTTTGTCTTTAGACTTTTCGTTGAGGTTCATTTTTTGTTTTTTCTTATTTTGATGTCGTCGTAAAGCATTACAAATAGTTTTCGTGTCAATTTTCAAAGCATCGCTAACCCTTGCACCTGCTGTTAATGGTGATAAGGGCCCGTTGTTCTGTTTTCTTTATTAAAGTATTCGACTAATTATGGATCAATTCGTCTACGGTAATTGACCTACGAAGCATGTTGATGTGCTACAAATGAAAACATAAATGTTATCTCTTTCTATAAAACGAATTAATCTTTACCTTAAATGAACACTAGAAGGAATGAATAAACGAAGAAACAAATCAACCGATGAACGTACGTAACCTCAATCGACGTATAAGCAAATAAAGGAAAGTTGTTCTGTGGAAAGGTTGGTATCAGTGCTCATATTTTTGTTTTAAAGTACAGACGACGGTCATTTCGTGATTTAATGCATACATGACGTCATCGGGATAAGTTAAACGAATGAACTTTACATATGTTGTATATATTGTATATATTGTATAGAATAAATTATTTCCTGTCAGTATCTTACTGTCTTCGCTGCTGTTAACATTGTGGTTACTAACATGTACTAAATCAACATGGTTGATTATTGATATTTTATGTATATATTGTATGTAATAAAATATTTTATGCCAGTCCTTAGTTTATCCTCTAGTGAAAACATGTGCGACGTGCCCCGAACTTTATTATCCTCAGTATTACAATTGTTTCGATAAACGATTACTAACGTATAGAGCATGGTCTGGGGTTCACTCACCCTCATCGCTTGCTGCAGCAATTCATTTCCACATCTTCAGACGATACGGTTGAATGTTTCATGTGAATAAACCGATGGCAGCCAGATGTCAATCCGTTACAGGAGCATCTCCGATGGGCACCACCTGCACGTATGCCCAATTACTTGCACCACGCAGATGTAATGACACAGAAGTCGAGGAGCTTTTGCGTGTACTAAATCAAAATGTTTTATTCCTAAAGAAAATCATATATCTGAGTAATACATTTGTACATGTTTCTACATTTTAATAATACTTTGTTTTGCTGTCTATATATTGTAAATAAAATATTTTGTGCCAGTCGCTTAGTTTATCTTCTAGTAAAATGTGCGACGTGCCACCGTTTTATTATCCTAGGTCCGGATGGTCTGGTAATTGTGGAACAGGAAAGCGGGGTTTGTGACCTTTGTTTTGTGGTAATGATAGGTCGCACGGATGGCCTCGTAGTTGTGGAACAGGAAAGCGGGGTAGGTCCACGGATGGCCTCGTAGTTGTGGAACAGGAAAGCGGGGTTTGGGGCCTTGGGTTTGTGGTGATGATAGGTGACCTCGTAGTTGTGGAACAGGAAAGCGGGGTTTGTGACCTTCGTTTTGTGGTAATGATAGGTCGCACGGATGGCCTCGTAGTTGTGGAACAGGAAATGTGGTGGTGGTGTATGTGTGTTGGTTAAGTCTCCAAACATACCTACTGAAGGCGTTCGATAAAGTGCACCATGATTCATTGTTACAAAAGCTGTATCAAAACGGTTTATCAAATAACATGATAACATTTTTTGCTTGTTATTTGTGCAATCGCAAACTCTCGGTGAAATATAACGGTAACACAGCAGGCAAATTTGAAGATAACTCCGGAGTACCGCAAGGCTCTACACTAGGACCGTTACTATTCTTGATTTTTTATAAAAGACATCACTTCATTTGTGTTACTGTCAGTCTTTTGGAGTAACATATGATGATAAATTAAATTTCTATCAACACATAAATGTTACAGTGGCTAGTGCTTTCAAGACCTTAGGTTTCATTATGAAACGAACAAAAATACTTTACGAAAATAAGTTCAGTTCAACTTTTGTATTTTACATTAGTTAGACCAAAGCTGGAATATGCCAGCTCAGTTTGGCACCCACATACTTTTAATTCAATAAAAACAATTGAGAAAATTCAAAATAAATTCTTAAGATTTCTCTATTTTAAAAAATATGGTACTTACCCAAACTATAACAACGTTAGGTCAGTTGTCCTATGAAATGAGTTCGAAATTCAAAGCTTAGCAAAAAGGAGAAATATATTTCTGTTGCACTTGGCTTTTAATATTTTAAATTTTAGAATTAAAGATCTATTAATTTTAATGCAAATTAAAATTCCTCGCGTATCTGCCAGGGATGCCTCTTTCTTTTATGCACATATGACAAAGTATGCTACCAACCGACCGTTTTTGCAAATGCTGCGGCTTTATAACGAAATTTGCAACTTAATACTGGATGTTACCTTAAAATTTAACGTGTTTTCGAAACAATTAGTAAACTTTTGTGGATTCGATCAATATTATAAAGAAGACTTCTTATACCTCGAAAGTTTTATTTAAAGTTTTACATTAAAATATGTTCATATTAAATAAATATTTTCTGTATACGAGGGACAAACTACAATTATTGAAAATAGAAAGATTGATACAAGTTTTTAGAATTTTTATTTTAAATATGTTCAAAGTAATTGCCATTTAAAATAATGCACTTAACCATTCTCTCCTTCCATAGGGGAGACCGGGGCTTGTTGCCGCAGGGGTAAGTAGCCGCACCTAAATGTTACGTTTGGCAATGCCGTTTAATACACTTGCGTAATTCAGGCTACCTAACGGTACTTTGTAGCTACTTTCAGTTATGCCAGAGCAATACAGACAAGTGCAGGTGGACAAGTTAAATTATATTACGGTAAGTAACTTTTATTGATCACAGTATATTTGTAATATCTTTTGTTACATTCGTGGTTTGAAAATGAAACGTACCTTATTTTAATCGTTGGGCTTTCTGCTTTACTGTAACGCATTTCTATAAATTTTAAAATAAAATTTACAAACTTTGTCTGAAACTGGATTGGGGCAAGTCGCCCCCAATATTTACTGGGCAAGTTGCCGCAGTCACCAACATGCTCGGGGTTCTTTAATCCATGTTGTTTCTTTGACCAATTTAATAACTTGTGAACTTTAATTTTAGAAATATGAGAACATATACAAGAAAAACACAACAGGGTAGCACTCCACCTCATATAATGCTAAAGGCAGCTATGAGCTAGACTTGTCAAATTAGAAAATCGATCAATTAAAGGAGCAGCAAAAGATTATGACATTCCGGAAAGAAGTCTACGACGATTTTTGTTAAAAGTAAATCAGTTTGACTTAAATGGGCCTGCGGAGATAAACAACCCTGTTGGTTATTCCAAACCGCGACAGGTAAATGTCCTTGTGGGTATGTGTGCTTTTCATAGATTTATTTGTTAGGTATTTACTGACATACAAGAAACTCTTTTGGCGAGTTACGTTCTTAATGCTACAGATATTTACTACTTAAACCCAAAGGTGAGAGCCTTTGCCTATGAATATGCCATGGCTCTACAAACAAAGTACCCGCCACAATGGAATGAAACAAAAATGGCTGGTAAAGACTGGTTCTCATCTTTTATGAAGCGACACAAGGAACTGTTTTTTGAAAATCTTAGCACTGTTTTAAACCGTCTCAGAATTGGACCGGAAGATATATATATATATATATATATATATATATATAAAATGTAGACGAAACGGGAATCACTACAGTGCAAAAACCAGATAGAATTGTTGCCAGAAGGGGTTTCAAGCAAATTGGTCGAATAACGTCTCAAGAAAGAGGCACCTTAGGAGTCTCGGCTTTAGGGAATAGCATTCCACCGTACTTTATATTTCCTAGAGTAAATTTCAGACAACATATGCTTAATAACGCTCCCACAGCAGGCATTGGAGGCGCGAATCCTTCGGGATGGATGACAGCAGTCCATTTATTAGAATGGTGTAAGCATTTTGTCAAACATGTTAAATGTTCTCCAGAGAAACCAGTTCTGCTGCTATTAGACAACCACGACTCCCATCTCTCAATTGCTGCTTCAGATTTTCTAAAACCAAACGGTGTAACAGTGTTGTCATTTCCGCCTCACTGTTCACATAAATTGCAGCCGCTGGACAGGTCGGTTTACGGACCCCTAACAAAAATATGTGAACTCAGCCTGTGATTCCTGGATTACAAATCATCCGGGCACAACCATGTCTATCTATGACATTCCAAAGATCGTTGCAACTGCATTACCATCAGCAATTACACCAAAAAGTATCACGGCAGGCTTTCAGGTGGCAGGAATTTATCCGCTCAATAAAGATATATTTCCCGAAGAAGAATTTTTCCGTCTTATTCGACCGATCGTCCAGATCCACAAAAGACAAACAAAATGGACGGAATCAAATAGAAAGTTGCCGTCAGACCCAGAATAACCAAATTACTAAAACTAATCTTGAAACTCAACCAGGAACTTCAAACAGTAGTGTAAGAAAGATATTCCGGAAACGGAAACTCAACCAGGAACTTCGAACAAATACTCCAGAAGTCACTCCTGAAAAAGTTACGCCTTTTAAATTAAAGCCTCTTCCAAAAGCACCTCCAAGAAAAGAGTTATCAAAAAGAGGCAGAAAATGTCGTCAAACAGCAATATTGACAGACTCACCTGTCAAAGAGGCTCTTAGGGAAGAGCAGAACAAAATTTTCGTCCAGAAAGAAACAGTTTCAGAATGATGAAGAGGATATTAGTAAACGTGTTCCAAGAAAAAGAAATAAGCACACAATAAACAAAAAAAAATGGCGGTTTGAGTCCTAATAGAAATAACGAAGACTGTTCGTGTCTGTATTGTTTTGACACATTCAGAAACAGTATGCCTGGTGAAAATTGGATTCAGTGTATTGTCTGTCACCAGTGGGCACACTGTGAATGTGCTGGGGACACTAACTCTGATTTTCGTTGCATTAATTGTGTAAGTGAGGGCGATAATTAGTCTGTAGTTTTTGTTTAATGTTTATTTTAGAATACAATTTTGTTTTGTGTTCTTCAATATATATATATATATATATATATATATATATATATATATATATATATATATATATATATATATATTTTTTGTATATATATATATATATATATATATATATATATACTTAGAATCATTGTTTTTGTAATTTTATAGTAAAACAAGAACCGCGGCGACCTACCCACCCGTGCGGCAATTTGCCCCAAAGCGGGGTAAGTTGCCGCACCTTTTGCAATCAAAAAACATACTTTTTTTAATCTTCGCTTCTTAAAAACTTTAAGTAAGTCAGAATGCACATAAGACATAAAACCATCTGATAGTGTTATTTACATTTGCATATATTCAGCACGTATTCATATATATTAAATTAATTCAAAAGTGGGCTACTAACCCCGGTCTCCCTAGTTTAAAAGCGTTCAACCAGCTGTCTTTATGGATACTATCAAAAACACTTAACGTCGATGTCAATCTCTTCTTCTGACTGGAACCTTTTCCCTCTCAAATGTTTTTGAGCTCATAAAATACCCAGAAGTCACACATCGCCAAATCCAGTGAGTAAGGAGGATGTTCTATAATTTTGATTTTGTTTTCCGCTAAATACTGAACAGTTGTCCCTGCTGTATTCCATTTCTTGGCACTTTACTGAACACAGTAGGCAAACAATCTTCAACTTACCATTTAGCGGTAACTGTCTTCTGATCTTCTAATTTAATTGCGGCCACCAAACCCGTACTTCTAAAAATACTGCCTACATAACTTTTTCATTGCTCGTTGTTTTTTACCATCAGCGGTTTCCTCATCTTCATGTATCCAGATTCGGCTTTCTTGGCGAGTGGGAACATCAAAAACGGTATGTACGTTTCATCGCCAGTTACAATTTTAGAAATTTGATGGCCTCCAGCATTCAACATATCTAAAGTTTGTTGGCAAATTCTAACACGTTCTGCTTTTGTAAATCTGTCAGATGGTGGGGAACAAACCAAGTTACAACCTTTTTCAAATGTATACGTTCGTGCAATATTGATCTCACTTGCGAGGATCCAATCTTCAGATTGGACTCTATCATTGCATAGGTAATGAGGTTGTCCTCTTCCACCATCTTCTTCACCGCAGCAATGTTTTCGGGGTTAACAGCAGGTTAAAGCAGGGCCAGCTCCTTTTTGTGTACCCCGACTTGCAACCTCGTTCAAATTCTTTATACCATCTATAAAAGTAGCCAATGATGGTGCGAGGCCCAAATGCCGACTTTAAACTTTCCTCACACTCATACGCGCTCAAGCCTTTCTTGAAATCATAGTAAATCATCCGAAAGTTCTCTCGTGGTAAATCTATTTTTCGATAGCAGAAGCTTATTCTATGGACTATTTCTCAGACACTATTCAACCGAATTGCACAAGCTAAACTGCAATTAACAGATAAAATAAAGCACTATTTAATAAACAATTTGTTTTGCACGGGTAACTAGATTTTCAATTCTCAATAATTGCGGCTTATCCCTCATACATATAAATTCAGTATCCTACTACGTAAATAGGGCTATGCCCTGTGTAGTTTATAAAATAAATAAATAAAGAATAATTAACAGCCATACTTTAAGATTTAACAAATAAATTGCACAATTTAATGACAACTCGCAATCTGAAATAATGGCCGGAAGCATTCTTTTGTTTCATGATGGCGGCAACGCGTAATCAAAACCTACTATGAAAAAAACTATTACTTCAATTTTGAAGCTTAAGAAAATTATTAACATAGGCTTGTAATACATATTGAAAAGCTCTTAAAGAGTTTTTCCAGAAACACACAACTCCAATATGGCGTCAAAGAGAAGTTCATGTTAATATCTCGAAAACAAATGAAGCTGGAAAATTATTTTTGTCTTTATTAAATTCCTCTTATCAAAGTACCCTAATAATGTATTAGTCAAAAATCATATCACTCATTTAGGAGCTGTCGGCATAATTAAAAATGCACCATTTTGGTTTTTCCCCATTATCTCATTAACCGCAAATGATTAATCAGATCTTATGGGGATTTAAAATAAATAAAGTTTTCTAAAACGTCCCTAATGTAACCAACCCTGTAGCAGACAGTTTCTGAGATAGCAAATACTTAAGCCAAATTTGGGACACAATGTATGTCTAATGTATAAACGTCGGTTGCATTTCCTCTATATTTAAAAAAAACTATTGTAATCTGTTTATATTTATTTTAGTTTATTGGATTTTTCCACAAATCTAAGCTGGAAACAATGTCCTGATTTTTGTTTAAGAGAACTGGTCACCTTGGTTATGTAACATTTCCATAAATGTAAGTTCTTTCTATAACATTAGCCACATACACCCAAAATAAGGAAAACAAAATATTTCCACAATTTTTTGTAATTCTGTAACAATAAGTCTAGTCTTTTTTTTTTTTTTTTTTTTTTTTTTTTAGCAATCAAATTTACATTCTATGGGCTAATCTGCTAACATAGGACCTTAAAACTAAATAGTCCATGATGACGGGATGGAACTCTTCCAGCGAAGGGTACACCTACTTCTCATTTGAGATCAATAGGCCAGCGTCTCTTTAGCCGTCTGACATCAGGTTGTATTAGGAGTGGCTGAATAAGTGGGTTAACGTGGGATTCTAGTCGTGCATGATGATTTGCGCTACGCTCTTGTATAACAGTTTGAACGAACGGTATGTTGAGATCGTCGTGTAGTGTTTTGTTGGTTACATACCATGGTGCGTCAGTCATCGCCCTGAGGATCTTGGATTGTGAGCGTTGGATGATAGCTGTGTTTGACTTACTGGCGCATCCCATAACTATGCCATACGTCCAGATAGGTTTAATTATTGCCTTATAAATCAAGATTTTGTTTTTAGCGACAATCGCGATTTTCTTCCAATCAAAATTTAAGTTCTTGAATCTTAGGTCGATTTGTTTCTTCTTTTTAGGATGTGTTCCTTCCAGGTAAGTTTTTCATCAATGTGGATTCCCAGATAACGTAGTGAATGTGCTGTAGGTATAGGTATGTTATTGATGTTAACTGGTGGACAACGGGCCTTTTTTTGAATTTACTTGCGTTGACTTGCTTTAATTTTTTTATGTACCATCTGTTTATCCAGTCTTGTACAAGGTTTAGATGTGTTTGTACATACGAGGATGCAGTTGCTGAATCTTCGTGACTTGCAATGATGATAGTATCATCAGCGAAGGTTGCGATTGTGGTATTCAGTGTAGTAGGAATATCTGATGTGTACACAAGGTAAAGCACGGGACCCAGTACACTGCCCTGTGGAACTCAGCCTTGATTGGAAAATTGTTTGAGAATTCTCCATTTACTTTTGTTCGAAATTGGCGATCAGTTAAGTATGATTTCAAGAGTTGATAGTAAGATGGAAGGGCTTGTTTAATTTTGTAAAGTAGGCCAACGTGCCATACCTTATCAAAAGCCATGCTTACATCAAGAAACGGATGTGCAATATTGTTTATCTTCCATGGATTTATTTATTGTTTGTACAACCCTATGACACTGTTGAACTGTAGAGGAGAATGACGAAACCCAAACTGGTGATTTGGAATAATATCCAGTAGGGGACTAATTCTGGGAGTAGAAGTTTTTTAAGTTTAGAAATGGTAGATAGGAGACTTATAGGTCTTATGAGGAAACATTGTGTGGATTTTTACCAGGTTTAGCTATTAATATTACTTGGCCATCTTTAGCTGAGTAGGCCAGTAATGTAGACAAGTATTCCATTGAATATGTAGGTGAGGACTAAAATAGCTTTCCTAGGAAGTTCTTTTAGCATTCTTGATGTTATTTGATCGGGTCCAGGTGACTTTTGATTTTAAACGAGAGATTTCCTTTTTACTTCCTTAGGGGTTATTTGTTTAAGTTGCCTGATATTTTCCACCTGATTTTGCATATCTGCTAATATCTGTTTCGAGGGTACAGCATTTTGAAGACTAAATACTCCGGCTAGGTGTTCGGCAAACACGTCGGCCTTTTCTTTGTTGCTTCTTGCCCAGTTTCCAGATGTTGAAGTATCATTGCGGATTGGAGGATTCGTTTGTGTTGGTTTTGCAAAGCTTTTATTGGTTTCAAATAGAGTTGTCAAATCGGCTGAGATTAGTGATGTAATCCTGAAACGACTTGTCTTGCGTTTTTTCCTAGTTTTCAGTTTTTCAGTTGATTATATGTATATTTATCACCTGGTGAATGGGACCGATGCCATTTTGTTCTGGCTTTTCTTTTTCTTTGATAAGTTTTTTATTTCAACTGAGATATTGAAAAGGCTTCCTTGGGCTTTCATTTTTGGTGTTGCATGGCTTGCTGCTTGTTTAGGAGAGAAATTAGTGTATTTGTGGTTTCCTCTAATTCTACAGAATTCTTAAGGGATACTTCCAGATCCACAGATCCATTGAGCATGGCTTTATAAGCTTGTCAGTTCTTGAATTGTGTAGTTTGGGATTGTTTTTGACATTTACTACTGATGTGGCAATTGTTGCAATTACAGGCGTATGATCTGAAGACATGTCATAGTTTGGTTCTATATCCATAAAAGGGTGAGCAATACCATTTATGACAAAGAAATCCAGAAGATCTGGTGTTTTATTTAAATCAGTCGGCCAGTAGGTTGGGGTACCCGTGGATAGGAACGTGTACTTTTCCTCTTGTATGGTTTTTGCCATTTCTCTGCCCTTTGTAGTGGTTAGGCGTGATCCCCATAGAGTATTCTTGGAGTTATAATCACCTCCGGATATAAATTTGTTGCCAAGGGTAGTGAAGTAGTCTGTGAAGTTTTCTTTTTTTAGGTTATGCCGAGGTGGGCAATAAACTGCCGAGATTGTTATGTTGTATGGTAGTGCTGTGACTTTGATTGATGTGGCTTGGAGGTAGTCCTTAGCGTAGCCTAGTAGTTCATGATGTTCAAGAGATTCCTTTATTAAAATTGCACTTCCAGCATGTGCTCTGTTATCAGGATGATTGGTGCAGTAAAATTTATAATTTGGTATCCTAAAGTATGATCTATCCGTGAGATGGGTTTCGCTGATTAAAATTATGTCTATTAGGTGTTGGTGAAGAAAGATTCTTACTTCTTCCTTATGTTGGATTAGGCCGTTAGAGTTCCAAAGAGCTATTCTGAGCTTTAGCCATTTGTCTTTCCTATAAGCATTGTAAGCATGTTCAAAACCATGCTGTTCTGTTGGATTAGTTGTTGGAACATGTTTTTAAATTCGTCTAGAAATTTCCCAAGTATTGAGTTTATATTTGCTGAATCATCGTTGTACTGCATTTGGGAGACATTAGTTGTATTATTTTTAAGTACATTTGCATAACTAGTTTTGGGACGTATTAGATTAGAAAGAGTGGGCAAATGATTTGCATTGTCTGGAGTTGGTTGGCTGTTAACAGCATTGTTAAAAACTCGAGTATTTTTATAGAGGCGGTGATAGTATTCACAGCCTTTATAATTTACAGGATGTGCACCCCCATAGAAACACACGTAGCTGGAGTGTCCTTGCTTTTTTTGCAGGTTGTAGTGCTGTGTGGGCCACCACATTTGACGCACAGGAATGGACGGTTACAGTAAGTTTTGGAATGGCCATACAACTGACACCTCGTGCACTGAATAATATTGTTGCTTCTTCTGGGTGGTTCGATTTGTACTATATTGTTTAGCAAGTGGCGTATTTTGTAGATGTCTTTGTTGTTGTTCGCTGGTTCTAGGTCGACAAAGAACATATTTAGAGGAGCTTTAGTTTGCCTTTGTTTAACGTTAACGATATTTCTGACTTTGTGGCCGAGCTTTGTAAGTTCTTTAGTGATATCCTGGGTGTCGATAGAGTGATGTATGTATTTTTACCCAACTATGAGCTCTATCTTCTTTGGGTTGGTAAGTGTGATGTATTATTTTAGATTCTAACATGAACTTTACCATTTTTTTGTACGTTTCGGGGCTATTGCAGTTAATTTTTACAGTGTCATTGGCTAGGCTTCTAGTAGTATACTGTTCTTCTTCTGCAATGTCAGTTAATTTTTTTTTCATCTCAGGAAAGTTAGCCACCCCGTAAACAAAAATAGGAGGGGGTTTAGAAATGTTCACTTGGGTGTTGATTATGTTTAGGGGTTCGTCTTTGTCTGTATTTAAAATATCATATCTATTACTTAAGTTTGTTTCTTCCGTTTCAGGTTGCTTGCTGGAGAAATTTTTTCTTTTTCGTTTAATGCTTTTCACTACCTGCCAGGGGTTTTCAGTAGTTGGGTTTTCAGTTTCTTCATCACTAGTAGATAGCATTCTTACAAGCGGAGGATAATTATTAAACGATTGAGATTGTTGGTTTGCAGCTTGTTGCGTTTGTTGGTGTATTTGTTGCGACTGTTGTGAGTTTTGCAATTGCATTTGTAATTGAAATTGTTCCTGGTTCGGTGGAAAGTATGTTGTATTTCTAGGTGATGAGTTGTTTACTGATTGTGGCATTGTTGTATTCACTATTGGCGAATAATGCGTAAAATTTGATGGCGGCATAGTTTGATAATTATTGTTCATAAATCCTGGTCCGTTCCCGGATGGGAACATCTTATTATTTGGTACAATATGCTTGACTGATAAGAAGTTAAGATTGTACGTACGTGAATAGAACTCGTTTGTTTGGCGAGCACCGACCTCGCCGTCGGCCTTATCACTTTAATGCACTCTTTCTTTAAATGAGAAGATCACTGTTATCTAATCTTAAGTTAAATAGATTGTACATTTCTCTAACAAAAATGTATTAAATATGGCACACTTTTAAATATTAACGATCAATTAAATGAAATTGAAATGAAAAACTCTCACATAAATTATGTTTAGAAGTTCAACGTCGCGGCACGATTCGCAACTCAAACAAGAAGGGCATGACATTAAACCATAACAAAGTGGTTTTTAAGAGGAAGTTTCTTGTGATTATGAGAAACTTGAAATCTAAAACCTAGGCAACATTAAAAATAAATTACATCATAAAGCTACTGTTAATTTAGGAGGATCCAAATGTTTTCCATAACTCAGATTACATTAAATTTATATTTATCTATAAAAATATACTCAAGTTTTCTATAAACAGTAGAATTTTCACATCAACTAGACATTATGAACATCATAAATTAAAAATAAACACTATATCAACGGTACAAAAATGTAAACTTTTACCATTATACATAATTAACATACTTAGCTTCTGGGTTTATAAATGGTGTATTTTTGTATTTCTATTATATCATATTAAATTAAACATACTACATTGTGTTTTCACTACACAATAACAATTATTAACAAAATACTATCTCTTTGTTAGATTTGACTAGATCTTTAATTAGTATGTAAAGTTTCTATTGGTGAATGTTTATATCAATTTGATGTTATCCTTTACTAAAATTAGATTACATAGTTGGCTTAATGCATTATATTAATAGCAGGCTTATGTTTGCGTTTTCATCTTAAGCAATTCTAAAGATATTAACATTTACTGAAGACTATAAATGTAATTGTTATTAACACGTATACATTTATATACAATATAAATATAAAAATTCACCCTTTAAAAACCCCAAAGTCAAGTATTTAACTAAACCAACGCAGTTACACCTATAAATTAAACAGTAACCTATTATATGCTTAGGCATTATGAACAATATTATCATAAATTAAACATAAACACTAATTCAACGAAGTTACATATAAATTAAACATTAACCTATGCTATTTAATATGAAAATGTAAACTTTCACCATTAATTGATGTAATGTTTGGATTTGTGAATGCTTCTATCATTTTAAAATTGAAGTTTTTCACAACTTTACACTTACATCATAACTCGATTAAATTTTGTTAAATTGTTTTTTGGCAAATTTCATTTTAGCTTTAAAATAAAAAGTGTTCTGGTTTGTCATCTTTGAGACAGTTTAACAATATTTAATTTTAATGACCTAGTTATTCTTTACTACAATTTTATAGTTGGAAACGTTTCTCAAACTGTTATATTAATAAGGCTTATGTTTATGTTTGAATTTTCAAATTTGACAAAATTGTTTACTACATCTTTAACAATTTTTAACAAACATTACTACTGACGAAGATAACTGTAAGTGTTATCGAAACGTTTAGATTGTATAATTTAAAGTACACCATTAAAAAATCCCAAAAAAGATAAGTATTTTATTACGCTATTTAATGTTCACAAATAATTTATGAAAAAATAATAAATAGGTATCACCAATAAATAAATTATTGCTTACATATACTACAACCAAATTTGGATTAGAACTGCAAGTAATGGATAAGACAATAATAATTACTACAATAGATGATTAAAAAATTAAAATGGTGCTGTTCACAAATTTTACAGTCAAGTATAGGGTATTGGAGATCAGATTTTTTTCTAGATGAGTGAACTCGATTACAACAAAGCAAAGTTCTTTCAGGTATGGTTTTTAAGATGAATTTTTAAAAGGATCTTTGCATTGTGTTGTATAATCAAATTAGCCTCATTAGAATTCATAACTTGAAGAGTGTTTTTTTAAGATGAATATTAAAAAATCACGGTTAGTGAAAATCACATTACTCGCATTTGATTTGATTACTTGAAGAGTGTTTTTTAAGATGTCTTTTAAAAGTTTGTTTGTAATGCGTTGCATAATCACATTGGTCACATTGGAATTCATAACTTAAAGAGTGCTTTTTAAGATGTGTTTTAAAATTATCTTTGTAGTGTGTTGCATAATCACATTGGTCACATTTGAATTTATTACTTGAAGAGTGTTTTTTAAGATGAATATTAAAATTATCTTTGCGATGTGTTGCATAATCACATTGGTCACATTCAAATTCATAACTTGAAGAGTGTTTTTTAAGATGTCTTTTAAAACTATGTTTGTAATGTGTTGCATAATCACATTGGTCACATTTGAATTTATTACTTGAAGAGTGTTTTTTAAGATGAATATTAAAATTATCTTTGCGATGTGTTGCATAATCACATTGGTCACATTCAAATTCATAACTTGAAGAGTGCTTTTTAAGATGTCTTTTAAAATTATCTTTGTAATGTGTTGCATAATCACATTGGTCACATTTGAATTCATTACTTGAAGAGTGGTTTTTAAGATGCATTGTTAAATTACATTTTTTATTTGTTGCATAATCACATTGGCCACATTTTAATTCATAAATTGAAGAGTATTTTTTAAGATGTCTTTTAAAATTATTTTTATAATGTGTTGCATAATTACATTGGTCACATTTGAATTCATTACTTGAAGAATGCTTTTCAAGATGTCTTTTAAAATTATTTTCGTAATGTGTTGCATAATCACATTGGTCACATTTGAATTCATTATGTGAAGAGTGTTTTTTAATATGCATTGTTAAGTTACATTTTTTATTTGTTGCATAATCACATTGGTCACACTTAAATTCATAACTTGAAGAGTGCTTTTTAAGATGAATTTTAAAATTATTTTTGTAATGTGTTGCATAATTACATTGGTCACATTTGAATTCATTACTTGAAGAGTGCTTTTTAAGATGTCTTTTAAAATTATTTTTGTAATGTGTTGCATAATCACATTGGTCACATGTGAATTCATTACTTGAAGAGTGTTTTTTAATATGCATTGTTAAATTACATTTTTTATTTGTTGCATAATCACATTGGCCACATTTTAATTCATAACTTGAAGAGTGCTTTTTAAGATGTCTTTTAAAATTTTCTTTGTTATGTGTTGCATAATCACATTGGTCACATTTGAATTCATTACTTGAAGAGTGTTTTTTAATATGCAATGTTAAATTATATTTTTGAGTTGTGGCATAATCACATTGGCCACATTTTAATTCATAACTTGAATAGTGTTTTCTAAGATGAATTCTTAAATTTTGTTTTCGTTTTGCTGCATAATCACATTGGCTACATTTGAATTCATAATTGGAAATGTGTTTTAAAAGATGACTTTTCAAACCTGATTTCCTATTTGCTATATAATTACATTGGTCACATTTATGTTTAACATTTAAATTGTATTTTAAAACATCCTGATTTAAATTTTCCTGCACCGTTGTTGAACTATTAAATGGATTACGTTCACACTGTATATTTGTAATGTGTTCGACACTGTTTTGCTGTATATGATCTGATTCCCTCAATCTCACACCTTTTATTAGAGAACAGGTGTCTCCTTTCTTGATATTGACTTCATCTGTAAACATAGTGTTCAATTTGGTACTACTTAACCCATAATGAATTTCACCTTTTACTAGATCGTTATTTACGATAAGATGTTGGGTTGGGAGTATATCTATTCCTTCTTCCTCTTTAGGTTCAACTTTAATAAGTTTCATATCAACTTCGTAAGACATTTCAAAGAATTCGTGTTACTTAAAGTCTGGTAGTTCCAATGACGTCCACAGAAGGATCAAGGTGATCGTCGGTTCTATCTTGAAAACCCGTTGTACCAAAACAGTTCAGGATTGACCGTCGGATAACTTCTCCGGTCAGTCTGTTCTATAATTGTAATATAATCGAGATAAAATTAATTCCCCACGAAAGTCGTATTGTAAGTTGACATACCTATGTGAAGATAGCGACGAATTTTTTAACGACGGTGACCTCACTCTCAAGCAGTATGCGTATAACCAAAACTTTCATACAATATACAGTGCCTATCATGTGGTAGTAACCACAACACTCTTTTATTAATTAATTAATAAACCATCCATATTTCAAATTCTATTTATTAATAATAATAACAGTGATGATGTATGTCGCTTTTACTTACATATTTAAAAGTATTACAATACTTTCAAAGCCATCGACGTCTGCTTCACCTGCGTTCTAATCCAAACATGCATAATTTACATAAAAACTAGTGATGACTCAAAAATTTCTTAGCTATGATGTGATGTATGATAAGGTAGAGCATCTATGTGTACCATTTCATTAAATTTGATTGGTAATTAAAAAAGTTATACGTACTTTAATAGTTGGCGTCGATTTTATAAGTGAGATTAAAACGAGATAAGATGACGCCCACTTCCAACTGATTGGTCCTGGGCGCACATACAGCCTAAGGACTGCAATCGGAGGGCCTAAGGGTAGGCCACATCCCTTGGTTTCTGATTGCCCTCAGACCCCGCCCAACCTCTTCTCTGGTTGAGGGCCTATGGCTCTGTATTCTGATTGGTTCCCCACACGTGATCCACCTAGCGGTGTATTTTAAAAAGTTGATGTAGGTCCCTGTAATTGTTATGACGGGAAAACTTGAAATTTGAAAATGTTCTAATAAGGGGTCCTGCTTACTATCTTATAAGACAGCTATAGGATGTCGGAACTTGCGCTCGGGTCATTGCCCCTTGTCGGGCGCCCTTGTTTATTATGGCGGAAAAACTTCATATTTGAGATAGTATTCTAATAATGGGCCTACATACTATCTTATAAGATAACTATAGGCCTCCGGAACTTGTTCTCAAGTCTTTGCCTCTTGTCGGTCCTCTTGATTGTTTGTGACGCCATCTAGTGGTGTTTTTAAAACTAATAAATGTTTTCTGTAATAGAGGTTGATCGTACCTCCACCTAGTAGTATATTTTTAATAGTAGATTTAACTGTTATGGCTGGGCAATATGGAACTTTGTTCTAATAACCCTCCGATCTACAAATGAATGAATAAGTTAACATTTTGAAACTTACTAAACATTTAAACAAATATTAAGTTAGTTTCCCGGCTAGCAAGGTCTAAGCTACCTGTTGTTGATGAATAAACGGTTTGAAACGTCCTACCACAAAACCAAAAAGGTTTTTTTTCATTTCAATCATATCAATTTTATCATTACACAGCATAGTAATTATAATCAACTGTTTTTCTAAATTAATATTAAATTGGCTATTTTACCTGCTGGTCCTATAGAACGCATTGAAACACTTTTACTGCTCAATCGCTCATTAAATTGCTGTACACGACGGTCCTTAGATTTGAAAACCCATGGTAACATTTCTGGTAGTACAGATTTAAATTCCTCCAGCTCCACCAACACCGTCTTCCCGTAATTTGTTGATATGATGTCCAGATTGAATATCTTGTATTCTATCCCTGTCTCTAAAAGGTTTAAAACATATTGATGCATGCAGAGCAGTTAAATCCATATCTGTAATTACAACATAACTAAAAATTTGCACAAGTAAATAAAGTAAAATAAAAAATAGGGGCTAAAACCAAAAACGATTACCTACCAGTGTTGTTGATCGTGTTGAAAGAACCCTTTGGATACTCGACAGGAGAGTGTATAACTGTTACTTTTTGTTCCTTATTTATATTTATGCTACATTCATCTTTCTACGGTTTGTTTCTAAATAGATAATATAAAGTACTTAAGGGTTTCCCTAATCATTAATATAAAAATAAATATTTTATTGTACAGAAAACCCATTAATGTGTTTGGGTAGTTATATAAGGTGAACGTACTATTAATGTGTTGAAAAAGACAAGCACAAAGACTTTGGTGTAACGATTTACTCTTCAATAAATCGTTAAACTAATTTCGAAATGCCTGTATTTCCGTAGGTATTACATTCCTCGGATGTTCGATTTTATACCTCTCTTGCTCAGTTATAAAAAACAATATGTAACATGGACAAGTAAGTAATTTTTAATTTAAAAAGGAGTATTAAATACTATGTACCAACAATTTTATTTTTACTATCTGCTTCAATTACTAATAATTAGCTAGGAATCAAAAAACCATACTAATATAAAGGGTCAAACAAGTAATTTTGGCTAACCATAAACACACCGCAATTGATATAGACCGGCACGATAAAAGTCACGCGGTTTAATATATATATATATATATATATATATATATATATATATATATATATATATATATATATATATATATATAATTAGTTCCAATAGAATTGATAATGATGATTGCAGCTAATTCTTGAATTTATATGTAAGCCAAATAGAACTTTTTCTAGTTGAAGAGATCTATATATTTACTATCTAAATAGATGGACGATTATCATAATTAAATTCGTTTTGCGGAGAATCTACGCTTTCAAACATTTGCAACCTGTTTATTCTTTTTCAAATTTACAATAAATAAAAAGTTAAGAATTTAAACCAATTCAACATATTGTTGTAGTTTCCTCAACATAGCTCCCCACCGTTGAAGGGGATTCACTTCCAGAAAATTGGGTGACATTCGGTTAAATTTACTAATACTAAATACTGTATTCTAGCATAATAAAATAAACAAAAAAAAACATTAATTTTAGAAAACTAATTAAATTACTACTTCAAATTAATGCCTTTAAATTGTAGAAATTTATTTAGTGCTGAGAAGGATTACCATCAAAAGGCAACGGGCCCAATTTATTGATAGGGGTAACATAAATACCTAGGTTTTAACTTTGGCGGATGCGACCTTATGCTCTTTGCCGGGGAAAATTTCTATGACTCTTGCTAGACACTATTTTAGAGGAGGGGTATTTGAGTCTTTCAGACACACTAAATCATTAATTTTTATAAGTTTTCATTCAGCGAACCACTTGGATTTATTTTGAAGCCTATTTAAGTATTCTAGTGTCCGTCGTTATTGGACCTTTGATATTCGTTGCCACTGATTTAACCTATGCTCAGGGATATTACTAACATCCCTTTCGGGATGAGCAGTCAAGCTGAAGTGAATTAAGAAATGTCCTGGAGTTAAACTGTGGAAATCATTTGGAATTCTCGATGAACTACAAAGAGGTGGGAAGTTGAGAATTGCCTCAATTTGATTTAAAATTATGTAAAATACCTCGAAAGTAAAAGACAAATTTCCTATGAGTCTGTCTAGATGATATATGGCACTTTTAATTGCGCTTCCCCATAGACCTCCAAAATGAGGAGGAATGAATTTCAATTCAATACAGCTATATTGAATTGAAATTAATTCCTCCTCATTCATAACAAAATTTCTTTAATATATCTTGAATTGAGTCTTTAATTTTGAATTGATAAAGCTCATTTGGACAATTTCTTGCTCCCCAAAAATGTGCGCCATTATCACAAGAAATTATTGCAGGATTGCCTCTATTAGTTACAAAAGATTTAAGGGTTGTAACAACCCATTTGGAGTTGTATTAAAATATACCGTAATTTATGTTCTTCGTTCATTTAGTTGTAAATATAAGAAAAAAAATTTTTTTTATTAATGAATTATAGAAATGTGGTAGGCAACTTAACTTGCATTTTGGTGTAACTTAAGTTGCATATCTTTTTAAGAGTTTATAGTTCTATATCGTTGACTTAATTCTTTGGACTAATTTATTCGCGCACCGCTATATCACCAGATATTCAAAGCATCCATTTTTTCATTTCTGGATGAATGTTGTGTTGTTTAGGAAGCCATTTTTGGGTTTCCACCTAAATTTTGTGAAATGTGCCATTGGTTTAATGGTAAGATAATTTAACTGGTATTATATTAAAATCTAAAACATCTGTTTTTTGCAGGCACCTTTATTTTATTTTTTTGCACATTTAATTCTATTTTTAATTACCTTTTAATTTTAATTTTACGTACGCTTTCATTTTATGATTGCAATTTTGCCTTCAATGCAGACCTAAATTTTGATCACAATTTCTTATTCGAACTTTCGAGAGAATGCAATAAACATTGGATTGATTTATAAGAAATAAAATTCAACTTTGGTATGGTTTACAACGAACATCATTGTTATTTCGCGAGATTGCGCAATATTGGTGCAAAGATGACATCACCTTTGGTTTACATTTCCGTAATCGTTTAGATACCAGACGTTATTAAAAAGTTGGTGTACAAAAATGTTTTGAACAGGTATTTATAGCCATAATTTAGTAATTTAAGGCTATTACAATTAGTTTTTAAGATATATTTTATATAATTCTAAATTTAACTGTTAATAAACAGTTTGTATATTTTTTTATTTTTTACATTTTGGTAAAATTTGTATTGTAAACCTCGGTTTAGTTATTCCGAGCATAATTAAAAAATAACTGGGCGTCCGAGATCATTTTTATTATTTATGTTAAGTGAAAATAACTGAGCATAAATTTGTTAATTAAGTAAATCAAAAGATTGAACTGGCCTATTTCAATTTAAAACTGGGACAACGGAATTATTTTTTGTGAATGGGGTGTATCTCTAGTAAGTTTAACGATCTGTTATGAGAACATTTATTTACACCATTTATACTATTAACACACATAAATTATAGGGTCGTAATAAAAGTCTCAGAGGCGAGACTCTTAACCAATTCTAAGTGGACTGCTTTGGTGGAAATGCATACAAAAATAACCGTGTAGCTCTTGACGAGGAGATTTTCTAAGATGGATGGACTTAAGCATAAAAGGACCGCCATAGCCAGTTCCTACTTTGTCAAATTGGCGAGAAATGGAAACTCTCTGTTTGGGTTGATCGGCTATTACCCGTTCAATGGATTTAGCCTTAAATCTATGACAAATAATACAATTTATAATAATATTTTTGATTTCTCGCAGGCCATTCAAAGGCCAATATTTTAATCTAAAATTTGATGGTACAGCCTGACGTCACACGATCGTGAGGTGGCAGTAATAAAGAACGTTTTTGGAAGTATGGGATATCTTGCATCCCACACGTAGAAGATCATCAGTTTCATCAATTAAAAGTTTGGGAAACAAGTTTTTATTTGACAGGGTCTTTTATTTCTTAATTCCACTATCTCTTTTAAAAACTACTTTTCTTGTAATGCTGTTAATATTTTAATTGCAGTATTTTGTATTTCTGGTAGCATTAGTGTACCTGCTCTTTTATCAGAGTTCTAAAGGTGGCAAATTTATTGTGAATACATTTTGAAGAATATGCTACCACACGTTGGAGTTTAGAGAATTTAGAATATTTACTAAATAATATTTTCCAAAATTGAATTTTGTTTCTGGGGATCAGTGATTTTGTTTAAGAAATTATATTCACTATAATCAAAAGAACAATGTAATAAAAAGATAGACCATGCCACCAGAGTTTGTTTTTGAGCAGTGCTTGAGGTTCAACTTCTCTGGAAGGTAGGTCAGAAGGGTTATTTCTGGAGGACACATCATGACACTTCCATTTGGATGTTAAAGTTTATCTGCGAGCCTCAATTGGCGACAAACACCTTCCAACGAGATGGATAAAAATGTATCCAAAAAAGAGCAATCTCATAGTCGGTCCAGAAATGTATTGCACTTGTCGAAAACCTATTTTCAAATATATTTAAAAGAAATTTCATTAAATTAGACAGTAGAAGCATAGCGGAAAGTCCAAGACGAGAAATGGTGATCACTTTTACGGGGCGACCCTGATTTTGGAAGACATTAAACTACACGAGTCTTAATTGTCTGAATAAAGGGTACGAACATAAACACAAGCTGCATAAGCTTGAGAACTCGCATCAGCGTACCCATAATATTCTATATCTATTATTTCTTTACAACTAAAGGTGTATCTAGGGATTTTTAACTATTCAATGGTGTTCAAATCTTCTGAAAAGGTTTTCCAAACTGTAATTAGAGTTATTCATCCCAATCAAGGTTTAACATCCAAAATATTTGCATATCTCCACTATCAGTGCAAATTTAAATGATCTAAAACGACACAAGATGTCGAAAAGATTGGGCTGTGCTTGTTGGTAACCTTTAAGAGACATATCGTTTAATGACTATCCTGAGGCAGGACACGATGCATAAAAAACGACTCTTAAGTTTTGTTGTGACCTTATCGTCCCCTAAAAGTGCGTGATGAGGAATAAAATATTTAGGCTGTGAATATTCATTAAACTCAGTAAGGAGAACATATTTGCTATGTCCGAGTTGAACATATTCAGGCTGTTCTGCAATAAGTCGTATGTTGGTTTTTGTTATATAATCAAGATAAAATTAATTCCACAACCACAAGAAACTCGTATTGTAGGTTAATATACCTATGTGAAGATAGCGCCGAAATTAAAGGCACTCATCCAGTATGCGTATAACCAAAACTTTTATGAAATATACAATGCTATCATGTGGTATAACTTGTAATTATACCCATTTGTAGTTACGTCATCTAGGTGAGAAAAAATGTATGGCGTAGATATTTTTGCCAATAAATATTGGGTTTGAAAATTTACTTTCGCGTTCAGAAATTAATCGTCTGTTATGTATTTTTACACGTTCATAAATTAACAAATAGTTTAACCATATATCATATTTTTTACATTCGTCTATGCACTTTCAATCTCAAAAAATAAAAATAATCTTGTAGTATTTATTAACAAACTTATACAAACTTAAAAAAAACACACCATATGGCATTGTCAAGTTAATGTAATTAGGCATTTTCAAATACGTCACAAGCTCCGCCTCTAACAGCTGATCTTGGACAACTTAACTTAACCTTCACGCCATTCCATAGCGGGGTAGGCAAAACAATTCCTGCCTCTTATTTATTTTTCATTTACAATCTTTCTCCATGCTTTCCTATTTCCGCATACCTCCCTAGCTTCCGCAAGATTCATACATAGTCTCTGACACGCCCTTTTGTTTTTAAAATTCCTTATCTTTCTTTACTTTATCATAGATTCTACTACATTCAGCCAAGTTTTACGCGGCCTACCAGGCCCGGCCTTTCCCCTAACCTTACCCACATGTATTTGTTTCGTTAATCTTGCGTTGTTCATTCTCTCAATGTGACCAAACCAGCGTAATGTACAACTTTTATATCTATCCATCATCGTCTTTTCTTCACCACACTCCCTCATTATGCATTCATTTTTATCTTGTCCCTTCTCGTTTTACCACATGCACTTCTCAGGAATCTTATATTTTTCTTTCGTGCTTTTTTTGACATACCCATGTCTCACTTCCATACAGTACTGACGAGACGAATACGCCATTATAGATTGCTCGTTTCGCAGCTAGGTTCATGCTTTCATTTCTCATTATCGTCCACATACTTCCAACCACTTTCCTTCCAGCATTGGCCTTTCGTCCAATCTAGCTCTCAATTGTACACTCTGTCACATGCTTTCTCCAGATCTACAAACGCACAGTACAACTTCCTTTTTACCTTTAAACACTTTTCGATCACCTGCTGAAGAGGAACCATCTGATCGACACATCCTCTCCCTGGCATGAAGCCACCTTGCACATCCCACATCTTAGAGTGTGTAGTTTCTCGTACTCTATAAATCAGTATTCTTCCAAATACTTGTGTTAGCGTTTCATAGGAATCTACGTGTTTTGCTGTGATTTTTGAGTGTTTTCTCCAGAAAAAATCGTGATAATTGACTTATTCTAGTGTTAGCATATAGTGTTAAGATATTTCATAGTTAATTAGTGAAGATTATTAGTATATGTTATACTTGGGTTAGATTTTATGAACACGTATTCGCGCCTTTACGACATTGCAATAGAAATGTGTAAGTATTTTGTTACTTGATTTATTAAGGTAAAACCCATGTGAAGTTTGGTAAATAATGTACGTTCTGTTTTCTTTCCAGAAAAAATGGCTTTAAGTGATTATAATTAAACCTGAGTTTTATTAACACTATCAAAAAGTGATTGAACTTATTTGTAATAACTGCTTGTGGTGCTATTTTGATACAGGGTTCAATTAAAAGAGCGCTACCTTGAATGTAATTCTTTAATTTGACGAGTTTAATAATAACTAACCTAAAAATCGCACGGTCTTTTCAATATCACGTAGGATAATTGTTCACTTCATTAACTTATTTCTGGTGAATTGTATCAATACAATCCTCATCTACCAGTATTAGCATAGA
The DNA here is from genome assembly GCA_036346205.1 of Vesta saturnalis. Classification (NCBI taxonomy): domain Eukaryota; kingdom Metazoa; phylum Arthropoda; class Insecta; order Coleoptera; family Lampyridae; genus Vesta; species Vesta saturnalis. Next base: position 2,002,291 of record JARFJB010002108.1, on the reverse strand, counting down.
AACATTTTCACCGCCTACGGTTTTCGATAAAATTGTCAGAAAACAATCACATCCCATAAGAACGTGTGTTAAGGTTGTCCAACATGTGGCAAGGCCACGTGTTGTGACGTCACTTGATAGAATACTTAAATGACAATCATAGAATAAAATTTTCTAGAACAAAAAAGTTTTTTTTTTATTGACAGTGACGGATACTTCACATAACCAAGTATATAAAAAATGAATATCATCGACACCAATTTTTCCTAAAAAATTTTTGTCACCGCTGTTTGGAATATACCCACTAAACAAAGACAAAAAAAATGACGTCATTACAAATAAGTATAATTCCGAGTAAAGTTGTATCTACGAGAGTTGGCGTGCACGTCATTACTTGTAATTGTATGTATTAAGATTAAAATTTGAAGTCAATGGAGCGTCTTTTACATATTTAGGAATGCAATCTGCCAAATCGTAACAAGGCAGTGTTGCAAATAATACTTTAATTACCCACAGGTTGCTTGTACTACTTTAAAATTGTCGTAGTAATATTTTACGTGCTTGATTAATCCATTATGTATAAAACGTATCTTAAAAAATTAATTAGAGCTTAGTAAAGCTAAGTGCGGATTTTATCATTTTTATCAAGCATGTATTAGAACGGCACCCCACTGTACAGAAAAAAATTACACTATAATGCAATACCTTATATATCAAAAGTAAGGTTATGTTATGGTAATTAAAACCAGTTGAAATCTAAATCTTTTTCAATTATTTTTACCAGCGTTAATGTTTATTATTACAGGTAAACAGACGCTGTTGTGTGAATTAACTTATTGTTTTCAAATGCCAATTAGAATCTTTATCGCTAACCAAATGTCCCAGAACTTAAAATCGCAGCATAATTTAAGGAGTTAGTTACAAATAATATGAGTTCATAATTAAAACAATATGTATAATTTTATTGTGAATAGAATAGATTCCAAATATGTTCACATTATTCAAAAAGTACACAAACAATTTGTGTGAAGTTTGCCATCATAACCTCCCGGTTTACGAACACTTTTTACATCATCATCTTGCCATGATCGCCCTGGATTTCCTGTGGAAAATATCCATGTTTCGTCCAGAAGCACCATGTCTCGTTCAAACTGAGAGTCACTATTACTTTTACATGCTTTCATGAACTGCAGTCGGGCATCAGCGATTGATGGTTTTTCAATTACCTATGGCTCTGCGGTTACATTCCTTTTTAAATTCAAATCCAATATCGTGGAGAGTGCGGTTTAAGCTAGTTTTACTTAACATAATCTGATTTTCTTGAAGTTCGGCATTTAGGATTCCGACAGTAACATGTTCCTCTATAAAGACAATAAATTTATTTATAGGTAATTAAACAAAAAGTTATCACTTTCTCAGAGCATACATATCATAGAAAGTATTTCTAATGCACATCTTTACACAATTCGGTAAATCAACTGATTTTGCTTTTTTGCGAGGTCTTTTCTGTCCAGGCCTACGCAAACTGGGATTAATTGCACTGCGTACTTTAATCCTTGTCACTGTGCGCAAACTAATCTTCAAAGCATCTGCTACTTGCTAAAACAATAACAATGTAATTCGGCGTGTGAAATTATTTATATATATATATATATATATATATATATATATATATATATATACTTGCCTTGCAGTTCTAACAAGAACTGTTATTAATAATTTGATCATTTGAACAAAATAACTATAAAGAACGAGTAAATAAAAGGGCAAAACAACAACGAACAGAAATAATACGAGACAGCGTAAACTGAAAAAAAGATGAGCTTATAAATAATGAATAAATTTGACAGATTAACGTCAAATCAGAATCCGTGCAATATTAAGTCGAAACGTTGATTGCAGTTAGCTGTTGGAAATACGGACATACTCACTTCTCTCTTATTTTCACTGACGATCATCTATGCTCATGTCTTTACTTAAAACATATGCAAACTGTATTGCCATTTTTATCATAAACATGTATTAAGCTTTAACCCGGATTTGCCCATCGTCCTTTTAAAAGGGCGTTTACAATTTACTTTTTTGGAGCTGTACTACTAGTTACATTAACGCGTAAAAGATTTCACCTAAGTTAATTATTGTGCTAATGATGTCATTTGTTCAGCTGATTTCGTTAGTGTCACATACATTGTGGAAAAATTTTAATTTTCTATTTTTAAAGTGAAGTGATACGACAAGTATGTCATATCCTATTGATTTGAAACTTGAAGGGTAAGTTATTTTTCTTTTGAAAGAATAGAATATAGTGAAAATCCGTCTGTTACATATTCAATTTTAAAATAGTAACCTTGCAAAAAGTTTTTTTTTTAATATCTACATGTAGCATCTGCTTTTTTTATGTCCTTTTAGAAGAACGATGAACATTTGTATATAATTTTTATTCTTACAGAGGTCTCACCTTAGAAGAAATTTTACAGTCTATCGAAGAAGGTGTTGATGGTGTACAAAGCGATAGTGAAGTTGTAGTCACACTTTTTCCTCCAACTAACTCATGTGCCGACGTAACTGATGAAGATTCCGGGGAAGAGGATACCTTTCGTGTAAATAATTTTCCTGCCTCTCAGCTTTAGTCAACAGCTGAAATTTCTACAAAAACACGGTGTGATGAAATCGAAAACCTTCATAGCGATAAAATAACAAATAAAGACATAGAAAATATTGAAAGTGTTAGCGAAGATAGTGATCCCGAATTCAACGTCCCACTGGCTATGTTGCAAAAACGAAAAAACTATATAAAAAGAAGTATAGCTGGAAGAATGGAGATAAGAAGATAGAGAAAACCGAATGGCCTAGTATGCAAGGTATTTTCCAGCAGCGTTCACCTTTCGATTTATTCAAAATGTTCGTGAATGAAGATGTAATAAAAATGCTTGCATGTACAGTAACTTATATGCAATGCAGCATAACAACCAGGGTGACATCGCTCCCGAGGACATTGAGATTTTTCTTGGTATCTTGCTACTAAGTGGGTACAATTGTCTACCTGGCAGGCGGATGTACTGGGAAAACAGTCCAGATACCCACAACGCATTAGTATCTACTGCTATTTCTCGAAACCGTTTTGAGTACATAATGGCAAATTTTCATTGCTGTAATAATGAAGTACTCCACCAGTCGGATAAATTTGTTAAAATGAGACCGCTGTTCACTATGATAAACGAAAAGTTTTTAGAAAATGCACCTCATCAGAATATCACAGCGTCGATGAAGCTATGGTGCCCTATTTCGATAGGCAGCCTTGTAAACAATTTATAAAGGGAAAACCGATTAGATACGGTTTCAAGTTTTGGGTTGGTGCTACTGACAAAGGATACTCAGTGTGGTTTGAACCCTACCAGGGATCCAGTAGTAAAATAAGAGACGAATATAAGGAACTAGGATTAGGTCCGTCGGTAGTTTTAAAATATGAAAACGATCTTCTTTCACGTGGAAAATTTTGTTACCATTTGGTTTTCAACAATTTCTTCACCACTGTGTCATTGTTGGATGAACTGGCTAAACTTGATGTTAGAGGTACTGGGGCAATTCGTGAAAATAGAATTGGATCTTCTGGAATGACTATTAAAAAGATGATGAAAAAAGAGCACCGGGGTTATTATGAATACCGATGTACACCTGACAACCAAATTGTTGTTACAAACTGGAACGACAATAACATTTTGAGCATTGCTTCAAACGCGGCAAATGTCTTACCTATAAAGAAAGTTGCACGTTATTCCCAAAAAGAAAAACGTAAGGTTTACAGTCCTCAAACAGCCTTATTTTCTACATATAATGCACATATGGGAGGCGTAGATAGAGGTGATCAGAATATTAGTCTCTATCGTATAGGAATAAGAGGAAAAAAGTGGTATTGATGTCTTGTATGTCAAATTATCGATATGTGTATTCAAAACAGTTGGCAACTGTACCGCGAAAAAGAAGGAAAACTAGATTAACTAGCATTCAGACGAAATATTGCAACGACTATCTTACAAAAACATGCCAAACAGACACCTAAGCAAAGAACACGCCGTCGCAATCAGAGAACATCGGATGTCGCTATGATCGCATCGACCACTATGTGGCTTCTCAAGGGAAATAAACCAGATGTAGACATTACCACAAGAAAGTTTCAACAAAGTGCTGTCAATGCAATGTAGCTCTCCATATTGACTGTTTCATTCCGTACCATACAATGAAATATTTTAATATTACAAAATAATTATTACAGTTTATTAATTATTGTGTTTATCTTTTTTTTTTCACGTGAATTTGTGTTTTGAATAAAATACTGTTTAGACTATACCTAATAGTATTACTCATATTCCCATCATTTTTATAAAAGGACACCCCATAGAATAGCTTTAAGGCATGCCACATTTTTTTAAATATTTGTTTGTGTTTATATAGACTGATACCACTAAGGAAATGCAAAAAAAATCAAAAAAATTATACAAAAAAATGCTTCACCTGCGTTCTAATCCAAACATGTATAATTAACATGAAAACTCGTAGTAGCTCAAAAATTTCTTATAAACTATGTGATATGTGCTAAGGTAGAGCATGTGTTGATGTTAAGTAGTTCTGGAATTTTATTCAAAAAAAGAAAGGTACTCGTATTGAGAGTAAGATGTATTACAATAACATTTTATACGATACACCAGATATTATTGTCAATGCTTTTACCAAGTATTTCAGTAGCGTGTATCAGGTACCTTCTACAATTGATTCGGTTGATAACTATTTTAACAATCTACCATGTATACATTTTAGCATTGTATCTGAGGCTCAAATATTAACTGCGTTAAATAAACTCAGTAACAAAATGACCGCAGGCCTGGATCTCATCCCCAGCTTCCTGATAAGAGATTGCCGTGTGGTGCTAGCTAAACCGTCATTGTTAATTTTCAATCTTGCATTAAAAACTTCCACTTTTCCAAATGTATGGAAAATAGCACGAAGTTGTCCAGTTCTAAAATCTGGAGATCACACACTCATTACTTATTATCGACCCATCAGTATTCTTTCAAATTTTGCGAAAGTATTTGAAATTACCTTGCATTCCATAATTTATCCACAAGTCCGCAACTATATTTCTTCGTGGCAACATGGTTTTATGTCAAACAGATCTACGCTCACTAATCTGATGTATTTCACTCGCTAAAGTGATTGATAACCAAGGTCAAGTAGATACAGTTTATACGGACTTCAATAAAGCGTTTGACCAAATAGACCACAGCATTATCATTTCAAAACTAAAAACGTTTGGTTTTAACGAGCTATTGTTAAAGTTTTTCACGTCATATTTGAAATACCGGACCCAGTATGTCTATTTTAACAATTACCGTTCTAGTGATTTCGTTGCTCCTTCTGGTGTTCCACAGGGATCTAACCTGGGTCCTTAACTTTTTCTTCTATTTATTAACAACCTACCATCTAACCTGTCCGCTGAAAAATTGTTATTTGCAGACGACCTTAAAAATCATCTGTTCAGTTAAGACTATTGACGACTGTAAACAGCTGCAATTGCAAGTTGACAATATACAGTTGGTGTGCCAAAAGTAGTCTACATATTAATCCTGCAAAGTGTAAGGTAGTAACATTCTCAAAAAAAAATCATCCTATAAAATACCCGTATATGTGTGAATATCGTCTTCTTACCCGCTACAATGAGGTTACTGATTTAGGTATAACGTTTGATCGCAAATTTAGCTTCAGTAAACATATTCATAATATACCCAAGTCCGGTTTGAGAATGGTAGGTTTCATATCTAGGAATTGCAAAGATTTTAAAAATATTTCTGCACTAAAATCGCTATATTTTGCACTCGTGCGTTCCAAGTTAGAATACTGCGCATTAATTTGATACCCTTATTATGATAACCATAAAACTATGTTAGAATCCGTCCAAAGAAAATTTTTGAAATTATTGTTCTTTAAAGTCGAGGGTGCATATCCTGTAATTGGCTATGTAAGTTCGACATTCAGTCTCTAGAGCTCAGAAGAATACAAATTAGTGTTATCTTTTTGTATAAGTTGTTACACAATCAAATTGACTCTCCCGTTTTATTGTTGTACCTAGATTTTTTTGTGCCTCGCGTTTTTGTCGTAACCCTACTACATTTTATTGTCGAACTGCCTTAACTAATGTGTTACGTAAGTCACCCATCTTTGTTATGTGCATCAATTTCAACCAAATATCGTCAGAATGTGACATTAATAGCTCCTCTATTACCTTTCTGAAAACTACTATTCAAGTCCATGCGTAATATGTATTATTAGTTATTGTATTTGTTCATATATATCTATGCCATATGTATATATGTATATATTTTTTTACTTCATTTCTGTATAGTTAACAGTGTAATTTTTAACACTTGGTCATTATTAGATGTTCATTAAATACTATTAATACTTACATACTTTGTAATAGTTAGTTTGTTATGTATTGTCCTGTAAATGGAATTATTCTGTTGGGCAATAAATAAATATGTGTGTAAAATTTCATTAAATTTGATCGATAATTAAAAACGTTATACGCATTTTAACAATTAGCCGATTTTATAAGTGTTACCAAAATGAGATTTTTTTTTAATTTTCGTGGAAACTTGTAACAAACTTTTTATGTTATGTTGAAATTTGCAATAATATAGGCAAGTTCGTTCATTTTCGTGTCGTGTAACTTGCATACCTTAGTGACTGACAACATGCATTAAAATTATTCTAATTTCGTACGCATATCGTTCGAGTTTCAGGCAGGTCATGCGCAAGGATTTCATTTGCATCGTTTTGTAGATGATTAAAAGCGTAAAGAGCATCCATTTTGCTCTCTCAAAAATTTTGTTGAAAAGTACTGTATAGTTTTACAGTATTTGAATTTGAACCTATTTTACATTGTTTGAGATGTTTACCTTTTTTAGGCACTTTTATTTTTACGGCAACTTTTCCTTTTTGCGTATTTTCATTGTACCACTGAGTTTACCATTATTTGTACACTATACGTTTCAATTGATCGAGGATGGCGCAGTAAAAGTTTGTTGCTATGCAGAAGAATTATAAATAGATGGTACCTTAACCTGTTTAAATCAACTAAGTTTGGCTGCTTTCAAAAGGAATTTACATATTTGGGATCAACAAATATCAAAACCCTGTTATTTTTTCCATTTTAAGAATGATTGCACAATCAACTTTAAAAATGTGTACTCAGCAGATTTAGTTATCAGTAACAGTATAACAGTGACAACCAAAATGGAAAAGTACTGCAGGTATTTCATTTCTGAACATTAATTCATAATAATTTTTTTTAAGTTAATCCCAGTTTACTAACATTAGTACTTAGTTTTTTCTACTTTATAACTTCATTTGAAGTTATACATAATAAGCCTTGTATTTGTTTTTTTAGATTTAAATTTATTACATTTAAGGTTTACTTGTTTTCCATAAAATAAGTTGGCGTCCCAGATATTTTTAACATTTATTTACAGGTTGAAAGCCACATCAATGTTGGAAAGCGAACATATCTAACCACATATTTTTTAAATTAAAGCAAATCAAAATTTTGAGAACCCGGCCCATTTAATCGCTGACTGACTAAAAGGCTCAAAATCTTCTAGTTGACGTTAGAAGTACAAATAATATTTGGGGTGAATTAATAACCACAACACGCCCTTATTTCATCCTTTTTTAAATAGTACAAACTACTAGTAGTAGCTGAATAATTTCTTATCAACGATGTGACGTGTGATAAGGTGAAATGCCATCATAAGCACGTGAGAATTTGTCGCACTCGCGTAAAAATCTCACTTGCTTATAATGACTTATTTCACTCACTTGTAATATAATCTACTATTTTCACTCATTTTTAAACGTTAATGTTTCATTTGTATTTTTCTGGCATTTAAATTAATAAAAAAAATTCTAAAAAAACGGTAATGGTTTAAATCGTCCTATAAAATCGAAGATTGTTAGTTTGTTAAAACCAACCTAAAAGTGGTCCTTCCCAGGAGGCTACCAAGCTATATCCTCATTTAAAACACATTGGCTGGGATACAAATGCGTATGACACGGCCTACAGAAAAATGTGTCTGTCTGTCACCTGTACATGAGTGACGTGGCCCTCACAGAAATATCACTGTCACCCCTATGTGTGTGGCACACCATGTGTTAATGCAGAGTTGGTTATTAACAGATGGAAAATGTCATATTTTTTTAAACATTCTGTTTTTTCGTAACACCGTATCTGCTGAAGATAATCCGGAAAATTCGCCATCAAATTATTTTGATAATTTACCGAATAAACTATCTAGACATATGACTTGCCAGGAAGGATACAGACAAACATTTGCCAAGGCAAAATTGATAGCTACCCTAGCTGCAGATGTGACAGGAAGTAACTATTTACAGTTAAATAGCCTTTTCGATAAAGGTATTACAAACCTGTACAACACCAATTATGATTTTGATATTGTTTCAAAAAATGTTTGTGAAGAAAATAATTGTGTTATAGAGAAAACACCTAATGATAGTAGTTAAGTTGGTCGTGACTCTAATAAACATAGTGAAATTTTACCAATACATAATACATCAGATTTATATTCCCAACTAATAGATCTAAGAGACAGCATTATTGATGACTTTGTTGCAACTAATGAATTTCATAACAATATTGTTAGTCAAGAACACCAAGGTTCATTTGATATTGTTAATAGTGCTGTTGTTACAATTTCTCTTGATGATTCAAATAATCACAATCAACAGATTAATAGTACCCTTAATAAAATTAAACAATGAAGTTCCGAATATTAAAAGGCGTGGCAGACCAGCCGGAAATGATATTACTGTCATTGGACTTCCAAAAAGGAAAAAGAAAAAACGGGACTGTTACCATTTGGTAAAATGCCAGTAAACGATAGAATTGATATTATTTTTAAATGTATTTTAAAAGACACCAATATTGTTTAATTGAAACAAATAACCTGTGTAATTTGTGAACCATAATCGTTTATACAATGAAAATTTATCTTGTTATTCTATTGAGGAATAAATATTGTGCACACACACGCACACACGCACGCACGCACCCACGCACACGCTCACACGCACGCACGCACCCACGCACGCACGCACACGCACGCACGCACGCACGCACGCACACACACACACACAAATGGAGAAAAAAATGTTTAAAGTAACATCAGTATTTAATGAAGACACCGAATTACGTTTAACTTTACACATAATTAACTAACAAAGCTGAATAGGAAACTTACCTGTAACAAAAACTTATTATTTCCATTTAAATCTTATTTGCCATGGAAATTATGCTATTGTTTGACAGTTGGGATAGATTTCAGTGACATAGTAAATTTATACATAGTATCGGTATCATTATTTACTTACAGTTGTTGTTTTATTTTGTATCATGGCTGAAGGATTAAGTGTGAGAGAGAAAATTCAAATAATACGTCTTTTGGGAGACAATGCTCGAAGTGTCAGAGATGTTTGTAGAATCTCTAATGAAAGACTTGCAGATCGTCGTATTAGTTGCGGTACGGTGAACAAAGTAGATAAAGTATGCAAGGAAACTGGTGCGGTATCAAAACACCTTTTAAAAATGAATCCTTTTGTAAAGAACCAGCGTCCTTTACGTATGCTTTTTAGAATAAATTATTCGCGGACCATCCTATATCTCATATTTCAAAAGTTTACGCGATATTACACCACAAATAATTCCTTAATCACCGCTGACGTGTATTTCTAAAAACCAGTAAGTTTTTGCACGTCAGAACAATTGAAACCAATCCCATAACGGCATCCCCCGCACGGTAGCCGCGAAGCCGCCCACCGATGCACCTTTATAAACCCGCGACGCGCTGCTCTGAGATCTCTCCGGGGATCATCTCGAAGAAGTTCGCTCTCCGTTCATCATCTATCACCACTAATGTAGGTGAATGTTTAGTAGAGAGAAGTCGGACATCATGCGTGTCTTTCCATAATACAACGACAATTTGGCTGTTACAACTTCCTTTGGTATATGTTTTTTGTTTGCGTTGAGTGTTCCTACAACATGGGTATTCTGGTCTATCAATGCTTTAGCCAAGTCATAACTGGTATAAAAGTTATCGTGGTACGAGATTGTCTGGTTCTTCTGCTGCAGCTTCTCGCTCTTCAGTCATCTCCTGTAAGGCATCTGCAATATTTTCCTGCTGCTCATCATTGCTACTTGACAATTCTTGCTCATTTATACTGATCGATTCAACCCATAATGGATCGTCAACAGAATCGTCGGAACTATAGTCTTGTTCATTTACCTCGTTCTCAAATTCGTCTATATTGTTCGCAATTTGTTCTAGTTCTTTACCGCTTAACTTTCGCTTACCCATTGTCACTTACTATTCACTCACTAAGAGTACCTAACTAATAAATACTTGTCTCTTTCTAAGAACTCGGCACACACCTGCAACAAAAAAGGAATTAAAAAGACAAAAACACCGTCACCCCTAAATGGGTGGAAAAAATATGAAAATGTTTCCCAGGGCCAAGTCACCCAAATGTGGGTGACAACAAACTCGGAAAAATTGGTGTGGTCCCCAGGAAATTTCCATGCAAATAGCTTGGCACGCAATATATTAAAAAGGTTTTTCTCCAAAAATTTCCTTGTGGCAAAAATATGTCTACAGGGCATTCCATAGATTTATGAAAATAACAGGTGCAAGTTTCACTCGTATTATACACTGAATTATTGATGTCTTCTAACTGTTGGTTGTATTCATAAAGTTGTGCACCTTACCACATAAAAATGGGCACCATTTCTCTTTGCAAATTTGAAGCTCAGCACTTGGAAAAAGTTTTTTCAACACATCCCGTTCTGTAATGTCATAATATTTTGTATATTATCTTAAGAGGGATTACAGGATTTAGAAGCGTCTAAAAACCATTCCAAACTGTCTTTTATCTTCCTGAATAAATATACCCACACTAACTTCACCATTCCCATCTTACTTCAAAATTACATCCAGAGGAGCATTATATCCATAAGTTTATAAGTTGCATCGATACAAATAAACTCTTGATATACTGCCATTTCATTTCTTTAGTAAAAAAGTCAAACCCTTGAAGACATTTTCTTCACCTACTAGTAGTGACCGTCTGTATCTGCCAAAGAAATAAAAAGACTTAAGTTTAGGAAAGGAAACAACAAAAAGATGCTTACCAAACTTTGATCGTATTTTATAACAAACTGTTTCAATATTGTTCTTTCCTTCGTTACCCAAATGTTACGAATTCCTCATATCCTTCAAAGTAATGCCAAGTCTCTTTTCTATTAAATTGTAATTAAAATTAAATTGCACTGCTAGGTTTTCTACTTTATCATATATCACATCGTTGATAAGGAATTTTTGAGCCAACATTAGTTTGCACGAAAATTTAAAAAAATCTCTTTTTGATAACACAAAATCGTCGACAACTATTAAAATGCGTATAACGTTTTAATTAAATTATACACACGTATGCCATACCTTATCACACATCACATCGTTGATAAGAAATTATTCAGCTACTACTAGTAGTTTGTACTATTTAAAAAAGGATGAAATAAGAGTGTGCTGTGGTTATTAATTCACCTCAAATATTATTTATGCTTCTAACGTCAACTAGAAGAGTTTGAGCCTTTTAGTCAGTCAGCGATTAAATGGGCCGGGTTCTTAAAATTTTGATTTGCTTTAATTTAAAAAATATGTGGTTAGATATGTTCGCTTCCCAACATTGATGTGGCTTCAATCTGTAACTAATTGTTAAAAATATCTCGGACGCCAACTTATTTTACGGAAAACAAGTAAACCTTAAATGTAGTAAATTTAAATCTAAAAACACAAATACAAGGTTTATTATGTATAACTTCAAATCAAGTTATAAAGTAGAAAAAACTAAGTACTAATGTTAGTAAACTGGGATTAACTTAAAAAAAATCATTATGAATTAATGCTTAGAAATAAAATACCTGAAGTACTTTTACATTTTGGTTGTCACTGTTATACTGTTACTGATAACTAAATCTGCTGAGTACACATTTTTAAAGATGGTTGTGCAATAATTCTTAAAATGGAAAAAATAACAGGGTTTTGATCCCAAATATGTAAATTCCTTTTGAAAGTAGCCAAACTTAGTTGATTTAAACGGGTTAAGGCAACATCTATTGATAATTCTTCTGCATAGCAACAAACTTTTACTGCGTCATCCTCGATCAAATGAAAATACGCAAAAAGGAAAAGTTACCGTAAAAATAAAAGTGTCTAAAAAAGGTAAACATCTCAAACAATGTCAAATAGGTTCAAATTGCACTTACGGTAAAACTATACAGCACTTTTCAACACAATTTTTGAGAGAGCAAAATGGATGTTCTTTTCGCATTTAATCATCTACAAAACGATGCAAATGAAATCCTCGCGCATGACCTGCCTGAAATTCGAACGATATGCGTACGAAATTAGAATAATTTTAATGCATGTTGTCAGTCACTAAGGTATGCAATTTACATGTCACGAAATCAACGAAGTTGCCTACATTATTGAAAATTTCAACATAACAAAAAATTTGTTACAAGTTTCCACGAAAATTAAAAAAAAAATCTCATTTTGTAACACTTATAAAATCGGCTAATTGTTAAAATGCGTATAACTTTTTTAATTATAGATCAAATTTAATGAAATTTTACACACATATTTATTTATTTATTTATTGTCCAACAGAAGAATTCCATTTACAGGACAATACATAACAAACTAACTATTACAAAGTATGTAAGTATTAATAGTATTTAATGAGCATCTAATAATGACCAAGTGTTAAAAATTACACTATTAACTATACAGGAATAAAGTTAAGAAATATATACATATGGCATAGATATATATGAACAAATACAATAATTAATAATACATTTTACGCATGGACTTGAATAGTACTTTTCAGAAAGGTAATAGAAGAGCTATTAATATCACATTCTGACGATATTTGGTTGAAATTGATGCACATAACAAAGATGGGTGACTAACGTAAACACATTAGTTAAGGCAGTTCGACAATAAAATGCTGAGGCACAAAAAAATCTAGGTACGACAATAAAACGGGAGAGTCAATTTGATTGTGTAACAACTTATACAAAAAGATAACACTAATTTGTATTCTTCTGAGCTCTAGAGACTGAATGTCGAACGTAGATAAAAGTAGATCATTATCGTAGCCAATTACAGGATATGCATCTTCGACTTTAAAGAACAAGAATTTCAAAAATTTTTCTTTGGATAGATTCTAACATAGTTTTATGGTTATCGTAATAAGAGTACCAAATTAATGCGCAGTATTCTAACTTGGAACGCACGAGTGCAAAATATAGCGACTTTAGTGCAGAAATATTTTTTAAATCTTTGCAATTCCTAGATATGAAACCTGCCATTCTCAAACCAGACTTGCATATATTATGAATATGTTTACTGAAGCTTAATTTGTGATCAAACGTTATATCTAAATCAGTAACCTCATTGTACCGGGTAAGAAGACGATATTCACACATATACGAGTATTTTATAGGATGATTTTGTTTGAGAATGTTACTACTTTATACTTTGCAGGATTAATATGTAGACTATTTTTAGCACACCAACTTTGTAAATTGTCAATTTGCAATTGCAGCTGTTTACCGTCGTCAATAGTCTTAACTGAACAGAAGATTTTGAGGTCGTCTTCAAATAACAATTTTTCAGCGGATAGGCTAGATGGTAGATCGTTAACAAATAGAATAAAAAGTAAAGGACCCAGGTTAGATCCCTGTGGAACACCAGAAGGAGCAACGAATTCACTAGAACGGTGATTGTTAAAAGACTCATACTGGGTCCGGCACTTCAAATATGACGTGAAAAACATTAACAATATCTCGTTAAAACCAAACGTTTTTAGTTTTGAAATGATAATGCTGTGGTCTATTTGGTCAAACGATTTAGTGATGTCCGTATAAATTATATCTACTTGACCTTGGTTATCAATTACTTTAGCCGTATATAGAGTGAAATACATCACATTAGTGAGCATAGATCTGTTTGACATAAAACCATGTTGCCACGAAGAAATATAGTTGCGGACTTGTGGATAAATTATGGAATGCAAGGTGATTTCACATACTTTCGCAAAATTTGAAAGAATACTGATGGTGTTACACGTCCAAACCGCACTAGGCGTCGTGCATGCTTACTAATGTAAGCGGGTTGCCAAGCCAGCTAACAGGGAGATGGGCGTGGTCGAAATAATAAGTAAAATGAATGATTAATATGCTCAAACACCTTACACCTACATTCAAACAGCTCAGCCCGGGAAAATATGTCTCTAGGCGCCACCACAATCGAAACTTTGCTAATATAATTGTCTTAAGCTGGATGTTAATTAACCCTACTTGATTGTGGAAAGTAGGATTGTGCTTACTCAGTAAACCCTTATACGAGGTTTCTAAAACAAACACTCGTTCCAAACAATTCAACCCAAACTCAAATAAATTTAGTACTACCCAGGTTATTAAAAACTTTTTGAATACACCTCGTATACCAAAACTTCCAAAATAAAATTTATCACTCAAATTCATTCAATGAACGGTAATTAATTTTTAAAATTCTTAACATGAACGATATCTTTTGAATTTAATTTACTTTTTATAACACTTCTGAATCGTATTGACATTCGTAAAAATTTAAGGTTTCAAAACTCCAACTTTTTGTTATACTTAATGAAATTTAAACTAACAGCTGATCCGTTAATTGTACATTGCGCTAATGAAACTAACATGAAAATTTTGCAATCAACCTGGCAAATATAAACTTTCCGGTTGCTCATAAATCTGAAAATTAAAATATGCAAAGCTTACTTTTAAAATTGTCAAAACAAGATCACCAATTAAGTAAATGTTACAACTGTGTTTCATACCTGGCTAAATAAACAACAGAATAACAATCAACTGTAAATACATATATTGTCCTGTACAAAATAAAACAAAAACACAAATATCTACATAAATTACATCAGCGTGGTTGAAAGTTAAACCACCAAATACCACTTTGCATTCTTACTACTAAAACAAACCATACAATAAGACTCAAGAACGATTATCTCTTCCTTTCAAAACTACTTAATAATTTAAACAACAATACGCAAATAAACTAACCAAAAAGATAATCGGGCTTAAATGAGTTCTTAAAATTCTTAAATCTAATTTCTTACTTAAAATTGTCTATTAATCCTTGGATTTTCTTTTTTCTTTCTTCCGTAAATCAATTATTTGTAGTCCATTTGTAATCCTTAAATTGCATGAAGCCACATAACCAGTGCTTCACAATTTCACAAACACTTACTCACAAATAGTCTAATAACACGTAATAAGCTGTATACGTTTGGTTGCCTCCTTAAATTTCTAGCAACCTTTACACCAATTTAGTCCCTTATACAAATAAACTTTCAATGTCATATAACGTTACTTAAACCTTGGCTTAATATACAACGAACACTTCGTTCACTTAAAAAGGTGGTCCCATAAATACTTTTAACTGAATCTCGTTACAAGAACACCCGCTAACCTTGACGCTACTAACGTAACAACTGTTATCTTTATTCAAATCTGCTTACGCACTTATTATTTTCTTGAAGCAAAACACACACTAATTTTATCTTCAATCTCAATTTTATTATCGTTTTATTTATGAATGTCTTTTACGATTCATCCCCGGTTCGGGTTACGCAGTTGTTTAAACAATTACTGCCTCATTAAAATTCACAAATATAACTCCAACACCATCCCATTCTATCACACTACCTCGCAAGCGTCTTCCGCCAACCTTCACCACAAGCAACAGCTAAAACCGATAAAGCTTAACTCTCTCTTCAATCCCTGACTTCCGCGTTATATTCTCCAATAGTATTCATTCAAAATTCCATAGTTCCAATAGATGCTACCCTCTATACAAGCACGCGTGTAATTACAATACATCGCCATATTTGTTCTTACTTACAAATTTTACAATTACTTCGAAGAAATCATTTTTCGTCACCACATTCATTCAGTAGCCACTCTGGACCATTACACAACTTTTAACAGTTATCTCCAACCTGCGCTCGAACTGCTCCGCAACGTTTGCAAAAATAAGTACCGTCTAAGGTCTCAAATTCCATATACATACATTTATTCTCAAAACAATTGCACAACATTACGAAAGCTTTCTGAAATTAACACTTAAACACACCAAATCTTTCTCTACATATTTTCTAAAACGTTCTACACTTATACACTCACATCTTCTGGCAAAGATTACTCATCTTATCTTCAAACATTCCATTTCTAACAGTAGCAATATAGTAGCAATACATTATCGTCCCATCGACAAATTTCTCTTCACATTTACATTCATCAGAATCTAATTATTCCAACACTAAAGTCTTTATAACATTCAAATACACGTATCTACATACTGAATTATATTTCTCCTAAATTTCCAGTGGCGTATCATACACCCACATACATTATGCATACACAAAAAAAAAATTTTTTTTTTCGTTCAAACTCAATACACTCGCACTCAAAACACGTCATACACGTCATTATAACATCCTACATACAGGGTGCGTCAACGCAACCTGACAATGGGTCGATCATTAGTAATGAGTGTGTGATCTCCAGATTTTAGAATTGGACAAATTCGTGCTATTTTCCATACATTTGCAAAAATTGGAAGTTTTTAATGCAAGATTGAAAATTAACAATGACGGTTTAGCTAGCACCACACGGCAATCTCTTATCACGAACCTGGGGATGAGATCCGGGCCTGCGGTCATTTTGTTACTGTGTTTATTTAACGCAGTTAATATTTGAGCCTCAGATACAATGCTAAAATGAATAGATGGTAGATTGTTAAAATAGTTATCAACCGAATCAATTGTGGAAGGTACCTGATACACGCTACTGAAATACTTAGTAAAAGCATTGACAATCATATCTGGTGTATCGTATAAAATGTTATTGTAATACATCTTACTCTCAATACGACTAATACGAGTACTGCCTTTCTTTTTTTGAATAAAATTCCAGAATTGCTTAACAACAATATATGCTCTACCTCAGCACACATCACATAGTTTATAAGAAATTTTTGAGGTACTACTAGTTTTTATGTTGATTATATATGTTTGGATTAGAACGCAGGTGAAGCATTTTTTTGTATAATTTTTTTTGCATTTACTTAGTGGTATCAGTCTATATAAACACAAACAAATATTTAAAAAAATCTGGCATGCCCCAAAGTCTTTCTATGGGGTGTCCTTTTATAAGAACGATGGGCATATGAGTAATACTATTAGGTATAGTCTAAACAATATTTTATTCAAAACACAAATTCAAGTACTGAAGCAAATAAACACAATAATTAAAATTCTAAACAATATTTTATGCAAAACACAAATTCACGTGAAAAAAAGATAAACACAATAATTAATAAACTGTAATAATTATTTTGTAATATTAAAATATTTCATTGTATGGTACGGAATGAAACAGTCAATATGGAGAGCTACATTGCATTTACTGCACTTTGTTGAAACTGTGTTGTGGCAATGTCTACATCTGGTTTGTTTCCCTTGAGAAGCCACATAGTGGTCGATGCGATCATAGCGACATCCGATGTTTTCTAATTGCGACGGCGTGTTTTTTGCTTAGGTGTCTGTTTGGCATGTTTTTGTAAGATAGTCGTTGCAATATTTCGTCTGAATGCTAGTTGATCTAGTTTTCCTTCTTCTTCGCGGTACAGTTGCCAACTGTTTTGAATACACATATCGATAATTTGACATACAAGACATCAATACCACTTTTTTCCTCTTATTCCTATACGATAGAGACTAATATTCTGATCACCTCTATCTACGCCTCCCATGTGCATTGTATGTAGAAAATAAGGCTGGTTGAGGAATGTAAACCTTGCGTTTTTCTTTTTGGGAATAACGTGCAACTTTCTTTATAGGTAAGACATTTGCCGCGTTTGAAGCAATGCTCAAAATGTTATTGTCGTGCCAACTTGTAACAACGATTTGGTTGTCAGGTGTACATCGGTATTTATAATAGCCCCGGTGCTCTTTTTTCATCATCTTTTTAGTAGTCATTCCAGAAGATCCAATTCTATTTTCACGAATTGGCCCAGTACCTCTAACATCAAGTTTAGCCAGTTCATCCAACAATGACACAATGGTGAAAAAATTGTCGAAAACCAAATGGTAACAAAATTTTCACGTAAAAGAAGAACGTTTTCATATTCTAAAACTACCGACGGACCTAATCCCAGTTCCTTATATTCGTCTCTTATTTTACTACTGGATCTATGGTAGGGTTTGTCAGTGGCACCAACCCAAAGCTTGACACCGTATCTAATCGGTTTTCCCTTTATAAATTGTTTACAAGGGTGCCTACCGAAATAGGGCACCATAGCTTCATCGACTCTGTGACATTTTGAATGAGGTGCATTTTCTAAAAAAATTTCGTTTATCATAGTGAACAGCGGTCTCGTTATAACAAATTTATCCGACAGGTCGAGTACTTCATTATTACAGCAATGAAAATTTGCCATTATGTACTCAAAACGGTTTCGAGAAATAGCAGTAGATACTAATGCGTTGTGGGTATCTGGACTGTTCCCAGTACATCCGCCTGCGAGGTAGACAATTGTACCCACTTAGTAGCAAGATACCAAGAAAAATCTCAATTTCCTCGGGAGCGATGTCACCCTGTTTGTTATGCTGCCTTGCTTATAAGTTACTATACATGCAAGCATTTTTATTACATCTTCATTCACGAACATTTTGAATAAATCGAAAGGTGAACGCTGCTGGAAAATACCTTGCATACTAGGCCATTCGGTTTTCTCTATCTTCTTATCTCCATTCTTCCAACTATACTTCTTTTATATAGTTTTTTCGTTTTTGCAACATAGCCAGTGGGACGTTGAATTCGGGATCACTATCTTCGCTAACACTTTCAATATTTTCTATGTCTTTATTTGTTATTTTATCGCTTTGCAGGTTTTCGATTTCATCACACCGTGTTTTTGTAGAAATTTCAGCTGTTGACAAAAGCTGAGAGGGAGGAAAATTATTTACACAAAAGGTATCCTCTTCCCCGGAATCTTCACCAGTTACGTCGGCACATGAGTTAGTTGGAGGAAAAAGTGTGACTACAACTTCACTATCGCTTTGTACACCATCAACACCTTCTTCGATAGACTGTAAAATTTCTTCTAAGGTGAGACCTCTGTAAGAATAAAAATCATATACAAATGTTCATCGTTCTTCTAAAAGGACATAAAAAAAGCAGATGCTACATGTAGATATTAAAAAAAAAACTTTTTGCAAGGTTACTATTTTATAATTGAATATGTAATTCAAAAGAAAAATAACTTACCGTACAAGTTTCAACCAATAGGATATGACATACTTGTCGAATAACTTCACTTTAAAAATAGAAAACTAAAATTTTTTCACAATGTGTGTGACACTAACGAAATCAGCTGAACAAATGACATCATTAGCACAATAATTAACTTGGTGAAATCTTTTGCGCGTTAATGTAACTAGTAGTACAGCTCCAAAAAAGTAAATTGTAAACGCCCTTTTAAAAGGACGAGGGGCAAATGCAGGTTAAAAGTTAATACGTGTTTATGATAAAGATGGCAATACAGTTTGCATGTGTTTTAAGTAAAGACACGCGTATATATGATCGTCAGTGAAAATAAGAGAGAAGTGAGTATGTCCGTATTTCCAACAGTTGACTTCAATCATCGCTTCAACTTAATATTGCACGGATTCTGATTTGACATCAATCTGTCAAATTTATTCATTATTTATAACCTCGTCGTTTTCTTTTAGTTTACGCTGTCTCGTATTATTTCTGTTCGTTGTTGTTTTGCTCTTTTATTTACTCGTTCTTTATAGTTATTTTGTTCAAATGATCAAATTATTAATAACAGTTCTTATTAGAACTGCAAGAGGTACAGTATATATATATATATATATATATATATATATATAAATAATTTCACACACCGAATTACATTGTTATTGTTTTAGCAAGTAAGCAAGCAGCAGATGCCTTGAAGATTAGTTTGCGCACAGTGACAAGGATTAAAGCACGCAGTGCAATTAATCCCATGTGTAGGCCTGGACAGAAAGACCTCGCCAAAAGGAAAATCAGTTGATTTACCGGATTGTGTAAAGATGTGCATTAGAAATACTTTGTATGATATGTATGCTCAGGGTAAGTGATAACTTTTTGCTTAATTACCTATAAATAAATTTATTGTCTTTATAGAGAAACATGTTACTATTGGAACCCTAAATGCCGAACTTCAAGAAAAACAGATTATGTTAAGTAAAACTAGCTTAAACCGCACTCTCCACGATATTGGATTTAAATTTAAAAAGGAATGTAACCGCAGAGCCTTAGGTAATGGAAAAAACATCAATCGCTGACGCTCGACTGCAGTTCATGAAAGCATATAAAAGTAATAGTCACTCTCAGTTTGAACGAGACATGGTGCTTCTGGACGAAACATGGATATTTTCCAAAGGGAACCCAGGGCGATCATGGCAAGATAATGATGTAAAAAGTGTCCGTAAACCAGGAGGTTATGATGGCAAACTTCACACAAATTATTATGTTTTTGTTATGAACGAATAAGTTCAAAGGTAAATATGTAATTAAAAATTATTATTAATTTTATTAAATACATAAATAAAAAGTTTACCTCGAGTAGGATTTGAACCTACGACCTGTACTTTTCTAGAGTACCGCGCTAACCAACTGCGCCATCAAGGTTCTAGCCTCAATCGATATAAATTTTGTCTTTATGTATGTAGAACTGATGTAAATTCTAAATATAATGATTATAATAATTTAATATTAGTCAAGTTGCTTTGGTATGTGTGAATCCTTACGATATTGCAGGCTCACATTCCATTAATATAAGTAATTTGATAGTATTTCATTATATTTAGAATTTACATCAGTTCTACATACATAAAGACAAAATTTACATCGATTGGGGCTTGAACCTTGATGGCGCAATTGGTTAGCGCGGTACTTTAGCAAAGTACAGGTCGTAGGTTCAAATCCTACTCGAGGTAAACTTTTTATTTATGTATTTAATAAAATTAATAATAATTTTTGATTCACATAAATAAGTACACAAACAGTACTTATTGAAAAATGTGAAGATATTTGGAATCTATTCTATTCACAATAAAATTATACATATTGCTTTAATTATAAATTCATTTAAGTGTAATATTATTTGTAACTAACTCCTTAAATTATGCTGCGATTTTAAGTTCTGGGATGGGGATATTTGGTTAGCGATAAAGATTCTAATTGGCATTTAAAAACAATAAGTTAATTCACACAACAGCGTCTGTTTACCTGTAATAATAAACATTAATGCTGGTAAAAATAATTAAAAAAAATTTAGATTTCAACTGATTTTAATTACCATAACATAACCTTACTTTTGGTATATAAGGTATTGCATTATAGTGTAAATTTTTTCTGTACACAGGCTGTCCCAAATTCGAGGGCAAGCATGAGGATCTCGCTTATTATAAGAGATAGGATATAGGTTTAAATTCGGCACTTTTGCTAAATTCGATGCCGAGTAATAATCTGAAAAGAAATTTGAGCTAACTCGAATGGATTTGGTTTTATGCTCAAAAAACTAAAAATTTCGAATTTTGTTTTTCGCGTTTGGCTACCTTATTATTAGGAATTTTCAAAATTCGATTAAACATTATTAAGGGAACTTTTTACGCACAATACTAATACGGTATTAAAAATATTATGCGACGTTTTGTTTATTCTGAACCATCATCAGGTTTATTTTTTCTTATCGGGGTTAAGACATATTTTTATGGCGTTGGATGAAGAATATTATGCTGATTTTAGCAATATATAACACTTCATGGTTTGATCGACTGCGAACTAAAATACTCTTAAATTAAAAACTAAATATTAAATTATCACGATACCCATGAATCAAACAAAACTCAGGAGTTGGCTTTTGTCATGTCATTTTCTAATTATAAAAAGGGTAATAACTGCAAGATCCTTCGTGTTAGTGCTTTAAAATTTGCAAGTTTCTTTAGAATGTTTTCAAATTCAGAAAAACGAGACATGATAAGGATATTTTATAGCTGCAATAGAAATAGTGTCAGAGCAGAACAAAGATATTTAGAGGAATATCCGGAGAGGCAGCAACCAAACCAGAGATATTTTTTTAAAATTAGACCAAAATTTGCGAGAATTTGGATGTTTTCAGAAACCTCGAAATGCATATGGTAGCAGACTAGACAGAGATGCCGAACAAGAAATATTACATCAGGTACTATTTGTTAGTATTATACTAATTATATGAATTTCCACTGCTAATTTCAGCAGACATTTTTTTTGGAGAGTTATGACTTTATGTTATCTTAGGTTCAAGAAAATCCTTCAACATCTACCAGAGAAATAGAGCAAACTATTGAAGTGCCAAAAACGACAGTTTGGCGAGTGTTAAAGCAACACCGTTATAAACCATTTAAGTTACACGTTAGTCAAACTCTTCGGCCTGGGGACGATATGAGACGGTTGAATTTTTTTAACCAACTTAATACCAAAATGCTGGAAAATCGCAACTTTCTCAATCAAATAATTTGGACGGATGAGTGCAATTTTTCCACTAATGCAATGTTTAATCGTAATAACGAGCACTACTGGTCCGTTGAAAATCCACGAATTAACGGGCAAATGTGAGGACAAGGCCACTGGTCCTTTAATGTGTGGGTTCGAATCTGGAAGGATAGGCTCCTTGGGCCAATTATTTACGAAGGTATCCTAACGTCTCAACGCTACCTCGCATTTCTAACAAACGAAATATCAGACCTTTTGGATGATGTTCCGCTAAACGAAAGATGGACTCTCTGGTGGCAAATGGGCGGAGCTCCTCCTCATAATGCTGCGATAATAAGTGAATATCTTAACGGCGAATTTCCTGATAAATGGATGGGAAATAGGGGACCACTTAGGTGACCAGCAAGAAGTCCAGATTTAACCCCTTTAGATTACTTCCTCTGGGGCTATTTAAAAATATGATTTATAAGACGCCACCGCAAAATATAGAAGAACTCCAGAATAGGGTTGATAATGAACTTCGTCAAATTCCCAGGCGAACCATTTAAAGAAGCGTAAACAATTGTAGAAGAAGAATTCGTTACTGTATTCAAGAAGGAGGAAACTTGTTCGAACATTTATTATAATAATTTTTGTTTGTTTGTCTGTGTAATTATTTGGTTGTTACCTATCGATAAATTTGCGTTGTCGCTATTATGACCGTGTTACATAGACCTCCTCGTTTGAGTTGTTTGTTAATGTTTTTTTTTAATTGTATAACTATTTTTATATTTTTTTGGATGTCCTAACGAGTTTAACAAATTAAATAAGTAGAACTACTGTAATTATTCCTTGCTGGATCCAGGAAGGCGGGATCTTGTTCTTCGTATTTTTCTCATTATTTTAGTTCGCAGTCGATCAAACCACAAAGTGTTATATATTGCTAAAATCAGCATAACATTCTCCATCCAACGACATAAAAATATATCTTAACCCCCATAAGAAAAATAAACCTGATGATGGTCTTGATGGTCGTGGCCTTGTCAGGACAACCTTAACACACGTTCTTATGGGATGTGACTGTTTTCTGACAATTTTATCGAAAACCGTAGATGGGGAAAATGTTTCTATGCTAATACTAGTAGATGAGGATTATATTGATACAATTCACCAGAAATAAGTTAACGAAGTGATCAATTATCCTACGTAATATTGAAAAGACCGTGCGATTTTTAGGTTAGTTATCATTAAACTCGTCAAATTAAAGAATTACATTCAAGGTAACGCTCTTTCAATTGAACCCTGTATCAATATAGCACCACAAGCATTTATTACCAATAAGTTTAATCACTTTTTGATAGTGGTAATAAAACTGAGGTTTAATTATTAATCACTTAAAGCCATTTTTTTCTGGAAAGAAAACAGAGCGTACATTATTTACCAAACTTCACATGAGTTTTACCTTATTAAATCAAGTAACAAAATATTTACAAATTTCTATTGCAATGTCGTAAAGGCGCGAATATGTGTTCATAAAATCTAACCCAAGTATAATATACACTAATTAACTATGAAATATCTTAACACTATACGCCAACACTAGAATAAATCAATTATCACGATTTTTTCTGGAGAAAACACTCAAAAATCACAGCAAAACACATAGATTCCTATGAAACGCTAACACAAGGTGTCCAAGATCAGCTGTTAGAGGCGGAGCTTGTGACGTATTTGAAAATGCCTAATTACATTAACTTGGCAATGCCATATAGTGTGTTTTTTTAAGTTTGTATAAGTTTGTTAATAAATACTACAAGATTATTTTTATTGATTGAAAGTGTATAGACGAATGTAAAAAATATGATATATGGTTAAATTATTTGTTAATTTATGAACGTGTGAAAATATATAACACACGATTAATTTCTGATAGTAAATTTTCAAACCCAATATTGATTGGCAAAAATATCTACGCCATACATTCTTTCTCACCTAGATGACGTAACTACAAATGGATTTAATTACAATTTATACCACATGATAGCATTGTATATTTCATAAAAGTTTTGGTTATACACATACTGGATAAGTGCCTCTAAATTCGCCGCTATCTTCACATAGGTATATTAACCTACAATACGACTTTGTTGTGGAATTAATTTTATCTTGATTATATAACAAAAACCAACATACGACTTATTGTAGAACAGCCTGAATATGTTCGACTCGAACATAGCAAATATGTTCTCCTTACTGAGTTTAATGAATATTCACAGCCTAAATATTTAATCCTCATCACGCACTTTTAGGTGACTATAAGGTCACAACAAAACTTAGAGTCGTTTTTTATGTACCGTGTCCTACCTCAGGATAGTCATTAAACGATATATCGCTTAAAGGTTACCAACAAGCACAGCCCAATTTTTTCGACATCTTGTGTCGTTTTAGATCATTTAAATTTGCACTGATAAGTGGAGATATGCAAATATTTTGGATGTTAATCCTTGATTGGGACAGTTAAAAATCACTAGATACACCTTAGCTGTAAAGAAATAATACATGTAGAATATTATGGTTACGCTGATGGGAGTTCTCAAGCATATGCAGCTTGTGTTTATGTCCGTACCCTTTATTCAGACTCGTGTAGTTCCAAAAGTAGGGTTGCCCCGTAAAAGTGATCACCATCCCTGATCTTGAACTTTCCGCAGTGCTTCTATTATCTTATTTAATGAAATTTCTTTTAAATATATTTGAAAATAGGATTTCGGCAAGTGCAATACTTTTCTGGACCGACTATAAAATTGCCCTTTTTTGGATAAATTCTTATTCATCTCGTTGGAAGGTGTTGTAACGAATCTTTTACGTTCTTCGTCATTTAGTTGTAAATAAAAAAGTTTTAATTATTAATGAATTATAAGTATGTGGTAGGCAACTTAATTTGCATTTTGGTGTAACTTAAGTGCATATTTTCTGAGGGGTTTATATTCTCATATCATTGAATTAATTTTCTGCACATATTTTTTCGCGCACTGCTATATCACCTGATATCTAAGCGTCCTTTTGGGATTACTTGTTGAACGTTGTTTTGATTAGGAATTGTGAAAAGTGACATTGATGTAATGGTAAGATAGTTTTAACTGGTACTATATTAAAATCTAAAACATTTGCTCTTTGCAGGCACTTTTAATTACACATTTAATTATATTTTAATTACCGTTTAATTACACGTTTAATTCTACTTTTACGTACGCTTTTATTTTGTGATTGCGTTTTGCATTTAGTGCAGACCTAAATTTAGATCCCATTTTTTATTTGAACTTTCGAGAGAATGCAATAAACATTGGATTATTCAAATTTCATAAAGATAAATTTATAAGAAGTAAAATTCAACTTTGGTATGGTTTACAACATACAGCATTGTTATTACAAGATATTGCGCAATATTGGTGCAAAGATTACATCACCTTTGGTTTACATTTCCGTATTTGTTTAGATACCAGATGTTATCAAAAAGTTGTGTACAAAACAGGTATTTATATTCTAATAATTTAGTAATTTAAGGCTATTACAACTAGTTTTTAAGATATATTTTATATAATTCTAAATTTAAATATTTAATAAACATAGTTTGTATATTTTTTATTTTGACATTTTGGTGAATATTTTATTGTATCCTCGGTTTAGTTATTCCGAGCATAATAAAAAAATAACTTGGCGTCCGAGAAAATTTTTATTATTGTTACATTGCAGTTACTATATTGCATATTGCATTATCTTTTATTGAGTGTTTTGGATCTCTGGTTATTTTAACGATTTGTTTTGAGAACATTAACACCCATTTATTTATTAAGTTATTTACACCTGGTGCTTTTAAACCACAACTTTATACCTGGCACCATTTATTATCATATTATAGTGTTTGTCGCCAATTGAGTCTAGCAGATAAACTTTAACATCCAAAAGGAAGTGACATGATGTGTCCTCCAGAAATAATCCTTCTGACCTACCTTCCAGAGAAGTTGAACCTCAAGCACTGCTTAAAAATAAACTCTGGTGGCATGGTCCATCTTTTTTATTAGATTATTCTTTTGATTATAGTGAATATAATTTCTTAAACAAAATCACTGATACCAGAAAAAAAATTCAATTTTGGAAAATATTATTTAGTAAATATTCTAAATTCTCTAAACTTCAACGTGTGGTAGCTTATTCTTCAAGATGTATTCACAATAAATTTTCCACTCTGATAAAAGAGCAAGTACACTACCAGAAATACAAAATGCTGCAATTAAAATATTAACAGCATTACAAGAAAAGTAGAAAATAAAAGACCCCGTCAAATAAAAACTTGTCTCTCAAACTTTTAATTGATGAAACTGATGAGCTTCTACGTGTGGGATGCAGATTAGACATACCATACTTCCAAAAACGTTCTTTATTACTGCCACCTCACGATCGTGTGGTGTCTTTAATGCTTAATAAAGAACATATTCACTTAGGTCATGCTGGCGCCCAGACGTACTATCAAATTTTAGATTAAAATATTGGCCTTTGAATGGGCTTCGAGAAATCAAAAATATTATTATAAATGGTATTATTTGTCATAGATTTAAGGCTAAATCCATTGAACGTGTAATGGCCGATTTACCCAAACAGAGAGTTTCCATTTCTCGCCAATTTGACAAAGTAGGAACTGACTATGGCGGTCCTTGAATGCTTAAGTCCATCCATCTTAGAAAATCTCCTCATCAAGTGCTACATCGTTATTTTTGCATGCATTTCCACCAAAGCAGTCCACTTAGAATTGGTTACGAGTCTCGCCTCTGAGGCTTTTATTACGACTCTTAAACGTTTTGTAACTCATAGAGATAATCCTGCAATAATTTCTTGTGATGGTGCACATTTTTGGAGAGCAAGAAATTGTCTAAATGAGCTTCATCAATTCAATATAGCTGTATTGAATTCAAATTCATTCCTCCTCATTTTGGAGGTCCATGGGGAAGCACAATTCAAAGTGCCATATATCATCTCCACAGACTCGTGGAAAATTTGTCTTTTACTTTCGAGGTACTTTACACAATTTTAAATCAAATTGAGGCAATTCTCAACTCCCCACCTCTTTGTAGTTCATCGAGGATTCCAAATGATTTCCACAGTTTAACTGCTGGACATTTCTTAATTCATTCTAGCTTGACTGTTCATCCCGAAAGGGATGTTAGTAATATCCCTGAGCATAGGTTAAATCAGTGGCAACGAATATCAAAGGTTCAACAATGTTTTTGGAAACGACGGACACTAGAATACTTAAATAGGCTTCAAAATAGATCCAAGTGGTTCGCTGAATAAAAACTTATAAAAATTAATGATTTAGTGTGTCTGAAAGACTCAAATACCCCTCCTCTAAAATAGCGTCTAGCAAGAGTCATAGAAATTTTCCCCGGCAAGGACGATAAGGTCGCCTAAGTTAAAACCTAGGTATTTATGTTACCCCTATCAATAAATTGGGCCCGTTGCCTTTTGATGGTAATCCTTCTCAGCACTAAATAAATTTCTACGATTTAAAGGCATTAATTTGAAGTAGTAATTTAAGCAGTTTTGTAAAGTTATTGTTTTTTTTTGTTTATTTTATCATGCTAGAATACAGTGTTTAGTATTAGTAAATTTAACTGAATGTCACCCAATTTTCTGGAAGTGAATACCCTTCAACGGTGGGGAGTTATGTTGAGGAAACTACAACAATATCTTGATTTGGTTTAAATTCTTAACTTTTTATTTATTGTAAATTTGAAAAAGAATTGTCAGAAACATACTTTTATTCATTTGGGTTTAGGTTAATTTTAATTTTAGAACTAAATATGTTATTGCAAAGAAAAACATAAATAGGTTTGACAGCCCAGTGCCATACCAACGACGAAAAAAAAGTTTGTTGATAGAACTCGTTTTTTGATTGTGTAAGAAGAAATAAATTTTTTTACAGGAAAGTTTTGTGAAGTAATTATAAGCCCTCAAAATGTGTTAAAATTCGCTCTCCCGTGAACCCATTCTCTCAACTTACAGATAAGTACTCTTTTCAAATTTTTATCAAATGTTTGAAAGCGTGGATTCTCCGCAAAACTAATTTAAATATGATAATCGTCCATCTATTTAGATAGTAAATATATAGATCTCTTCAACTAGAAAAAGTTCTATTTGGCTTACATATAAATTCAAGAATTAGCTGCAATCATCATTATCAATTCTATTGGAACTACTTTATATATATATATATATATATATATATATATATATATATATATATATATATATATATATTACCGCGTGACTTTTATCGTGCCGGTCTATATCAATTGCGGTGTGTTTATGGTTAGCCAAAATTACTTGTTTGACCCTTTATATTAGTATGGTTTTTTGATTCCTAGCTAATTATTAGTAATTGAAGTAGATAGTAAAAATAAAATTGTTGGTACATAGAATTTAATACCCCTTTTTTTAAATTAAAAATTACTTACTAGTTCATGTTACATATTGTTTTTTATAACTGATGACAAATTGCAAGAGAGGTATAAAATCTAACACCCGAGGAATGTAATTCCTACGGAAATGCAGGTATTTTGAAATTAGTTTAACGATTTATTGAAGAGTAAATCGTTACCCCAAAGTCTTTGTGCTTGTCTTTTTCAACACATTAACAGTACGTTCACCTTATATAACTTTATCCAAACACAATAATGGGTTTTCTGTACAATAAAATATTTATTTTTAAATTAATGATTAGCGAAACCCTTAAGTACTTCATATTATCTGTTTAGAAACAAACCGTAGAAAGATTAATGTAGCATAAATACAAATAAGGAACAAAAAGTAACAGTTATTCACTCTCCTGTAGAGTTTCCAAGGAGTTTTTTCAACACGATCAACAACACTGGTAAGTAATCGTTTTTGGTTTTAGCCCTTATTTTTATTTTACTTTATTTACTTGTGCAAATTTTTAGATATGTTGTAATTACAGATATGGATTTAACTGCTCTGCATGCATCAATATGTTTTAAACCTTTTAGAGACAGGGATAGAATACAAGATATTCAATCTGGACATTATATCAACAAAGTACGGGAAGACGGTGTTGGTGGAACTGGAGGAATATGAATGTGTGCTGCCAGAAATGTTACCATGGGTTTTCAAATCTAAGGACCGTCGTATACAGCAATTTAATGAGCGATTGAGGAGTAAAGGTGTTTCAATGCGTTCTATAGGACCAGCAGGTAAAATAGCCAATTTAATATTCATTTGAAAAACAGTTTATTATAATTACTATGCTGTGTAATGATAAAATTGATATGATTGAAATGAAAAAAAACCTTTTTGGTTTTGTGGTAGGACGTTTCAAACCGTTTATTCATCAACAACAGGTAGCTTAGACCTTGCTAGCCGGGAAACTAACTTAATATTTGTTTAAATGTTTAGTAGGTTTCAAAATGTTAACTTATTCATTCATTTGTAGATCTGAGGGTTATTAGAACAAAGTTCCATATTGCCCAGCCATAACAGTTAAGTCTACTATTAAAAATATACTACTAGGTGGAGGTACGATCAACCTGTATTACAGAAAACATTTATTAGTTTTAAAAACACCACTAGATGGCGTCACAAACAATCAAGGGGACCGACAAGAGGCAAAGACATGAGAACAAGTTCCGGAGGCCTATAGTTATCTTATAAGATAGTATGTAGGCCCATTATTAGAATACTATCTCAAATATAAAGTTTTTCAGCCATAATAAACAAGGGCGCGGGACAAGGGCGAAGACCCGAGCGTAAGTTCCGACATCCTATAGCTGTCTTATAAGATAGTAAGCAGGACCCCTTATTAGAACATTTTCAAATTTCAAGTTTTCCCGTCATAACAATTACAGGACTTACATCAACTTTTTAAAATACACCGCTAGGTGGATCGCGTGTGGGGAACCAATTAGAATACAGAGCCATAGGCCCTCAACCAGAGAACAGGTAGGGCGGGGTCTGAGGGCAATCAGAAACCAAGGGATGTGGCCTAACCTTAGGCCCTCCGATTGCAGTCCTTAGGCTATATGTGCGCCCAGGACCAATCAGTTGGAAGTGGGCGTGGTCTTATCTCGTTTTAATATCACTTATAAAATCGACGCCAGCTATTAAAGTAGGTATAACTTTTTTAATTACCAAAAAAATTTAATGAAATGGTACACACAGATGCTCTACCTTATCATACATCACATCAGAACCAAGGGATGTGGGCTAACCTTAGGCCCTCCGATTGCAGTCCTTAGGCTATATGTGCGCCCAGGACCAATCAGTTGGAAGTGGGCGTGGTCTTATCTCGTTTTAATATCACTTATAAAATCGACGCCAACTATTAAAGTAGGTATAACTTTTTTAATTACCGAAAAAATTTAATGAAATGGTACACACAGATGCTCTACCTTATCATACATCACATCATAGCTAAGAAATTTTTGAGTCATCACTAGTTTTTATGTAAATTATGCATGTTTGGATTAGAACTCGGGTGAATCACACGTCGGTGGCTTTGAAAGTATTGTAATACTTTTAAATATGTAAGTAAAAGCGACATACATCATCACTGTTATTATTATTAATAACTAGAATTTGAAATATGGATGGTTTATTAATTAATTAATAAAAGAGTGTTGTGGTTACTACCACATGATAGGCACTGTATATTTTATGAAAGATTTGGTTATACGCATACTGCTTGAGAGTGAGGTCACCGTCGTTAAAAAATTCGTCGCTATCTTCACATAGGTATATTAACTCACAATACGACTTTCGTGTGGAATTAATTTTATCTCGATTATATTACAATTATAGAACAGCCTGACCGGAAAAGTTATCCGATGGTCAATCCTGAACTGTTTTGGTACAACGGGTTTTCAAGATACCACCGACGATCACCTTGATCCTTCTGTGGACGTCATTGGAACTACCAGACTTTAAGTAACAGGAATTCTTTGAAATGTCTTACGAAGTTGATATGAAACTTATTAAAGTTGAACCTAAAGAGGAAGAAGGAATAGATTTACTCCCAACCCAACATCTTATGGTAAATAACGATCTAGTAAAAGGTGAAATTGATTACGGGTTAAGTAGTACCAAATTTAACACTATGTTTACAGATGAAGTTAATATCAAGAAAGGAGACACCTGTTCTCTAATAAAAGATGTGAGATCGAGGGAATCAGATCATATACAGCAAAACAGTGTCAAACATATTACAAATATACAGTGTGAACGTAATCCATTTATTAGTTCAACAACAGTGCAGGAAAATTTAAATCAGGATGTTTTAAAATACAATTTAAATGTTAAACATAAATGTGACCAATGTAATTATATAGCAAATAGGAAATCAGGTTTGAAAAGTCATCTTTTAAAACACATTTCCAATTATGAATTCAAATGCAGCCAATGTGATTATGCAGCAAAACGAAAACAAAATTTAAGAATTCATCTTAGAAAACACTCTTCAAGTTATGAATTAAAATGCGGCCAATGTGATTATGCCACAACTCAAAAATATAATTTAACATTGCATATTAAAAAACACTCTTCAAGTAATGAATTCAAATGTGACCAATGTGATTATGCAACACATAACAAAGAAAATTTTAAAAGACATCTTAAAAAGCACTCAAGTTATGAATTAAAATGTGGCCAATGTGATTATGCAACAAATAAAAACTGTAATTTAACAATGCATCTCAAAAAACACTCTTCAAGTAATAAATTCACATGTGACCAATGTGATTATGCAACACATCACAAAAATAATTTTAAAAGACATCTTAAAAAGCACTCTGTAAGTAATGAATTCAAATGTGACCAATGTAATTATGCAACACATTACAAAAATAATTTTAAAATTCATCTTAAAAAGCACTCTTCAAGTTATGAATTTAAGTGTGGCCAATGTGATTATGCAACAAATAAAAAATGTAATTTAACAATGCATATTAAAAAACACTCTTCAGATAATGAATTCAAATGTGACCAATGTAATTATGCAACACATTACGAAAATAATTTTAAAAGACATCTTAAAAAGCACTCTTCAAGTAAGGAATTCAAATGTGACCAATGTAATTATGCAACACATTACGAAAATAATT
This sequence comes from Vesta saturnalis, assembly GCA_036346205.1. Classification (NCBI taxonomy): domain Eukaryota; kingdom Metazoa; phylum Arthropoda; class Insecta; order Coleoptera; family Lampyridae; genus Vesta; species Vesta saturnalis. The sequence continues at coordinate 1,969,393 of JARFJB010002108.1, read as the reverse complement.
TTAAAAGACATCTTAAAAAGTACTTTTCAATTTATGAATTAAAATGTGGCCAATGTGATTATGCAACAAATAAAAAATGTAATTTAACAATGCATATTAAAAAACACTCTTCAAGTAATGAATTCAAATGTGACCAATGTGATTATGCAACACGTTACAAAGATAGTTTTAAAAGACATCTTAAAAAGCACTCTTCAAGTTATGAATTTGAATGTGACCAATGTGATTATGCAGCACATCGCAAAGATAATTTTAATATGCATCTTAAAAAACACTCTTCAAGTAATAAATTCAAATGTGACCAATGTGATTATGCAACACATTACAAACATAGTTTTGAAAGACATCTTAAAAAACACTCTTCAAGTTACGAATTAAAATGTGGCCAATGTGATTATGCAACAAATCAAAAATATAATTTAACAATGCATCTTAAAAAACACACTTCAAGAAATGAATTCAAATGTGACCAATGTGATTATGCAACACATCACAAAGATACCTTTAAAACACATCTTAAAAAGCACTCTTTAAGTTATGAATTCGAATGTGACCAATGTGATTATGCAACACATTACAAACAAACTTTTAAAAGACATCTTAAAAAACACTCTTCAAGTTATGAAGTCAAATGCGACTAATGTGACTTTCACTAACCGTGATTTTTTAATATTCATCTTAAAAAAACACTCTTCAAGTTAAGAATTCTAATGAGGCTAATTTGATTATACAACACAACGCAAAGATCCTTTTAAAAATTCATCTTAAAAACCATATCTGAAAGAACTTTGACTTTGTTGTAATCGAATTCACTCATCTAAAAAAGAATCTGATCTCCAATACCCTATATTTGACTGTAAAATTTGTGAACAGCATCGTTGTAATTTTTGATCATCTATTGTAATAACTATTCTTATCCATTACTTGAAGTTCTCATCCAAATTTGGTTGTAGTATATGTAAGCAACAATTTATTTATTGGTGATACCTATTTATTATTTTTTCATAAATTATTTGTGAACATTAGATAGCATAGGTTAATGTTTAATTTATATGTAACTTCGTTGAATTAGTGTTTATGTTTAATTTATGATAATATTGTTCATAATGCCTAAGCATATAATAGGTTAGTGTTTAATTTATGGTGTAACTTCGTTGGTTTAGTTAAATACTTAGCTTTGGGGTTTTTAAAGGGTGAATTTTTATATTTATATTATATATAAATTTATATGTGTTGATAACAATTACATTTATAGTCTTCAGTAAATGTTAATATCTTGAGAATTGCTTAAGATGAAAACGCAAACATAAGCCTGCTATTAATATAACGTATTAAGCCAACTATGTAATCTAATTTTAGTAAAGGATAACTAGATCCTTAATAAATTAAATATTATTAAACTGCCTTGGAGATGACAAATCAGAACAACTTCTAAAGGTCAAAAGCTAACAATGAAAAATGTCATAATCAAAGAGCAAATGAGCAAAATTTAATCAAACTATGATATAAGTGTAAAGTTGTGAAAAATTGCATCAAATTGATATAAACATTCACCAATAGAACCTTTACATACTAATTAAAGATCTAGTCAAATCTACCAGAGATAGTTTTTTATTAATAATTGTTATTGTCCAGTGAAAACACAATGTATGTTTAATTTGATAGGATATAATAGAAATATAAAAGTACGCTATTTATAAACCCAAAAGCTAAGTAGTTTGATTATATATAATAATGGTAAAAGTTTACATTTTTGTACCGTTGATATAGTGTTTGTGTTTAATTTATGATGTTCATAATGTCTAGTTGGTGCGAAAATTCTACTGTTTATAGAAAACGTGAGTACATTTTTATAGATAAATATAAATTTAATGTAATGTACGTTATGGAAAACATTTGGATCCTCCTAAATTAACAGTAGCTTTATGATGTAATTTATTTTTAATGTTGTCTAAGTTTTAGATTTCAAATTTCTCATAATCACAAGAAATTTCCTCTTAAAAACTACTTTGTTATGGTTTAATGTCATGCCCTTCTTTTTAAGAGCATATTTGATGTTACAATCATTTGAGCAATCTATCCAATTTTTGAAAGACTAGACTTATTGTTACAGAATTACAAAAAAATTGTTGTTTTTCCTTTTTTTTTGTGTGTATGTGTGGTTAATGTTATAGAAAGAACTTACATTTATGGAAATGTTACATAACCAAGGTAACCAGTTCTCTTACACAAAAAATCAGGACATTGTTTCCGGCTTAGATTTGTCGAAAAATAAAGTAAATATAAAAAAATTACAATAGTTTTTTTAATATAGTGGAAATGCATACCGACGTACCTTATACATTACACATACATTGTGTCCCAAATTTAGCTTACATGTATTGCTATCTCAGAAACTGTCTTTGCTACAGGGTTGGTTACATTAGGAACATTTTAGAAAACTTTATTATTATTTTAAATCCGCCATAAGATCTGATTAATCATATGTGGTTTTTGAGATAATGGGGAGAAAAACCAAAATGCTGCATTTTTGAATTTTGCCGGCAGTTCCTAAATGAGTGATATGATTTTTTGACATACATTATTAGGGTACTTTGATTAGAGGAATTTAATAAAGACAAAAATAATTTTCCAGCTTCATTTGTTTTTGAGATATTAACATGAACTTCTTATTTTCTTACCGACGCTATATTGGAGTTGTGCGTTTCTGGAAAAAACTCTTAACAGCTTTTCAATATGTATTACAAGCCTATGTTAATAATTTTCTTAAGCATCAAAATTCGAAGTAATAGTTTTTTTTCATAGTAGGCTTTGATTACGCGTTGCCGCCATCATGAAACAAAAGAATGCTTCCAGCCATTATTTCATATTGCGAGTTGTCATTAAATTATCTATTTATACAAACTACACAGAGCATAGCCTTATTTACGTAGTAGGATACTGAATACTTATATGTATACGAGGGATAAGCTGCAATTATTGAGAATTGAAAAATTTAGTTACCTGTGCAAAACAAATTGTTTATTAAACAGTGCTTTATTTTATCTGTCAATTGTAGTTTAGCTTGTGCAATTCGGTTGAATAGTGTCAGAAATAGTCCATAGAATAAGCTTCTGTTATCGAAAAAATGGAATTATCACGAGAGAACTTTCGGATGATTTACTATGACTTCAAGAAAGGATTGAGCGCGTATGAGTGTGAGGAACGTTTAAAGTCGGCATTTGGGGTTCTCGCACCATCATTGGCTACTGTTTACAGATGGTATAAAGAATTTGAACGAGGTTGCAAGTCGGTACACAGAAAAGGAGCAGGCCTTCCTTTAGCTGCTGTTAACCCCGAAAACATTGCTGCGGTGAAGAAGATGGTGGAAGAGGACAACTGCATTACCTATGCAATGATAGAGTCCAATCTGAAGATTGGATCCTCGCAAGTGAACAATATTGCACGAACATTTACATTTGAAAAAGGTTGTAACTCGGTTTGTACCCTACGATCTGACAGATTTACAAAAAGCAGAACGTGTTAGAATTTGCCAACAAACTTTAGGTATGTTGAATGCTGGAGGCCATCAAATTTCTAAAATTGTAACTGGCGATGAAACGTACATACCGTTTTTTCATGTTCCCACTCGCCAAGAAAGCCGAATCTGGATACATGAAGGTGAGGAAACCCCTACGATGGTGAAAAAACAACGAGCAATGAAAAAAGTTATGTACGCAGTATATTTAGAAGTACGGGTTTGGTGGCCGCAATTAAATTAGAAGATCAGAAGACAGTTAGCGCTAAATGGTAAGTTGAAAATCGTTTACCTACTGTGTTCAGTAACGTGCCAAGAAAGGGAATCATGTTACAGCATGATAACGTGTCATCCCATACAGCAGGGACAACTGTTCAGTATTTAGCGAAAAACAAAATCAAAATTATAGAACATCCTCCTTACTCACCGGATTTGGCGATGTGTGACTTCTGGCTATTTTTTAGGTCAAAAAACATTTGAGAGGGAAAAGGTTCCAGTCAGAAAAAGAGATTGACATCGACGTTAAGTGTTTTTTTGATAGTATCCATAAAGGCAGCTTTTTAAACGCTTTTAAACTATGGAAGGAGAGAATGGTTAAGTGCATTATTGTAAATGGCAATTACCTTGAACATATTTAAAATAAAAATTCTAAAAACTTGTATCAATCTTTCTATTCTCAATAATTGTAGCTTGTCCCTCGTATACAGAATAAATATTTATGGTCGTCCATATATGAACATATTTTAATGTAAAAACTTTAAATATAACTTTTGAGGTATAAGAAGTCTTCTTTATAATATTAATCGAATCCATAAAAGTTTACTAATTGTTTCGAAAACACGTTAAATTTCAAGGTAACATCCGGTATTAAGTTGCAAATTTCGTTATAAAGTCATAGCATTTGCAAAAACGGTCGGTTGAAAGCATACTTTGTCATAGGTACATAAAAGAAAAAGGCATCCCTGGCAGATACGCGAGGAATTTTAATTTGCATTCAAGTTAACAGATAACTATCTTTAATTCTAAAATTTAAAATATTAAAAGCCAAGTGCAACAGAAATATATTTCTCCTTTGTGCTAAGCTTTGAATTTCGAACTCATTTCATAGGATAACTGAGCTAACGTTGTTATAGTTTGGGTAAGTACCATATTTTTTAAAATAGAGAAATCTTAAGAATTTATTTTCAATTTTTTCAATTGTTTTTATTGAATTAAAAGTATGGGTGCCAAACTGTGCTGGCATATTCCAGCTTTGGTCTAATGTAAAATACAAAAGTTTAACTGAAGTTATTTTCGTAAAGTTTTTTTGTTCGTTTCATAATGTAACCTAAGGTCTTGTAAGCACTAGCCACTGTAACATTTATGTGTTGATTGAAATTTAATTTATCACCATATGTTACTCCCAAATCCTTTATTGTAGCTACACGTTCTAAGTTTAACCCGTTAATTTTATATTCAAACATGATTGTATTTTTCTTACGAGAAAAAGATACAATCTTACATTTTCTTATGTCCAAAGGTAGTTTATTCAGATGGCTCCACTGGTAAATTTTATTAAGATCTTTTTGAAAATTTATACACTCCGAAATATTAATTGTACGCATAAATATTTTTTGATCATCCGCGAAAAGCAAAGACTGACAGTAACACAAATGAAGTGATGTCATTTATAAAAATCAAGAATAGTAACGGTCCTAGTATAGAGCCTTGCGGTACTCCGGAGTTAGCTTCAAATTTGCCTGCTGTGTTACCGTTATATTTCACCGAAAGTTTGCGATTGCACAGATAACAAACAAAAAATGTTATCATGTTATTTTTGTAACAATAAATCATGGTGTACTTTATCGAACGCCTTCTAAATATCTGTGTAAATTACACCCATTTGGTTGTTTCTTTCCAAACACTCATAAACGTGATTCGTAAACACCGATAAATTAGAATTTGTGGATTTATTTGGAACAAATCTATGTTGAGCTTCGGAGAGTACGGGTTTCACATAAAGTAACAATTGTTCATGTAATATTACCTCGAAAAGTTTTGCAGGAGCTGAAATAATAGTGATAGGTTTATAGCTTTGAACATTTGATGTGCTACCTGATTTATGCAAAGGAATCGTGATATTTTCTTTCCAACGATCTGGTAATTTGTATTGACTAATAGACAGATTACATATGTAAAGAAGTGGTTGCTGCAACCATTGCGAACAACCCTTTAAGACATACGGTGGTATCAAATCACTTCCTGCCGATTTTTTGGGTTTAAGTTTTTTAACTGCTTTATTAAAGTCTTAATTACTAATTTGAAAATCCATAAGTATATCTTGTATCTCACTTCTAATGGTATCGTTAAAATGAGTTTTGTACGTACTAAGAAATTCTGAATATACTGATTGAAAGTATTCAGCACATTTTTCTGATGCTTCAGTGGCGGTTAACTCCTTATTGTTGTGCTTTAGCGTTGGTTTATTAAAATTTGAAGCACGTTTACAAAAGTCCAAAAGTTGTTTATTGAATGATTAATATTATCCTCGACGTCTGTCACATATAACCTGTAATGATTGTTAATTAGTCTTTTCAAATTTTTTTGTATTGGTTAAAGTGAAGCTCCGAAATATGTTTAGTTTTATTATAAATAGATTTAAATTTACACAATTGAATTATTTCATTTGTAAACCACACCGGATAGTTTGACCTTCTCTTTGAAGATACAGTAGCGTAGCAATATTTACATCTGTGCAGTTTAGGACTTCTGTTCAGTCCACATCCCTTATAATTAAATCCAGAAAATTACATTTTTTAAAATTGTAATACGATACCGGCGGTTCAGAATCATAAATATGAACGTTACTTGTATCAACTTTTACAACCAATGATGGATGATGCAGATCTTCAGGAGTTACATAGTTATTACAGTAACCAAACTCTTTCCAGCCCTCAGGCACCAAAACTAATTCAAGAGTTTTATTATTTATATTCTTTACAGTGTTCTTAAGATATAGAGAATGTAGATTTACAAAATTGAAAAATTCTCTGTGTCTGTTGTCCAATACTGATAACTCAGTATCAGGCCCTTCTATATATTGTAAATTAAAATCCCCAATAATATAAATGTGACTATTAGTAATCTGAGTATTTATTTCGCAAAATTCAAATAAGCTAAAATATTGCCCAACATCGGCACCAGGTGGTACATGCACATTTACTATCGTAAAAATATATTTATCTAAATTTATATTGACCTTTAAACAGTGATATTGACTATTTTGTGAGTTATAGCTATCAATAATTTTAAGTTTTTTACTCACGGCTACCAGGACTCCGCCTCCCCTTATTTTACCCGCTGCAATTTGATTTTTGTCACATCTAAATAAGTTGTAATAATTTGTATCCAAAATTCCTCCATCACTTATGTCCACATTGAGTCATGTTTCTGTTAGACATATGACATCATAATCGAATTTCCACGAGCTTTGGTATAAGTCATTCAACTTGCTTATTATACCCCTACAGTTTTGATAATAAATATTTAAGTTTCATACAGAAAAATATATATATATATATATATATATATATATATATATATGTATACATAATAAGGTATATATCACTGTTTAGAGCATATATTAGCTCAAGTTAAAGATTTATATACACATAAAGTGAGTTCGATGGAATTAAATTACCACATTTATGTAAAGCGCAGGTTGCTTAAAATTAAAATATATGTAAAACCATGTACAAATGTGATTATATGGCATGTTGTTAGCCATTTAAATCCAATTTCATAAATATAGTATGACCATGGCTAAACATTGAATATTGTCAGTAAATTATTTTCCGAGCTTCATCGGAGAGCCGCATACCTGATATGTAGTTTTCGTATTCGCAATATATGCAAATTCATTTGTATGTATGTATTCCAGATAGCAGTATATCATGCTTCTATCCTAAAATAAAAGTAAAATTGTCTGAATCAACGTAAGAAGTTAAAATAAGTGTTAAAGTGTAAGAAACTGACACGAATTTAAGAGAATTCACAGGGCTTACAAACTTTAAAAGTTATTATGAAGAAATATTATGTTATTAACTTACTTAGTGAAGTGTTTGAAATATGTTCCAACTTAAATTAACATTTTTACATGTAATTTAAAATTAAAATTGACAAAAACCAGGTTAGGATATTCCAATTAAAAATGTGACATGGAATTTTCTATATTAAACCATAAAAGTGATCGAGTCAGTGACTTTCTTTCTAATTCAAACTACTGCCGATATGGACGTTGGTACATCAACATCGTAATTGGGAGTAGCTAAAAGAAGCAATGAAATTATGTAAGTCTGTGGATTCTATACATATTTATTTGTGGTTATGTTGATTATCATTGTGTATTATTTATGTACATTTGTGTAAAGGATGTTAGTAATTTACATGCTGGTCTGAAAATAACAAAATCGTGTATTGCATTTATGTTGAATTATTATTATAAAAATAAAAAAAGGAAAGGATACTTAGCAAAAGTAACGTAATTTTAACGTGCTTTAATCATGGGCATATAACACAAATTCAGATCGCATGCGCACAACGTGATATAATTAATTTGATACATGGTGTTTCAATAAAATTAGTATAGTATAAAAATAAAAAAATTTCATATTTGTATAAATTCACAATTGGATTTATTTTGATCAAGAACTCTACTTATGTTTATATGAATTGTACAGTAAAATATTTTGATCCCTATCCCCATGAGAATGCTAGCAGAGACCATTTATTTAAAGAAAAATTATAGTATTTGTTATGATAAAATTATGAGGACACATAGTGCTGAAGTTGTAATAAAATATATAATGATCTTTTAATACATTTGCTCCTTGATTTGTATCATATTACCATTTTATTTAAATCATAAATTTCGTAATTAACTAAAATTTAAATTACAATTTATATTAATAACACAAAGTCCTTATAAATACTAAAGAAAACGAATGATCCAAAATAATACATAAGGCCGGCGTTGCTCTAACTGTACACTTTTAAATATCATCATTTGTACAATTCTTTAAACCAAATTCTCCAGTTTTTTTATCGTAATTTTTTTGTTTTGGACTTTGGCAAAAATTATCCCATCTTGCGTCCACACCGACTTGATACCATATCTTGCCACAGCTGCTTTCCACACGATCTGCCTTGCTTTTGTTAAATCTTGACTCACAATTAAACCTGTTCCTTTCAAATTGTGCCTGTTATTAATAAATTTTTCTCGTTCTCTGTAGCTTGTAAACTTTACGATAATAGGACGACTTTTAATTTTTACAGGAGTACGATTTGGATTCTCATTATCAGTACCTATTTGTTGCAGCCTTCCTATTCTATGCGACGTTTTTATTGCTTCCAAGTTAATATCCACCTTAAGTTTACTTTTAATTAGATCCATAACGAGATTATCTGTATTTTCACCCGGGATGCCGAACACCCTTACACAATTACGACGTGAATAATAACTAATATTGTTTTGTGTTAACCACGAAATCATCTTAGAATTTATCAAAGACGACGTGGGTACTTTCTCGCATTGAGTGGTACGGTGCATTGTTCACAATTATTAAGGAAAAGTCTTCTAAATTATTTAACAAATGCTCAATAAGCCGTTTTTTAAACAGATTTCCGTTTTTTAGTCCCCTTTTAGAGATTGCGAAGCAAATAATAGGGATGCATTCTCTATAAATCCTGTGGTGCAACCCGCATGAATAACTATAAACCGTTTACCATCGTAGCCTTGAGGTCCCCGTATACTGTTTGCATCTTCATCTTGCCACAACTTGCCTGAATTTGTTTTTGAATAGATCAATGTTTCATCCATAAATACAACGAGCTAGTCAATAAAATTAGATTAGATCTACTTCGAGACTTCATATTCTTCACTGTGGCCACAGAAGTATTTGCCATACGTTGGAATTTTGCGATTACAATAGTGAAATAAAATTAAATATTACTTACCTCTTGAATGCAAGATTGACACAACTGCTGTGCTTGAGTGTACAAAGTTTTACGTTTTGCAAACATAACTGCTACAATGTTTCGCACGAAAAGGGTTATAAGATATTTGAAATGATAGGGTAAAGTCACAATGGGAAGGGTTCTGAAAAGAACTGTTGTGAAAATGTGTAGATAATAAATGATGAAAATGTAGGACAAGTTGAAAAAAGCAAAAGACTACAATGAGTAAACCGAGATAGGAAGGTCATGTGCTAAAATTACGTCGTTAGTCAGATTAGAATTAAAATACATGTTAAGTAACACCAACGAGTATTTTATTTCTCTTTTCATTGCATGAAACTGTTCAATGACATATGTCGATTGTGTCAAATGCACTTGAAGTATTTTACTATCGTTTTTTGAAGACGCTTTGTTATGAGATGGCAGTATACATCATTTGGAAAAGGAAAAGCCCACGCACTTCACTCCCTCTCCAAGAGGGGAGGGCGGGCTGCTCGAGTTTTCCAAGCTCCTTCAGCCACAATCATCTATTCCCAGCATACATACATACATTACGTAAATATGCATGGTGGGATTAAGGACGGGTGTGGTCAATATAGGATCGGAAGGAACGGAGTTAGGGTTCTGAGGGGGGAAATAGTACCCCAGCATTCGCCTAAGAAGCCGCACATGGTGTGCATATACGCAGTAACCATGTCGCTACATGTGTATGAGGGAAAGCCCCTAAAAAACCCTCATACAAGATAGTCGGTAACAGGAATCGAACCCATTACCTTCCGAATGCTTAGCAGGTCGTGTCACCACTACGCTACTAGCTCGGTCATAATTTGGATAACTACGCGCATAAGGTAATGACGCAGGGCGATTCTTTCCTGGCGAAAATTATGTATATGTATATGTATACATATATATATATATATATATATATATATATATATATATATATATATATATATCTTTTGCCTCACGTTTCATTGTGAGTAATAGTAAATCGTAATGTATTTTACTCCAACTTCAGCACGTTGCCTCATCATCAATTTAATATGATAATGTCAATCTTATTTAAATAATTTGCCTCGACTAGCATCTCCAGAGAATAGGGTTCAATATAGTTCAGTATAAAAAAACAAACAATAAACATTAAGGTTCTTTTGTACAATAAATTCAATCGTGATTTTGATTAAACCTGGAATTGTATAAATCTTACTTTTATTCAAACCCTTGTATCATCCAAAAATATGTAACATGTTGTGCGCATGTGAATTTCGTTGACCTTAATATACGTGTATGTGTAACCTCATGACTAAAGGATGCTAATAATGTAATTTGAGTAAGTATCTTTTCTCTTTTTAAATAATATTGAATCAATATAAAATCAATAAATGGTTGTAGTATTTTTAGACTAGTATATAACTCACTTGTATCCTTTACACAAATACACATAAATAAATTTTAATCAAATTCAACGTAACCTTCACATAAATATGTAAGATTCATAGACTTACGTAGATGTTCCTTTCTTACAGCTCGTCCAATTTCCAATTCAGATGTAATTCGAATTCCAATATTATTGATCCATCGGTGGAAGGTCTATATAACATCAATATACATAGATATACTGCATAAATATCTGCTTTATCACATTTCCATAAGCACTTTAATTTATTTATTATATTCATAAATATAATAATTTACTTTCAGGTTTTTATATTCGACAATACCACAACTTTGATCAGCATCCAAATGATTATTACTTGCACTTTTAAATTTTAATTTCAATTCGAATAATAATACAAAGGCAATTTGGTTAAAATAAATTATAATTTTAACGAAATAATTGAAATACGGCGATTTACATTCACTTATACAATGATACACATCACCCGGAATTATAATTACGTTAACCTTATTTTTATTACAAATTTTGATTTTCATTTGTTTAATAATATAAAATTTTTAAGGTCATACGAACCTCATCAACGATCTTCAAATTTTAATCATGTACATATCTAGTGACATATTCACACTTTGGAAAGTTATAAGAGAAGATATAAAAATGTCTGCGACTTACATAGCTTCTGAACAAACACACATCACCCTAGCAGTTATTGCCAATACAAACATAGGACTGCTTAATTTTCATTGCTTAACTAGTTTTCATACATTTATAAATTATTATTTTTACTGATAACTTTCTTATCTGTAGACAGATCTTACAAATACAATTATTTTTGAAGTCTAAGCAAAATTTCCTTTCCATAGGCACCTCACATGACATATTTCCTTTAAAAATTCTTACTCTATATAAATTCTGACAAATATGCAAATATTCATACATAAATTTACTTATAACTAATTTATTCGAATTTTTACAGGAAAACTACAAACAGAAATGGATTCCTTGGCCCAAAATACATACAAATTCACCAGTTTCAAACATGTTTATGGTTCATGTCAATAAATTCTATCTAAAAATGATCATAAACTGGTTTGCCAACTTTTATGTCTAAATTACATCTAGAATGTTAAATTAAGTTGCAACACTTCCTAATATAATCACACTGTTAACTAGGTTTATAACATAATATTTGTTTAATTTCACTTTTAAACTCAATAAGCTCTATAAATCTTGTAAAATTTGTTCTGATTTTACAAACTTTAACATGTCCTTTACACTTCTTACGTTGATTGATACAATTTAATTTCTTTTTGTTTTAGAATAGAAGAGTATTATGGTACTAGACTAGAATATTATCATACAAAATGGAATACATGTAACGGAAATACATATTTTTACTACTCCAAAGATGATCGGAAACTATTATAATGAAGAACATTATTGTTTAGCTATGATAACACTTTTATACATATGAAATTTGGTTTAACTAGCTAACAACATGTCCTATATTCACATTTGTACTTAGTTTTATGTTAATTTGCACTTATGCAGCTTGCGTTTTAAATATATGTTTACTCAAATTCAACGTAATTAATTTCTGTTTAATGTATATTTTAATCTGAGCTTATATCTTTATTATTATGATATTCAGCTTAACTAATATCATCTCATATATATATATATATATATATATATATATATATATATATATGACACACAAAACATGTGTTCAAGATAAGGATGAACAGCATGGTGATCTCGGGAACGGTAGGTGGTACGGGGTCGGTTAAATTACAAAAAAGTTGCGCTATTTGGTACTTGAATGAATGTAATTTAAAAACTTTAAGAATTTCGAATACTTCCAGAGATTTTCGGAACCGAAGTTCCGCAAAATCGTTTTTATTTTCTACCAGCTTTATTTCAAGAGTATTACACAATAAAAAGCACATTCTCATTATCACATTTTATGCTCTACAAGATGATACATAAATATTTTTAAATCCGACGTTTCGTTTTTGAGATATCATCAACTTTTATTTTTTATATGAACCGAAAAGAAACTACAGTTTGTGTATGATATGACAATTACAACGATATATCACATATTATATTTAAATAAGTTTTAATGCTAAAAAAATCAATTTTTATGAAATTTTAATATTTGTCATAGTAGCCCATGAAACAATAAAAAAATATTAGCGTTCATTAAAAAAGAGCAGGGTCTAACCGCTTTAACCAATTGTTCAATCCGTCACTTGTCACTTGCTCTAAGCCTTCCCTGTCTTCACCTGTTTCATCAAAGTCTCGTCCTATAAAAAAGTCTTTTGGAAAAACGGTACTCAAAAATTAAATTAAAAAAAAAAACATTTATAACGTGTGTTTTGCTATTAATAGCTTCATTCACTAAATCCTGGAGTTCCTCTTAACTTTCAAAATTACGCTCTTGTCTAAGACAAATTGTCATAAGAGCTGCACAAAATACTAAATACTAAAATTAAATACGAAATGATACAATAATGATGTTAGATGTCTAGGGGCGCTCAATATATCATCGTGAAAATTAAACTTGGGATCAACAGGAAAAAAATCAATAATAAAGACAATACCTAAGGTTTAGCAACGGTAGTTCTTTGCAGTCGTAGACGGTTACGATTTTGTCGTTTCAGGGAAGCAGTTACCTGGTTGCGTTGATGGTGTGGTAGTAATTGGTTAGTCGCGACGGCACAAAGAAGTAAAATAATTTGAAGTGTATCGTCGAATAACCTCTTAGAATGGTTTCTGTTGTCACCGGGTTGCAGGTGCAGTTGTGAGCTTTCCTGTTCTAGTAATACACAGTATGTGCTCTTAGGTGGAAAATGAGAGAGGGCCTTCTAATGTCTGCCCTAATTGGGACGATATGTGGCCAATTACACGTAGGAGGAATTGCATTAAGTTCCCGAGAAGAGAGGTAACCAAAACAGGTCGTAGGTGGCAGGTGACCGGAAAGTGTAGGTACCGTTAAAATCCGGAATTTTAATAAATAATAAATAATAGAATATTGTTAACACAATTTTCATAAAAAGCCAATATTCAATTAATAAAGAGAGAATATTGTGCTAATCCAGTAATTCACTGATATTAAAGTTATGCTCATAACAATCTTTCGACACCATTAAAGGAAGTGTTCTTTTAAGGGTAAATCCCAGTATCTTGTAGTGGCAACAGATAAGAAAAATGTGGGAAGTGGGAAATGTGTGAAAATAATAACCTTCTATGAATAGAAAATGGGAAAGTAACATTAGTTGTGCCGAAATAAAATTATTTTTATAAACAAATATCTTTTTGTAGAAAATAAATAAAGGTACATATACACCGTGATGTATCTTCGTAATCAAAAACTTCCAGTTTAATAATTATCATTCACACAATAGGTAACAGTTGTTGAACAATAACCAGAGTAATACCACTCTGGTAATGTGAAATACATATACTCTTTATAAGTTCTATTATAGTGATAATTAGGATTATGAATTTATCCCAGAAAATATTTTGCCGAGTAATTAAAGTATCCAGAAAATTAAATGTAATTACAAATTAATACAATTATTATAAGTTTTTGTTATGAACGAATAAGTTCAAAGGTAAATATGTAATTAAAAATTATTATTAATTTTATTAAATACATAAATAAAAAGTTTACCTCGAGTAGGATTTGAACCTACGACCTGTACTTTGCTAGAGTACCGCGCTAACCAACTGCGCCATCAAGGTTCAAGCCCCAATCGATGTAAATTTTGTCTTTATGTATGTAGAACTGATGTAAATTCTAAATATAATGAGATTACAATCAAATTACTTATATTAATGGAATGTGAGCCTGCAATATCGCAAGGATTCACACATTCCAAAGCAACTTGACTAATATTAAATTATTATAAGTTTTTGTTATGAACGAATAAGTTCAAAGATAAATATGTAATTAAAAATTATTATTAATTTTATTAAATACATAAATAAAAAGTTTACCTCGAATAGAATTTGAACCCACGACCTGTACTTTGCTAGAGTACCGCGCTAACCAACTGCGCCATCAAGGTTCAAGCCTCAATCGATGTAAATTTTATCTTTATGTATTACATTACATTTAGAATGTACATCAGTTCTACATACATAAAGATAAAATTTACATCGATTGGGGCTTGAACCTTGATGGCGCAGTTGGTTAGCGCGGTACTCTTGCAAAGTACAGGTCGTAGGTTCAAATCCTACTCGAGGTAAACTTTTTATTTATGTATTTAATAAAATTAATACAATGTCCAGAACTTATAAGGTGACCTAGAAAGTGTATGAGAGCGTAGAAAGAACACATGTGTTCTCAAACAATGATAATTAACACACATTAAAAATACATTTTTGTACACAATAAATATGCAGATTTAAAACGTTACAACTTTCCAAGAAGAACGTCCAAATGAACGTATCGATTTCAGTCCAACTCACAGCGTGACACATAAATGTAACTTATCGCTGTAAAACCACTATAAGCAAACTAAAGGAAGAGGGAATTGGTAGAAATGCGTCTCTCTCCACAGTTAGCTTAAATACAGTTGGTTGTGTGTTTCAGAAGAGGAAGAAGTCGATTGTGTTACTTCCGGAGAAAACATCATATCAGAAAAGACTTCCTTATAAAACTTTTCGCGAAACTACCTCTGTTGTAATAAAAAAAAATATCACATGGTAGCTGTCAAAGTACCTACTTGTCACTTTCTCTTTGGAGTTTTGAGAAATGTCGATGTCCTAGAAGTTACATAAAATTCAACAATAGATCAATAACTGTACTTGGAAATCTAGCAATTTTTAACATTAAAGAGAAATGTTAAATAAAACTGTGACCAGATCACGCTGTACTCAAGTAAAAGTATAGATCGGTAACAAGATGTAAGAATGCTCTCTTGAACTCCATCATTAAGTTCAAAAGTATCCAAATAATTATGGTTAAGTTAAAGCGTATTTCAATTAAAAGAACGGACCTGACATTAGCTGTCTGCTCGCAATTAAAAGCAAAAGAAAGATTCATTTGTGTAGTTATTTTAAAGCAATTAAGATAAAACAAGAATTTCATTTTCTGTCAAGAAATGTGAAGATTTAAGTTTTAAAATTGCGAGAAAAAGTGGAGGGGATTGCGAATTTCGGGTTAGCGGTTTATTTGGCATGCACACTCGTAGTTTGTATCTATTTCGTTCTAACACACAACATTTAGAAATAGAGAGAATGGAATGCTACATTATCGTCGCTGCGGGTGGCGAATTAAGACGACACTATACGTTTAAAACACCTGTATTTGTGTCAGGTGTGTTGGAAGGAGATAGTAATATTTGTTTTAGGCGTCTCTTTAAAGACTAAACTGTCTGTTGTAATCCTTTGACAGTGGTATTCAAAAGTTTATTTTGCGTGTTTGTAACTAACAACTACTGAAATATGTTATATTCCTTCAATTTATAAAAAAAAAATTAAAACGTAATTCAAGCTATAATAATATATTTTCATAAACATAACTGGAATTCAATTATGTTATTAAACTGAATACAACATGGTAAATAATTTTCGTGATATTTTTCAACTACAAAATTACCTTATAATTAACTAATTTCTAAATAAGTACATTAAAGAATGTAGGGTCATTAATATATCTTTATTTTATACAATGGAGTAATGTCTACAGATTTCAAATTTGCGTTAGTACTGTTTATGTACTATTGTTGTAACAACCGTAAAATGCCAGGAAAGTTTTAAACGAACGTTGCCATGAACTCGTGTTTAATGTGTATGAGTATTTTTGTCGCGAAAAGGATAATGTTGGTCCTCAGTGTAATGTTGACGCAGTGAACAGAAGAACCGCAGAAGCTTTAAAAATTAGCCTCAATACGTGACACAATCGTCGAGAGGAAAAAGAGGAACATTTCATTGCCAACAACTATCAGAAAACCACAAACTAAGTGTAAAAGTAATGATATACAAGAAGGGCTAAAACATACCATAAGAGACATGATTTCCCAAAAGAAAGTGGTTACATTGGAGACAATTAGTAATTTATTACAAGAACAAGGGTTACTGACAGCATCCAGACCAACTATAAGAAAGATTTTATATAGTATAGGATTTATATATAAACAAGACTGCAATCGCAGAGCACTTTGTGAAAAATCAAATGTGGCGTCAGCACGGGTGCAGTTCCTAAAAAAATACCATGAAAATATGCAATCGGCTTTACCACTTCAGATGGTATTTATAGACGAAACGTGGATCTTTTCTAGGGAATCACACAAGAGATCTTGGCAAGACGACACACCAAAAAGTGTAAAAAAATGGGGAGTGTTCAAGTAGTGAGAAAAGATTTATCATTTCACACGCTGGTAATGAATATGGTTGTATTAAAAACTGTAGTTTAATTTTTCCGGCAAAATCAAAATTTAGTGATTACAACGACAATATGGACGCTTCAACCTTTGAGAAGTGGCTGGAACATCAGCTGTTGCCTGATCTACAGGAACCGTCATTAATTCTTTTGGACAATGCACCATATCATTCTCGGCTTATAGAGAAACCGCCTTCGAGTACATGGAAAAAGGAAGAGTTGCGAAACTGGTTAACAACAAAAAAAATTTCTTTTGCTGACATAGTATAGAAAAACTATTCAATTTAAAGGATATAATAAGCTGTAGATTGGAATTTCTTGAATCTTACAATATGGTGTGTTTTTTATGAAAAGTTCATACAACAAGTTGTTGACTACCGTCGTTTTCGTGAGAAAGAATTCCGTGGTGGTGATGATGATGACATTTATAAATACATTGATGATGTTATAAATACTAAGTATAATATTAATTCACATAACACTGTATGTTTAATGGAGATACTGTATTATCGTCCTGCTCATCTAATGTATAGCGTTTACTGAATAAAGAAATAACTATGATTTGTTTTTCTCAATTTAGGTATAAATACCCCGTTTTATCCATCCAGGTAAACAATGTTAGTTAAGAAGCGAAAGAGCGCAGGTGGTGATGGTTTAGTGAAAGCTCTAATCAATAAACTTCCGTTTGAATTGCATTTACCTGGTTACCAGTATTGCGGTCCTGGTACAAAGTTAGAAAAACGCTTCGCACGCGGTGACCCCGATATCAATCAATTAGATGCTCAGTGCAAACCTTACGATATCACACAAAAAAAAAGCTTGGGAACGGTTTAAATCATCTGACGCAACATTAGGTGAACGAACTGCAGCTTTAGAAGTCAGTACCGCCATGAAAGCAAAGAGAAAATTAGGAATGGGGTGTTAACATCGATCTAATCTGAAAAGGAAGAAAAAATGCAATGGTGGAAATTTATTACATTTACGAAAAACAATAGCTAAAAAAATTAAACCTAACGGAAATTTCTCAGACACAATAAAGCCAGCGTTTTCAACGGCAAAACGTGTGATAAAAAGTTTAGGAGGAAAGAAAAACATTAAAATTCCTAGAGTAATACCTTACCTAAACAAGGAGGATTTTTTACCACTTCTTATTCCGTTATTCGCAGGATCATCAGCAATCGAGGCATTAGATGGCGACGCATCGGGAATTGCTAAAGCAGTCAATGAAGCTAAAAATGCAAAAGAATTGAAAGAAGAGACATTGCGCCATAATCACATGATGGAATCGATCGCTATAGGCTCCGTGAATAAGAAAGGCAGTGCACTTTATCTAAAATCATCGAAATCTGGTGGTGGTGCGTTATAATTGGGACGATATGTGGCCAATTACACGTAGGAGGAATTGCATTAAGTTCCCGAGAAGAGAGGTAACCAAAACAGGTCGTAGGTGGCAGGTGGCCTGAAAGTGTAGGTACCGTTAAAATCCCACTTCTTATTCCGTTATTCGCAGGATCATCAGCAATCGAGGCATTAGATGGCGGCGCATCGGGAATTGCTAAAGCAGTCAATGAAACTAAAAATGCAAAATAATCACATGATGGAATCGATCTCTAGAGGCTCCGTGAATAAGAAAGGCAGTGCACTTTATCTAAAATCATACAAATCTGGTGGTGGTGCGTTATACTTAAAACCGTTTCCAAAAAACTGAATAGATTACCCGAAAGACCGTTAACGGATATTGATTTAAAGAAATACACCAAAGATGTACCGTACTAGGATATTTTTTATGAGAGATAGCACTCCTAAATTACCACGGAAAAATGAATCTGGAATTATTAACTTAGATAGCCAAAGAGGAAAAGGTAGACATTGGGCTTGCTACAAAAAGCGTGGTAAAAAGATATGGCATTACGATAGTGTTGGTAATCTTCGACCACCAATCGAAGTGTTTAACTACTTTCGGAGGTGTAAAATATATTATAAGTACAACCAAAATCAAGAGCCTAATACAATTATTTGCGGACACCTATGCCTACAATTTTTATATAAATAATCAGCACATCTTCAATTTTTCCTAATTATGTCAATAACATTCAGTTTAGAAGGTGTTGGTAACATAGCTAGCTACAACTTCTATCCACCGATAGAGCTAGATTTGGGGACGAAATACGTTATTGGATTGGATGGATTTTAAGGCTGCAACAGCATTAGAAACATTTATACAGGCAACGATAGATTTTATTTTACAACAAATCTATCTCGTTTGCAAGTGATTAATATGCCACACGGTGCATATGAGTTAGGTGAAATTAGCGATTATCTAAAATCTAAAATACCCACAGAAAAGTGTATCATTAGAGCAAACAACAATACACTTAAATGTAAGATAAACAGTTCATTTGAGATCGATTTTACTACAGAAAATTCCATTGGCCGCATGGTAGGGTTTGAGTCTAAAATATTAGAACCAAATATTTTACATACATCTGCGTTAGACACCCAAATACTTAAACACACTAATCTACACGTAGAGTGCAACATTATAAAGGGATCTTATCGAAACGGGAAACCTGCTAAAGTATTATATGAAATTGATGTTTCAGTACCACCAGATTATCGTCTAGATAAAACTCTAAGCAATACTCAATATTTAGAAGTAAACACTGACATAATTAGTAATATAGCAATTAATTTGACTAATCAAAAGGCTAAATTAATAGACTTTGGTGAAGGTGAACCATTCACAGTACGCTTACAACTAAAAGAACATGGGTCTGAGAATTAATCCAGGACCAATTCCGTTGATGCTGCAATAACCTTAAATAAAATTCAGTGGGAAGTACCATACTTAACACTTAGTGATGCCTCGAAACTTAACTTGTTTCAAGGAATCAATAAAAATTTTATTATTATTGCTCCATTTCGTCAATGGGGGTTATATGAATTACCTTCTTTAAAACAGGCAACCTCAGACATATGGCCAATAAAAACATCAACGCAACTGGAAAAACCACGTTAGATAATTGTTGCATTCCAACAAGGTAAAAGGTACACAAAGTCAGCAAGGGCCTGAAATTTTGATCACCAGAAATCTTAAAGTACATCTGCATTCTGAGTATTATCCATATGAACCAAATTATGATGCTCTATATAAGTCATTCAACCTACAAGGTAAATACAAATGGATTGATACAATTGATACCATAACCATGGATTAAGGATAGAACCATCGGAATTAAGCCCAAAGTTGTCGGTAATCATACAAAGCTAGAGGCTTACACTCACATAAAAATATTCGATAGAAATCGATTTCTGTGAGTGACATAGTACGAATCAGTAAATTTAAAAGTATTTTCGCCAAAGGATACACACCCAATCCGTCTAGTGAACTATTTAAGATTGTGAAAGTTCACATTACTAACCCCACTACGTACATGCTGGAAGACATGAAGGGAAAACCTGTACTGGGAGGATTTTATGAACATGAATTACAGAAAACGAGATATTCTGATGTGTACCTAGTAGAAAAAGTGCTTCGCTCCAAGAATAATAAGTTATTCATAAAGTGGTAGGGATTGGATGAAATATCATGGATCAATAAGGATGATATTATTTTTTAACATATAACTTGTATTTTGTGAAATACATTACTTATATTAGTTATATAGTTTGTATAAAAGGATGTAGCTCTTAGATGAAACAAAACGCATAAAAAAATTATAGTATTTTATTTTTTAAATATAAACATTACATTTGTTTTTAAAATTTCATTATCTTATAAAGTGAATCTAAAGTACTTCTATAATCACTTAAATTACTGGATGGCCATATCCCCGAATCTGGCCCACACCTCCATCCCAAGCAGGAATTTTATTGATGTTGTCTAGTTACCAGTAATAAATTTTGTGGTGCTCATCGTTTTCCCACGGTTGAAATTTATAGTTGATATATTGTTCTAATAATATTTCAATCAAAATATCGAAGTACTTGTAGTTAGCATAATATGCCGCTTTCTCAATACATTCAGTTATAATAAATAAAATGTCTTTGTAGATTTAACATTTGTTGAATCATCAACCCATAATAAATTGTATAGATACATTTTAAGCAGTATGTCACCAAGTACAGTCATATCGTCTAAGGCCTAAGGTCTTATCTGCTTCATCAAAAGTTAATGAATTGTAGCCTTTATCGTTACCCAATTTCATAAAACTTTTAATGGTATTGTCTAATTTAATTTTTTATCAAATATTGTCTTAATACTAACTTCATTTGCACACTTTGAGTTTATAGCACACCAGTAAAAATACTTACCAGGAATAACAATATATTGTAATATATTCAGTACAAATAAATAGCTTTCGGGGGAGGACTTCCACATCAAAGAACGCTTCAGATATTTTCTGTAGATTTGATCACTACTGTACCACAGTTCTTCCTGCAATTTGTTTTCAAGACTGTTCATAATGATAAAATTGTTTTCTAAAACAGAAGACGAATAAAATGCTATGTAAAATTAAATCCCCAAGGTCTAGTATCAGTGCAATTGAAATTCACTAATCATCACAACGATTAAGTACTACTTTATTCTGTTTGATTGTAGACACATCATGTTTCTTTGATCTTATCAGATGCTGATAACGCCTTATTACGTCACCATCAAACAAAACATGTTTATAATCATTTACCGTTATCTGCTTGGCGCTTGCGCGGGTAGAACCCTTTGATTTTTTACAAGTTTTTCATCAACCATGTAAGCATACATTTTTGCACGAAGTCCTACAGATTCCAACATAATTGCGCCATGATTTTCATCTTTCATTAAGCCAGGGACTTTCTTATTTAATAATGGAGTTCCAAAGATATTGTTGGGGCTATAATCAGACGTATGGAATATATCAATGTCCTCTTTAATGCATTCATAGATATCTGGTACTGAAAAGGCCTATATGAGGCTATCCGTATCCATGTACAAGAGCTTAGCATTATTATGAAGCTTGGGTAGCGTGTAACCGTAATGAAAATTGTATAAAAAAGTTTTTAAAACGTCTAAAACACTGAATCCTGCATATATAGCTTTGTTGAAATATACTTCTAGCTTATGAAAATGTAAACTTTCACCATTATCACACAATAAAATACTTATTTTTTTTGGTTTTTACTTAATGGTGTATTCTAAATTATACAATCTAAACGTTTCGATAACACTTACAGTTACCTTCGTCAGTAGTAATATCTGTTAAAAATTGTTAAAGATGTTGTAAACAACTTTGACAAAATTGTTTACAACATCTTTAACAATTTTTAACAGATATTATTATTGACGAAGATAACTGTAAGTGTTATCGAAACGTTTACATGGTATAATTTAAAATACACCATTAAAAAGATCCAAAAAAAAAGTATTTTAATACTTCTAGCTTATTCATTTGAATGATTAACATATCATTATGAAATATTGTACAATTATGAAAATTTGGTTTTGCTATGTAAGCACGAGCATCATAGCGACCCTCCCATTTCGTTACTAAACGTGTATCCTTATGTTTACGTAGATTTTCCATCAGCTTCCCAAAAACGTTATTAATCATTAATTTATAAAAAAAATTTTACAAATTCATTTTGAGATTGCTGGCGCATGGTGGTATTGAAATCGATATATTTTTTAACCACGTGGACTGTTTAAAACGTAATATACTGTACTTTTACCAACTTTGATCCTTATTTTAAATATACCTTCAAATTTCTGTAATAAATTACATAATTATGTTTAGGATACAATGTAAGCAATAATTTTTTCATTTTCGAATAAGATACGGTTGGTACCATATGTTCGGATGCCAATGGTATATCATTGTGACTCTCATGTAATTCTATGGGATAGTCTAAATCACACTCGACTATATAGCCAATTTCCGAATCATCAGGATGGTTTATTAAATCTAAAGTTTCAAAATTATCAACAAAATAATTAATCGCCATATGGTAGAAATTCTGACATGGTGGCTCCATATAAATTATTTACGTCGTAGTACATTAAATATACACTTTCGGAAGTAGGATCAAATTTTTCCCCATGTACTTATTGTTAACTTTAGCATATCGATTAGAACATTGAGCCACACCACCTCTAATTCCTCTCTCAATAAACATTAGCATATCAATGTCTGTAGATAGTTCTAACTATACTTGTGTAATTTTAAGCACAGCATCGAATGCCAAACCGGGGGCTGTATAATAGTGCAGAGGATCAAGTTTGTAAGTACTTAAACAAGTTTGTCGAAAGTTTCGAAAATGTCTGTTAACAGTAGAACGTCCGTTTTCAGATACAAATCCGAGTAATCCCCTAACGATTTAACATTAAATTTGTTCCAAACATTAACTGCATGTGCAAAAATCTCATCATTGATTCCCTCATTAGTGAGATGACTGAAAAACGCTTTCTTGGGAGGGAGTGGTCTCGCTTAGTTTATCCCAAGTATCGAAATATTCATAAGGAAACACCTTTGCGAAACTAGTAGCGAAAATTCTTCGGCATTGTTACAATTAGCGTGGGTAATCATTATTTTCCTATTTTCTAAATAGTCCGACAACTTTTCAATACTACTACTCATAAATCTGAAAGAGTCAATAAATTTAAACCTAATTTTAGTGCCTTGTATTACGTTCGTGAAAAAAATACATCTTTCTTTGTTTATGGGTAGCAGTGAAATCGCACCGGGAACAGTAGCCAATTCTCTAATGAGGAAATGACTATCATAACCTGACAAATTATGAAACACGACTGGTTTAATGTCCGAGTCTTTATAGTTTAGGTTACAATTCTGATTTGATGCTCCCCGAAATGCACCAGTAAAATTGTTATGATCCCTAACTTTTATATTACAATCAGTAAATAGTTTTCCGCAAATGTGGCAAATCGTGGTGCTTTCAAAGTACTCAATCTGATTGGTAGTTAAAGTATCCATAGGAATTATTTTATTGATTATTTCGGTAGTCCAGTGTGCAATACTTTGAAGCTCTTTAACAAACCATTGAATGCACTCGTTTCCTCTATAAAGTCTAAATCGTGATAAAGCATCATTGTATGAACACTTCAAGTATAAGAATCTAAAGGGTATGTTTGGAGTGAAATATAGTATTATTATCAATGTCCGTTAAATTTGTGCACTTTTCAAAATACTTTTAAATCTCCATAAATTACAAACGACACCTTTTCCTGGAATGTGAAATTTTTGAACTGCAGAAACTTTTCTGCTTTAGTAGGTAGCTTAACAGAGCATCGATTAAGTTGATGACAGTGAGTGATGTGTTTTTGTAGAACGTGATCTGAAGGAAAATGGTTCAAACATCGATAACAAATGAATTTATTGTGCTCCTTATTCGGTAGTTGTTTAGAAAACAGAGCCGACATATCTTTAATCCACGCGAAATGATAAACCTATTATTTTTATATTAATATCACGCAGCTTCATAATTAGCAGAAAGTACTAAAAATTTATAGGTTCCCTCACACTATTTTGATTTTCACTTAATACAAATGGTAAATAACTTTCTCTGAATGCAAAACAAATTAATGGAGATGTTGTTTAACTGTTCAAATTTTTACATCATCTAGTTTAATGGGAAGGATTGAATCATAATTAAAACATCCTAAAATGAGATAACTGTAAACTCTATCTGAATGATGTTGCACGGGATATAGTGCCGAAACAACGGCCCACGAGAAGCAATACTCATCGTCATTTTTAACATTCACTACCTCATGCTTTACTGCTATAAAGTAGGGAACTTTAACGTAAGTTGAAAGGCCACCTCTAAATGGGACATAGCTATTAATATTCACCTTTAAATGTAATACTTCATATAATGCCCAATCGGAATCCCTTTCGAAAAACCCCTCTAATTTTTTTGTAATTTATAATAAACGTTTTCATTATACCACTTACGTAAATTGGTCGCAACATTGATGGCATAATTTTTTATGGTAAAGTCTTCAACTCGATAACGTGATTTTGAGGGCGGATAAAATTGCATACTAAAGGACATTCACCTTTAGTATTGATTGCATTAGCATTAATTTAACTGTTCGTGCAAAACTATTGTATGCATTTTGTAAAAAAATTAGAGGGTCCTTGATTTTGCTATATTGACTATAATTCCGTAAGTAACCTACCATTAAAACATGAATCTAGAGAATACCAACTTAATTTGTGTGTACGCTTTTTAGCGACATTGACAATTCCACTACCTGTTTTCTTTGAAGCGTTCTTTAACTGTTTAACTCTTATAAGATAACACTTTAACAATGATAAATTACTTTCGAGTTTAACAAATTTTCGCATGTCTCTAAATAAATTTTATTTTGAATTATATCTTACAATAGCTTAATATTAGTGTTAATTATACGGATGTGCTTTACAAATTAATTTTGGTTTTTAACAATGGAATAATACTTTTGTAAATTAACATATACTACTACTGGGTATACCCTTACTGATAGTTACCTTCAAAACTGTATCCAACACTGCAAGAAAATATCAAACACAGCGCTGTCGCTATAGAAATACTTTAGGTATACAATTGCAATTCTAGTCAGTACAATACTGACTGGTATAAATTTATCTGCTTATACATATAGTAATATAAACCCAGCATTCAAGGTCAAAACTGGTTATAACTTGTTGCAAGAGCTTCAGTGTTCATAGACAGACGCATAGATTGCACTTTGAAGCGTTTGCTGGGAATATCTATTAACTTTGCCATCAATACTGTTCGCATGGCTTATGCTGCATCATCTTTGCTTACAGAGGTCATATATTGCACTTTGTGGCGTTTACTAAGAATATGCATTAACCTAACCTTGCTGACATGCGAAATACCTTCTCATATCTAGATTATGCTGCATTCATTAGAGTTCGTCACCTTTGCTTGCTCAGGTCAGTTCATTGTACTAACCACTTCCACTTGTTATGTGTATATAATGTTAAAGTTTTAATTGAATACTCATTAATTACTCACCATTAGTAATGGCTTCATCCAGCAAACAATCTAAACCTTCCCTGAAAAGGCAGGCAAAACACTGTATTTTGCATGATGTTCTGGTGTGCCCATCAAATAACACCGCAGAATCAGCACCCTTTGAAGAGACTATCCCCATCATCTCCATAAGGGATAGTGATGTAGAGGATGAATTTTCGAAGTATTTCGAGAGGTATCTATAATTTTAATTAATATTATAGTTTCCTTTTATTAATTCATAGGGAACTCTTAGTACAAATAAAATTATTCATCTTTTCAGCATAACGCCAGCAACCACGGTTATAGAAGCATCCCCACAACCACCACCGTTTTGAAACCTACAATATGGAGGAAAAATTTTAGCTCTTATAGAAGGGCACCTCACGCAGCAGGATGATAGCAGGACCCACCAACCCTTCAGGCCTTTAGGGAAAAGTGTTCGGTGGTTACGAAAACTTCACAATGACTATATTAATACAGTGAGTGGCAGGGATGAGGCAGTGGAAAGACTGAATGAAGAACTGGTGGAGGCTAATCAATATTTAGAGTGTGTGCGGCAAAATATAGTAAAGACTGAAAATATATTGCGTACGTTGGAAGGGATGAATGTTTGATGTGTTTAGTATGTTTTTGTGGAATTTATTGTAAAAATAAATGTAAATTTTTTTATATTTTATTATTTCTCGTGAAATATTCTCATTATCCAAAAATTTTACTACAGCTAAAAAATGTGAGTGATTAGTTCAATTTGCGCTAGAAAAGTGAAATGATCTACGTTAAGGAAAAATTTAAAACATCTGAAGTCTGCTTACTCATGTACTCATGTATAAATTTCTACATCAAATAAAGCAGTTAATTTTGAAATTTTAAGTGCATGTTGCGTTACAAATTTATTTATGGTAAAATATCGTGCATATAAAGAAAATATGAAAATATAGTACAGTTAAAAGTCAAAAAAGCTTGCGTTAAGTAAAACTCAAAACAGTTTCCAAAAACATGTAAATCTGAAAACTTTACGCCATGTATTTATGCAATACAAATGACACAATTGCATTCATACATTTCCAAATCTTGTTTCAAAATTGTCATGTGCGTTGGTGACTAAGATAAATATAGAATGTTCCCTTTCACACCTGCATACAATGCTTTCAAAACAAAATAGCTGCGTTCATTATCCTACAATTCTTGAAGCCGTAATATCCACGCTCCATCGAAAATTGTAAATTTGGAGTCCTAATCCAACTAAATTAAAAAACAAGTCAAGTTTTAAGTGCTGTTTGTTGTTTCAAAATTGAATGTGTTAATTTAAGGACCATTTTGATACATTTATACATGAAATGAATAAATTGTATGCATGTGTTTCTTCTGAGCTTACGTAAGTACAAAAAGTTGTGTTTTAAGTGCTCTTTGCTGTTTCAAAATGGAATTGGTTAATTTAAGCATCATTTTTTCATATTTCGATAAATTTATACATGAAATGGATAAATTGCCACTTATAAAACAAAACTCAGTTGAAAAAAATTTTTTTTCTGAGAACTAGGTGCAAATTTTAAACTATCAGAAGCGCATCTTATGTAGGACTTTATTTATGCCCTCCTACACCTTAAGAAAACGGACGTCCACATCAAGCCGTCTTTTATCTCATTCCGTAGATATGTACATATATACTTACTTACATCACACACCTTCAAACATACATCACTTTTATAGTTCAAGTAAACGTCTATCGTTCACACAACAATAATTGCAATTATTCCTTCCATTATAGAACAATACTTGTATTTCAAGTTAAATATATTACAAATCATACTGATAATACTATATGGGCAATGCATTTTACAATTGCAAGCTTTTTACTCATTACGAGTACAATCCATTTAAAATGGGTTGTAATTGCATATATAAATTTAAAAGGATACATCGTGAGAGTACTTTATTTCATAAAAAAATCGTTAGAATTTTTTTTAGAAAAAAAAAACAAATATATTAAACATTTCTTATATTACATCACATTTACTATTGATACTCAATTTATTTGGAAAATATTAAAAATGTAAAGATACGTTTTATATCGAATTGTGATGTATAATATTTCACAGTTCAGGAATGCTTTCTTTAATAAAAAAATCGTTGGAATTTTTTAGATGAATAACATATTACAAATATTTCCGAAATAAATAAAGGATTTTATTTTACATCAGTATTTATTCTAAAAAATTATTGATTTTGTATAGTATTAAAATGTGAATATAAATTTACGAAAAATATCACGAGAGTATTGTTAGTTGCATAACATTTCAGGGTTAAAACTTTATTATTATGCTCTTCTTATCTTATGCATACTACCGTTTCCATCATTACACTTAACAGCTTTTTCTGTTACAATTTTTATTCATACCTAATTATTCACTATTGCATATCGGTGTACAACATTTATTTCATTTAAAGTTAAATACAAAATTTCACTTCATCACTTTATGTATGGTACATTCCTAACGTCACAAATTTTATTATTTATTACATATAAATACAATAACTCATTTAAACACTACAACATATTAATACCAAATATGTTTAAATGTTTTTTTTATTTTCAAACTCGAAGCTGCCTCATTCTTGTATTTATTTCATACACTCCTAAATCTACTTTTAATTATTTAATTTTTCGTATCAACACCTCCAACCTCTTCTTTCGCTCAACAATAGTTAATACTTGTTCCTATCTTGCATACTACCATGTTCGTCATTTCTGCACTCACTCAAGGAAGCTTTTTATTATAAACCCGCATCCTTCAAAACCGCTAACCTAGACAAAAATTTCTTCTCCTTTCCATGATCTTATTCTATTTTTACACTTCTAAGAAGTGTCATACGATACCCCTACAGGTCTTTGACCTTGACCACTCTAATTTTTAGACTTCTCAGAATTGTAATATGATGATGACATTGCAATTTCTATTTTTAGCTTTTGACCTTGACATGCAAATTTCCCACCAAAACGTTTGACCGCAGAGTGACCTTGTAATATGATGATGATGACATTGCAATTTCTATTTTTAGCGAGCTCCAAAAATTTAAATTTTCCGTCAAACGTTTGATCTTGAAGAAATCCAAAAGCTTACATTTCTCACCACCAGAGGGCGCGTGACCTTGAATTGGTCCAGAACCGGCCCCTAATCACTACTCCACATGTTTGAAAAGGTACACATAAAGAACTTTGAACTTCGGTAAATTTTTTTGTCTGGCCACCCTTAAAGTTTTTGACTTGTATGAAATGTTACCGCATGCACAAAAGTTATACATGGTGTATTTTGTATGGAAAAAACAATGATACTTGATAATATTTAGTTTTCAATGATAGAAAGAGGTGTCTATGTTTATTTACTTTACATTTTTATTGAAATACGTAATCAAAAGATATAAAATAATAATTATTTTTAATCAAATGTCAATCAAAGTGTTATCTGAGACCAGAGTGTTATCGCAATTGTATTATGTATGGAAAACATAAAATATATAGAAATAAACAGTTCACTTCATTCAATGTAATATTCGACATGGCAGCCATGTTGTCAAGTTGAAGCAGAGTACCGTCAGGATTACAATTATAACAATAGGGAATCTCCTTTTCACGTCCAGGACCGTACGGTTTAGAACAATTATGACATTTTCTTGTTGTCCATGCAGTATCCTTGTTTCTGTCATAACAGTGTTTGCATCGAGCTCTAAATGAAGATTTTTTTCTTTTTTGTGGTGGAGGAATGTCTAATGAAGATGACGTTCTTATAGATGCTGATGTCGATGCATTCATACTTGCTCTTCAAAACGTCTGTTTAAGCTCGAAAGCAATTTATCGTTGTTAAAGTGTTATCTTGTAAGACTTAACGGTTAAAGAACGCTTCAGAGAAAACATGTAGTGGAATTGTCAATGTCCCTAAAAAACTTACATGCAGGTTAGGTTGGTACTCCGTAGATTTATGCTTTCATGGTAGGTTACTTACTGGAATTATAGTCAATATAGCAAACATCAAGGACCCTCTTATTTGTTTACAAAATGAGTACAGTAGTATTGCACGAAAGGTTAAATTAATGCTAAAACAACCAATGCTAAAGGTGAATATTGCTTGATCGATGAATTACTTAATTTTAGCGAACACATTGCCAGACTTAACAAACGTTTAAATTCGGCATGCGACACTACCCGACACTTAAAGATTTAGTATGCTAATCACTTTTACATTAGAGATAAAGAATAACAAGCATCGTTCAACTCTTGGAACACTAAACGAGACTTTATTACTAAGATTTTTTTTTTGTTTGGATTGTTATTAAAAAAATAATCGTGAGACCAGAGTGGGGGCAGTATTCCCGCCTGGTATAGAGTACACCGTGGTTATACGCATACTGGTTGAGTGTGACGTCATGTAAAAAATTCGTCGTTATTTTAACTTATAATACCACTTTGTTGTGGAATTAATTTCATCTTTCTTATATTCCGATAAACGACAACCAACAGCATGAACGGAGTAGTTAACCAACAGTCAATCATGAATTGTTTTAGTACATCGTGTTTGTAAGATGGGTAGAACCATTGTTTTAAATGTTTAAACAGTGGTAGAACCTTATAATATAGAATAAGGGTAGAACCGACGATCATCTTGGTGTTTCTGTGGACATCCTTGGAACTACCAGGCCTTAAGTAACACGAATTCTTTGAAATGTCTTATGAGGTTGATATGAAACTTATTAAAGTCGAACCTAAAGATGAAGAAGGAATAGATACACTTCTAACCCAACATTTTATGGTAAATAGTGATATAATTAAAGGTGAAATTGATTACGGTTTAAGTAGTACAAAGTTTAACATTATTTTTACAGATGATGTGAACATCAAGAAAGAATACACCTCTTCTCTAATAAAAGATGTGAGATCGAGGGAATCAGATCATATAAAGGAAAACAGTATCACACACATCACAAACCTACAGTGTGAACGTAATTCATTTAATAGTTCAACAACAGTTCATGAAAAGTTAAAACAGGACATTTTAAGATATAGTTCAAGTGTTAAACATAAATGTGACCAATGTAATTATATAGCAAAAAGGAAATCAGGTTTGAAAAGTCATCTTTTAAAACACACTTCCAGTTATGAATTCAAATGCAGCCAATGTGATTATGCAGCAAAACGTAAACAAGATTTAAAAATTCATCTGAAAAAGCATTCTTCAATTTGCGAATTCAAATGCAGCAAATGTGATTATGCATCAAAACGAAAACAAGATTTAAAAATTCATCTTAAAAGTCATTCTTCAATTTATGAATCTAAATGTGACCAATGTGAGTATGTAACAAATCGCAAAAGTAATTTTAAAAGACATCTTAAAAAACACTTTTCAAGTTATGAATTCAAATGCGGCCAGTGTAATCATGTAACAAATTACAAAGATAGTTTTAAAAATCATAAAAAACACTCTTCATGTTATGAATTCAAATGTGACCAGTGTGATTATATAACACATCGCAAAGATAGTTTTAAAAATCATCTTAAAAAACACTCTTCGAGTAGTAAATTCAGATGCGACCAATGTGATTATGCAACACATTACAAAGATAATTTTAAAAGACATCTTAAAAAACACTCTTCAAGCTATGAATTCAAATGCAGCCAATGTGATTATGCAGCAAAACGAAAACCAGACTTAAAAAATCATCTTAAAAAGCATTCTTCAGTTTATGAATATAAATGCAGCCAATGTAGTTATGCAACATATCGCAAAGATGCTTATAATATTCATCTTAAAAAACATTCATCAAGTAATGAATTCAAATGCAGCCAATGTGATTATGCAACACATTACAAAGATAATATTAAAAGACATCTTAAAAAACACTCTTCAAGCTATGAATTCAAATGCATCCAATGTGATTATGCAACAAATCAAAAACGTAATTTAACAATTCATTTTAAAAAACACTCTTCAAGTAATGAATTCAAATGCGACCAATGTGATTATGCAACATGTTACAAAGATACTTTTAAAAGACATCTTAAAAAACACTTTTCAAGCTATGAATTCAAATGCGGCCAATGTGATTATGCAACAAATCAAAAACGTAATTTAACAATTCATCTTAAAAAACACTCTTCAAGTAATGAATTTAAATGCGACCAGTGTGATTATACAACACATCGCAAAGATACTTCTAAAAATTCATTTTAAAAACCATATCCGAAAGAACTTTGGCTTTGTTGTAAGTCCACACATCTAGAAGAAATTTGAAATCCAATACCCTATACTTTACTGTATAATTTGTGAAAACCATTTTAATTTCTGATCATCTGTTGTAACTATCATTGTCTTATCCATAACTTGTAGTCCTGACCCAAATTTGAATGTAGCACACAAAATTAATAACACCACTAAAGAATTGTAAAGGCTAAACATACTAATAGTGTATGTAAGCAATAATTTATTTATTGGTGATACCTATTTATTATTTGTGAACATTAGATATCTTATCGTTTGTAAACTTATTTATAGCTTAATGTTTAATTTATAAATGTAACTTTGTTGGATTAGTGTTTATGTTTAATTTATGATAATATTGTTCATAATGCATAAGTATATAATAAGTTAGTCTTTAATTTATAGGTGTAACTTTGTTGGTATAGTTAACACATTCACGGACAGCAACGTGTATAGACGTCGTTGTCAAGGAGCGTGATGTGACACGGTTATTATACGACGTGCCCAGACGTCGTTGGATTTAATCCCTTTTCTCAGCCACAACTTGTATAGACGTCGAATATGCATGTTATATGCTTTAGGTGTCATATCATAAGCTGCAATTTAGCGCTATACATTTCTTTATGTGGTGGGGATGGCGTAATACCTATCGATACGATACGAGGTGTTCGGCCGGCAGTAGTTGTAAAGCTAGTGAGCATCTATGTTGTTTTGCATGTGTTTTGGCGCGCAAAAGTGTATCAGGTAAGAATGAAGTTTTTTTTAAGCTTTAGTCGGATTTTTTTAACTGTCTTATATCGGAATAAAACTTTAAACGTATAAAGGTGTACATATACTTATCCATTACAGATCACACCTGTAATGGATAAAAAGACAGAGGAAAAGTTGTTAAGCTGGTTTAATGAAATATCCGATGATGATAATATTGAATCTGAAAATGATTCCTTTAGTGAGAGTGACGATGATTATGTGCCTGATGATTTAACTCTGAGTGAAAGTTCGAGTGAAAAAGATAATGATGAAGTAAATGAAAAATGTAGCGAAACAAGGGACAGTTCGAATGAAGAGGACGCGGATAACGTACAAGAAGATCATACTTCGACAGAAAATGGTAATGATGTTGATGGTTGGGTAGAGAGGTCATCCGATATTCGAATTTTGATTTTGATAATAGTGAGACAGGAATAAAAATAGATACGATTCAGAATCTATCACCAATTGAAGTTTTTGAAAAACTATGGGATACGGAAATTATGAATCTTATAATAACTAGCACAAATGCTTATGGAGAAAATCTTAATAATTCACAACGTCCTAAAACTCGAAATAGCCAGTTGCAGAAAGTGAGCTAAAAAAATTTTTTGGGTTGTCTCCTTTAAGGACAAATAAAAACATCAGTAATCAGGCAATTATTTACCTATAATCCATTGTACTACCATCCAGTTTTTTTATATGTGCTAAGTGGACGTCGATTTGAGCAGATCCTTAGATGTGTGAGTATAAATACGAATGACGAACAAAGTGAAGACCGCCTAAGAAAAGTTCGAAACCTATTAGATTTAGTAGTAAAAAATAGTAACTGTGTATTTTCCTTCTGAAGCACTGTCGTTAGATGAATCTATGTTGCTATTTAGAGGAAGGCTTCATTTTAAGCAGTACATTAAAAACACGAAGCAAGTACGGAATAAAATTTTATGAACTGACCTCTCATGATGGCTATATTTTGAACCTAGAGATTTACCAAGGTAAGGATTCGAACGAGCCCAAAGCAGAAAATTCTAAAACAGAAGAACTCGTTTTACGATTATTACAGCCTTACCTTAACAAAGGCCATCATGTCTACATGGACAATTTTTATAACAGCGTGTCCCTATCGTCCAAACTTCTCAATTGTAAAACTCATTCTACCGGTACTTTGCGATCCAACCGCCTCGGAAATCCTGCAATCGTAGTAAAGAAAAAACTCCGTCGAGGTGAACATATATGGAGAAAAAAAAGCAACATTAGCATATATGTAAGCAAATGGAAGGACAAGCGGGATGTCCTCGCTATAACTACAGAATATAAACCAAATATGATTACTGTTAGAAATCGTTATGGTGCTGAAAAAGATAAGCCAATCGAAATTGATGTATACAATCGACACATGTCAGGAGTAGACAGAAGTGACCAGATGTTAAGCTACTATAGCTGCCCTCGGAAAACCATTCGATGGTACAAAAAAGTCCTCTTCCGTCTTCTGGATATCGCTATGTGGAACTCATATTTCTTATACACAAAAGGAGTAAAGCAATTGCCATTTATTGAGTATAGGGAGGCGGTTATAAGGTCTCTTCTAGATTTGGAAAATGATGCAGACGGTCGAAACTTTGTCAAACCGGGTCCAAGAAAGGGAGCGAAAATTAGTTCTACATCAAACACACCACAACACTTTCTTGAAACAATTCCGGTTCCGGAAAATTGGAAGAAAAACACCTATTTCCTAAAATGTAGGCAATGCACTAGAGAATAAAAGGAAAGAAACAAGGTTCAGATGTGAAACCTGTCAAGATAAACCTCCACTATGTCCAGCCCCATGCTTTAAATTATGGCATCAATAATTTAAAATGTTCGTTTCAGTTATTAGAATAAATGTTTGCGTTCTACTTAAAAAATAGGGTGATGTCCATAGACGTCTCTGTCACAATGTATATAGAAAAATGTGTTTATTGTGGCAGCAACGTATATAGACGTTTGTTTTTTTTCTTAAATATCTCTCATGTTTAAGACGTAACTTACCCGTATGTATGACTTTTTTTCCGTTATCTTCAAAATTAGTAAAGTTATATTGGGGTCACGGAAACAACTTCCGCCTTTTAACAGGTGTTCGTCAACGTGTTAAGTAAATACCTAGCTTTTGGGTTTTTAAATGGGGTATTTTTATATTTATATTGTGTATAATTCTGTACGTTTCGATCACAATTACAGTTATCGTCCTCAGTAAATGTTAATATCCTAAGAATTGCTTAAGACGTTAGATCAAATATATGGAAAAGATGAAAACGCAAACATAAGCCTGCTATTAATATAACAGTTTGATGAACATATGAAGCCAACTATGGAATATAATTTTAGAAAAGGATAACTAGATCCTTAACCCTCGGATGTCCGCGCTCAATTTCCAAACACGAGTACCCGCGTGGCGTCTCTGAGACTTCATTTAATTAAACTCGTAAGAATGGAATTAAAATATATGCTAAAGGTTTTATTTAAATAATTTACGTACTACTACACTTTAATGTTTTACTTTCACACAAAAATTCTTTCTTAGCTACAGTAAAATAAAATATGTCTTATGTTAGTATAAAATAAGTAATGAAAAAAACATAATTCACATTTTTAAACATATAAACAAAACAAATTAAATTCTTAAACTACACAGATAACTTCTTAGAAAAATAGAACAATACAATATAATAAAAATAAATCCTCATACGCGACAATATTTATTTCATTTGAAATTAGGTACATGACTGACATATATATTCTGCATGCTCGAGACATATAAAATTATTGCATTGCTTGCACTTGTATTTGGTCATGCGATTTTTTTTTTCTACTACACATATAACATCTCTTTCTTATTGCCTGTACATAATTTTTTCCAGTTTCCACAGAAGTGCTTGGTTTATTCACATCAAGAGGTGATACTTCTCTAATGCGTTTCTTGAGATTTCTGGGTAGAGTTAACATTTCTGACCTTTTTATATGATCTCTGGTCATCTCTACGGCTAACGATTTCAAAAAGTATCTTCTTTTTTCTAAATCGTCATTTATGTTTCCTTTGTAAATTACATGAGCATTTATTGCTGCCACATTCAGTATAGTATAAAATGTAACCATTGGCCATCGATTTGTATTTCGTGACACCGAATAAGTAGCACATAATTTATCTACAATGTCAACACCTGATTTTGTTGAATTGTAAAATGTTATTATTTCTGGTTTTTGCGCTATGCCAGTTTCCTTGTCTATCGTTGAATCATTATGCATTGAAGAATAGAGCATAACATTTTTGCCCTTTTTGGGAATATATGACACCAAAGTTAAATTTTTCTGAAATGCAAAACGACACGAATACTGATCCCTATTTTGAACTGTCACAAAACTAGTTGGAAGTTCCCTTTTGTTTTTTCTTATTGTTCCTACATAGGTCAGTCTATCATTTTTCAATAAGTCGGTTACTAGATCATAACTGGTGAACCAGTTGTCACCAGTAATGTTACGTTCACTTCCATGAATTGGTTTACATAATCTTTTGACCAAGGCATGCGAAGAATTACTTACTTTAAACGGGCCATCAGGTTGATGTCCTACATAGATTTCCATATCAGACTGTACCACGTCCTTGCATCCACAAGAGAATATACTTTTATGCAATACTTGTTGGGTTTACTGGGGATATATTGTCTAAATGAGCATCTTCCTCGGAATGCTGGAAGCATCTCATCTGTCGTGACATATTCTCCTACTGAATAATTTTTCTCACAACGATGAAGAAACATATCAAATATTTGCCGAATAGGAGCTAATTTGTCATACATTTTACGTTCATTTCTTGTCTGCTTATCATCAAAACGAATATATTGTAGCAGAAAATGGAAACGATTACGAGACATCGTAAGACGAAATAATTCAATACCGGAGACGTCTGTCGCCCAGAAATCTTTCGTGTTTAATTTGCTGTTTCTATGAACTCCTGCCATATACAAAAGACCTATGAACGCTTTTATTTCAATCGAATCTGTTGGTTTACTGTCTCTTTCTCTATTGAATTGATCTCTCTTGTTCAATATATGATTATTTGTATTTTCTACTATAACTACAATCAATTCGTCAGGCACTAATAACTCCCAACATTGCAGAGCAGTTATGGCACTCTTAGCTACTTGTTTTACGCCTGGCAAATGGCTAATAATATTGTGAGAGCTAGTCCTTACCGCTTGTCTAGGACGATCTAGTTGCCACTTGGTAATTCCATCTTTGCCAAATAATACATTGGTATCTGAATTTCCAGTTCCAATTTCTTCATTTTCTTTATTACTATCATCACTTTTGTGCTCTGAATCGGAATGATCATCATGTTCTTCTAATTGTTCTGTATCAGATATGCTACTACAGTCATCATTAATTCATTAGCATCTGATAAATCTGAATCGGAACAAAACCCTAGCCGTCGCAGTTCCTCAACATCTTTGGGTTTGTTCAGGTAATAAATTCTATTTTTATCCATCTAAAATAGTAAAACAACAGTCAAGCAAATTATTGAATTAATATTTCTATCACTTTTCTTACCTTTCAAAAAATAATCAAAAAATAAATTGGAACACGAGTACCCACGTGGCGTCTGATAAACGCCAACCTAATAATAAGCTTGATAAACGAACCTGCCTTAAAGAGATTTCAATTCAGACTGAATGTATCAAATCAATCGTCATATTAGGAAGGGGAAGTCAGCATCTCACTATTTTAAAAAGTTCTGACCATTGTTTACCAGAGTGGCGTCTGTCAGACACCACGCGGGTATCGGAGGGTTAAAAATTAAATATTATTGAACTGCCTTGGAGATGACAAATCAGAACAACTTCTAATGGTCGAAAGCTAACAATAAAAAATGTCATTATCAAAGAGCAAATTGAAAAAAAAGTTGTGAAAAATTTTAATTTGAAATTGATTCACAAATAGAAACGACATACAAATTAAAGATCTGGTCAAATATAACAATGAAATAGTTTTCTGTTAATAATTGGTAATTGTTATTCTGCAGTGAAAATACAATGTATACGCTATTCAAGCCACCAGAGGTGAGGTTGTAAGTCATAGGTTAAAACTTACTAAATCAATGACGTGGTAATCAGCGTCATCAAATATACGTGTCAGACCAATTGCTTATACATATTTTTAAGTTAGGCAATTTAAATCAAATAGGTTAAGTGAATTTAACAAAGTAAACAAAATTTACCGTGATATTTTATGATTTTATATTCGCACTACATTTTAAATTGTGAATACGTACTGTAGTGTGTGACAAGGATAAAATATGGTTGCTAACCGTACACGATTAATGACTTTTAATACCAACTGTACTTACGATGATATTTTGGCTTTAATGCAAATTTTATTAAAGTTTTATAGTAAATTATAATTATAGTATTGGTATACGATTAATGACATGCAACGGCTGGTGACACGAATAGAGTATAGTATGTTTAATATGATTTTTAATTTTAACTACTTACGTTAAATTATTATAGTGCTGTGAGAACAACATATGATAAACCCAAAAGCGAAGTATTTTAATTATGTATAATAATCGTGAAAGTTTACATTTTCGTATCGTTGGTATAGTGTTTACGTTTAATTTATTATATTGTTCATAATGCCTAGTTGGTGTGAAATTTCTGCTGTTTATCAAAAACTGGAATTTATTTTTATGGATAAGTATACATTTAATGTAATGTGACATGGAAAACATTGGGATCTTTGTAAATTAACAGTAGTTTTACGACATAATTTATTTTTAATGTTGCCTAAGTTTTAGATTTAAAATGTCTCATAATCACAAGATATGTCCCTTTAAAAACAGCCCTAGCAGCACCGAATATACATACTATATTTCAGAGATGTTATCCTAATATTAGATGTCATTTAAATATTGCAACCTATAATTGATATATCCTAAATATAATAAAACTAGATATAACGGATGTTTAAAGAATATCTACTTGCAATATATTTAATATATTATAAAGTGTTAATTATATTGTGAGATATATTCGAGATTATGTGTATATTACAAAAAGATGTAAACCCAATATTTCTTTTTGAGATATTGTGGATATTTTCCGAATATTATTAAAGCAGATGTAACAGATGTTTGAATGATATCTCCGTATAAGATATTTAATATATTATAAAGTTTTATAATTTTGTAAGATATATCCGAGATTGTGTGTTTATTACAAAAAGACATACAACCATTATTTCTTTTTAAGATACAGTGGATGTTTGCCAAATATTTGTTAATGTCTTATTGTAATATAATGTTTCAAATCTTCCATAGTGGTTTTATGTACATTTTCCAACAAATATTTGCATACAAGATTTGAAAATTATATGAAAATATTGAAATTGGAATATTGACACAAAAGACGAATCTAAATACAATTAAGAAATCAAATTAACAAGCTTTAACTATGTACTGATTTCCATTTCATTGTTACCGTTGCTTTGCACCAAAACCTCGTAAAGTTTCTATAAACTGAACTACTTGTAATAAAAATTACAGGTATAGGTATATTTCTAACTAAAGTAAGAATAAGTTCTCTCTTGCAGACCGCGAGAAATTTTATAAACAGAGTCTAAAGACGATAGTTTTATAATTTTTCTAGGTCTGCTTTCGTACCGAACATTCAATACAATTTAGCATTCTACTAGAAAAAATAGTTTAAATACACGTTGTAGATATAGAGTAATTTACAACGTTTGTTTAATAAACTTTTTTTTTTATAATTAATATTCTTGAAGATATTGTTAAAACAAGAAATCTCGGCAATTAACCATTACTTAAAAAAACTGTTTATACAAAAGATGTGTATAGTGATTATTTGAAATAACCTATATTTTTAAAAAATTGTGTAAATATTTATGAAGAAATTCTAAAAAAACTTGAAGTGTCCCTCTATAAAGTGCCCTTTCGGCTATCCGAATTATACCCAAAATTTAATATAATTACTGCATATATAAAAAAAACCTTAAATACCAATGGTTTATCAAAATCGGCCGAGCCGTTCTTGAGATATCGTTTTTGCATATTATACGGATGGCCTAGGACAGAAAATTTTTCTCGCTTAATTATAACCTACTAACTGTAATTCGTCGAGAAAAGTGACAAATAGAGTGAAAAATACGGTGTTAAAATTTACTGTGTTAAAATTTTCGGTTTTGAAATCGTCGCATGACATCCGCATATTTTATAAGATGTGGAGTAAGATCTATTTCATTTTTCCGTTAACGGAAAAGATCTCAAATTTTATATAATATACGTATAGATTAATTTCCGTTGTTATGTTGAAGTGTCTAATTAAAAATTTTGAAGAAAACAAGTAATACACGTTTAATCTTCTACGTTTCCTAATTATGTGATTATATTAACAATGCATTTATTTTATAAATCCGTATTCACAACGTAGTTTTTGACTCTGATAGCAAGAATTTTGTAATGAGAAATATAACGTTGAAATACTATTATTCCAGGAAAAGGAACATTTTACGACCTTTTTAATTCTACCTGCTTGTCGCCTGTCGGTGCTTGTTGTGTTTCTTACCCCCCTGTTGTAATGTGACTTTTGGATCTGTTATTT
The DNA here is from genome assembly GCA_036346205.1 of Vesta saturnalis. Lineage (NCBI taxonomy): Eukaryota > Metazoa > Arthropoda > Insecta > Coleoptera > Lampyridae > Vesta > Vesta saturnalis. The sequence continues at coordinate 1,928,415 of JARFJB010002108.1, read as the reverse complement.
AGATATAATTATGATTAAAACATCGTTAATATTATAATTTGATTAAATTTTAATAAATATTTTCCGACACAACAACAAACGGTTTACACAATTAAATGTTTTGGTACATATAATACGTCATGTGTGCTAAATGTTTTACATTATTATAACTTGGACTTTATTTCTTTCATCTTTCTCTATTTCTCTGTAGATATTATTTTGGTACAATATTGAAAAATCCTCGGGGGTAATTTAAATGTGTACAAATAACAACCACTTAAAAATTTAAATTCGGTTTAACGATTATTTGTTTCAAAACGGCTATAAGATGTACATGTAAAATTTAAAAATTCAATTTGATAAAGAAGTATATGAAAAGACGGGTTCTAAACCAGCTTAGGGAAACAGATGAAAGGATTATTGCATTGGGTGAAAGTGAACTTTCAAGAATACGTCGGCTCTCTATGGGCGTTTATGATGTATGCTTAATTGTCTTTTAAGAAACAAAAGCCGTAAAAATCACAATGAAAACTTTGTATACCCTATAACGTTTCTGTATGTATTTTTCTCCCTTAAATTTAAAGCTTATTATCAAAGTTTGTCCTTGGTTTACCTGCTTTTTAGAAATATGGCGTCGTAAAAACTGCACCGTAATCCTAAAATGAGAATTATCGGTATATTTGAAAAGTAATCGTTGTATTAGTCATTTGCTTTTCAACAGTTGCACTGCAAACGTTTTTTTTTATATTTGTCGGTCAATTTTTTAAGTGCGGTTAAAAACAATTTTACTGGACAAGGTAAGTGTTTTTTTATACTTTTATAAATCCTTATATTTGTATTTCTAAACATGTCTGCCAAATATAGAAAAGCAAAAAGCCGCTTTATAGAGAAAGTTATTAAGCAACATCAAGCATTTTACCCAAATTTAACTTTTAGTAATGATAGTAACAATGCAGTAGATATTCAGATAAGTTCCACTTCAAATTCTGTTGATCCCGTAATTACAGAACCTATCCAATCAGTTGTAAATGTTCGCTACAATTGCTTACTTGATCATTCTACGGCTATCATCCCATATAATACAACTTTAAATAATTTACCTGAAACTCCTGTAAATGATAGTACAGAAACAAAATTAAAAAAATTATTAACTAATTTTGCATTTGATACTTCAGCCACCCATAACCAAGTAAATTATCTTTTAAAAGGTCTACAACCTTTTTTTCTCAATTGCAATCTTCCTTTAGATAGCAGATCTTGATCTTGATTATGTTGCAGATTCAGCTGTTTTACCTTGTTGGTGGAGAAACGCCGCACAAGTCTATTTATTTACAAATGGGAAAATTATTGACACCATATGTTGCAGTCAACTACTCCGGCGTAGGAAAAAAAAAGAAATTACCTTTTTGTAGCCTCATACTGTTTAGTGTCGTTGTAGGTAAGTTTATTATATACATCTAAATTAAATGATATTATTTGTATTAAATTGATGAAAATATTAATCTATAGTATATATATATATATATATATATATATATATATATATATACATTAAATAAAACATCCATTATCGGAAAAATCAAACTTAAAACAGGTTTTTTGGAATAAAGTTTTAATACAATGCATTTTTTCAGAGGCTACCAGATGACGACACACAACAGCTACTGATGAGGAGATAAGGAAGTCAGTTGCCCTTTATTTAGCCACCTCCAAGGATCGATTAATTCGAAAAGAAAAAACAATTTAATTTATATATATATATATATATATATATATATATATATATATATATATATATATATATATATATATATATAGGGTGAATTGTGTAGAATTTAAATGCGGACTACGTGCACCAACCTGAACATTTTTATTTGTTGTGAAATTTGAATGTACCTATACCTACATTTGTTGCCATAAAATTTCAGATAAAATTAATTTAACAATATGCATTAAAACCACAAAATTCGCAAAATATAAAATGCTATGGACGTCCAGTGTTTTAATTTTTAGGAATTTGTGATTTTATTGGATTAACGATTTTATAGTTTACGGTTAGGTACGCATTTACAGTTTTTTATTTTCCAGAATTATAGTGTTTCAATAATTCATGTTGTAGGTACATTCGAATAACCAGCAAGGTTTTTATTATAAACTATTTAGATTTCGATTTTTTTATAAATTTTTAATAAACTTTTGTTTCTAATGAATGACTTATTATTTGTAAGACATAAATTATACCACATATATATATATATATATATATATATATATATATATATATATATATATATATATATATATATATAACACTTTACCTATATTTAGCATATATAAGTATGGAAGATACACACTAGTACTGTATGCATTATTCATCGGACATTAATTGCAAATATATCGTTGATATATATTGCAAATGTTTATAAAATATATTCAGAAAATATTTCCAAAATATGATTTTTTGATGTAGACTGAAGATATTTGAGAGACATCGCAGATATATTTGTAAGGTATATTTAGGAGATATATGTAAATAATATTTGGAATTGATGGGTTTTGTAGGTACTATATATATATATATATATATATATATATATATATATATATATATATATATATATATCTTTTGCAAATATATGATGTACATTTGTCAGATAGGTTCAGGATATGTACATGAATAACATCTACATAAGATAGTCTACAAATATACTATTGAGATATCTATAAATAAATGGCCAATATTGAAAAGCGTGACATTTGTATATTTAGCTAACATTATCAGCAAATGTATGTGGTATATTATGTGCTGCTAGGGAGTACTTTGTTATGGTTTAATGTCATGCTCTTCTTTTTAAGAGCACATTTGATATTACAATCACTTGACCAATCTCTATCCCATTTTAGAAAGACTAGACCTTTTGTTACAGAATTACTAAAAAATTGTGGGAAAATATTGAATTTTTCCTTATTTTTGTGTGTATATGTAATATGTGGGCAAAGTTATAGAAAGAACTTACGTTTGTGGAAATGTTACATAACCAAGGTGACCAACTCTCATAAACAAAAAATCAGAACATTATTTCAGGCTTATATTTGTCGAAAAATCCACTAAACTAAAATAAATCTAAACAGATTACAATAGTTTTTAAATATAGAGGAAATACTTATCAACGTACCTTATATATTAGACATAGATTGTGCCACAAATTTGGCTTACATGTATTGTTATTTCAATAGCTACAGGGTTTGTTAAATTAGGAACGTTTTAGAAAACTTTATTACAATTTTAAATCCCCCTTAAGATTTAATTAATCATTTGTGATTTTTGACATAATGGGGGTGGGAAACCAAAACGGTCCATTTTTAACTTTTGCCGGCAGCTCGTAAATGAGTGATATGGTATTTTGATTAATACATTATTAGGGTGCTTTTATAAGAGGAATTTAATAAAGACAAAAATAATTTTGCAGTCGAGTAGTCTTATAATTGTCTCGTTGACACACTAAAAATTGTTTATAATCTGTCATATTATGGCACGATTTTCATTACAGCACGATTTATCGTGCCATAAAGGCACCATGACAACAGCCAAGATAGAACACAAACAAAGCATATTTGTACTATACTGTATTAATATAAAATGTACAATTTGAATTTCCGGTAATTGTAAGTCCAGAATTTGAGCTCTTGTCAATCGATTCACTTTTAGAAATACTGCAGGTTCCATCCGATGACACAAGTCTTCGGGCAATTTTTTTTTATTTTCTAGCGAATCTGCCACATATCTCTCTGCTACTGCGTCACTTTTCCAATCGCCGTGTCTTTTAAGCACCCTAATATCGGCACCACTGTCTGCCAGAATTATTGCAGAGGTCCTTCGGAATGAATGCCCCGTATACAGTTCAGCATTCGGTAACTCCAAGTACTTTGCAATATTCCTAGGAATCTGTCCAAATGGGTTGATTCCTACGGCGTTGCAGGTGCATTTACCGTTAGGTATTATAAAAAAGCTTTTGAATTTTGCAATGCTTTGGCCGCAAATTTCTATACTTTTTGGTCAATTCAGTATAATCGATTCCTCCAGATTCATTCAAAATAGTAAACGTTCTTGGCGAATGGGTTTTGGTATCCTTAACATGAACAATCAAAATGGAGCCTTCCTCTACAACATCGTTTGTGCATAAGTTATAGATTTCTACTCTTCTACACGCCCCAAACAAACCAAAAATGGCAACCACTTACAATCATATTAGTTTAACGACAGCAGCTTTGATATTATTGAAATCGTACCTTCAAAAGCAAATATTTTTCGTTTGGTGCCTTTGTCAAAAATCCGTTAATTGCTCTCTTAAAAATAGTTGCGATTTTTCTGGTACATAACCAATCGAACGACTTTCTATGAAACCAATCAATTTTGGGAACCTGCCAATATCCACGTTATTTTTTATTCGCAGTATACATTTCAGCTTTGAAAAAGTACACCATAAAGATGAGGTTTTGTACAGCTTCGACTAATAAAAGAAAAAAGAATAAATATGAGCACAATTAAAAGGTTTCGTAATACCTGGTCTAAAAAGTAAGCAAGTAGAACTTGTTCTACAGTTTCCACACTTTTTTGTCTTAACCACGACGACAATTTTGAAATTCTTTGTTGCAAGCGGTTTCAGACCTTCTGGGAACCAAAATAAGCTCTGCTTCTTCCGATTTTTTACTAATTTCGTCTTTTAATGACGCTTCCATTTTTTATTGTAGTTTTTCGGAAAAAGTTGAATTGTTTGGAAAAAACGCCATAGCAACTAGCACACTTTGCAATTTTGTATTTTTCGTAGTTTTGTTAAGATGAAGATAAAAGTAAAATTTAACTGATGTTCCATTGCGTCTACTCGACTACAAAATAGCGTAAAACATTCGTTTATAATGTGCGATTATGATAGTCGTTTTTGTTATAACACTCACTCCTATCATAATCGCTTACACTATAAACTAATGTTTTAATATACTATTCCAGCTTTACTTGTTTTCGAGATATTTACATGAATTTCTTCTCTGACCGACGCCATATTGGAGTTTTTCGTTTTTGGAAAAAGCTCTTCAAGAGCTTTTCAATGAGGTATCATAGGTCTGGGTTAATAATTTCTTCAAAATTCCAAATAATTGTTTTTTTTTCATAGCAGGCTTTGCCGCCATCATGAAACAAAAGAATGCCTCGAGTCATTATTCCATATTGCTGAGTTGTCATTAAATCATGCAATTTATTTGTTAGTCTTAAAGGAATTTTCAAGTATTTAGTATGGCCGTTAATTATTCTAATTAACAAAATTTACATATAGTTGTACTCTATTTGAAACCTAACAGGAATACATAAACTTATGGATCCTTTTTGGAACCAAAAACACAAAAAATAATGAAACAAGAAATGCGACCATAGTAGAACACATCAGGGACGACCCGAGTAGTTCGGTAAACAAAATTGAAGAAAATGCTGCAATTCCCAAATCAACTGTGTATCGAGTTGTAAAACATCGTTTTCATCGTTACACACCTCGTATCCGCAATGATATTAAAATATTGGAAAGCAAAGCCAAGCATTATGATAGTGGGTGCTGGACAATAAAGGTAGTATTCAAATTAGAAAAAGAAAAATATTTTATAGTAGCAGTGTATCAATCTCCTAGCGGAGATCTACAGAAATTTATTGAAATAATTAACAACATATTGGAACAAATGGTGGAAGCTGCAAGCTTAATAATAATAGTTAATAATAATTGCACTGGGTGATTTTAATATAAACTGGCTTAATAATATAAGAATTAAGAAGATATTGGAAAGTGTTTTTAGACAAAATGGTATAAGTCAGCTAGTTAAAGAAACAACCAGAGTGACAAATATATCCGAAACTTTAATAGACTTAGTATGTAGCAATAATAAGTATATTCAATGTGATGTAATGGACACACCAAAAGTTAGCGATCATAAATGGCAAAAAATAATATTAACAGAACCTAATATACAAAAGTATGGTCTAATCCAAGTAAATAAAACAGATTACGATCTGTTGAATAGTGAAATGTTAGGATGGGATTGTAAATATGCCGATGAAGACATTAAAGAACGGTACTAAATGAGTGTACCACCAAAAAAGTAATTATCAAGAAAAGGGGAAGGAATTGAATTTAAACAAACTGGGGACCAAAGAAAGTGGGATGAGTACCGAGAGTTAAGAAATATATGTGTAAAAACCTTGAGAGAAGAGAAAATGAAACATTATGATAAAGAAGTCAAGAGATGTGATAATAGTCCAAAAAAAAATGGAATATATTAAAAGAAGTAACCAACAAAAACTGTAACATTGAATTAATAGAGTTAGAATAGATGGAAAAATAGAAACTAATGAAAGTATTACAGCAAATAAGTTGAATAATTATTACGTAGATAATGTAAATGACCTACCTATAAATGTTCCTACAAACAGTAATATATTAAAGTTAGTCGGGATACAACATAGTTATAGTATAATAGATAAGTTTGAGGAAGTAAGCCTAAATCAGTTAAAAAGGATGATTTCAAATTTAAATAAAAAATGTTGGGTTGATGAAATAAATATGAACATCTTTAAAGAATGGGTATCCACTCTTAAATATTGTTAATTTATCTTTAAATAATGGAGTTTTACCAAATGATTTAAAAAGAGCAACCATTGTACCTATACATAAAGTCAAGGCAATAAACAAAGAAACAAATATGAGGCGAATTAATATATTAGCACCAGTAGAAAAAAGTATTGAGCAGTCTGTTTACAACCAGATACTTGAATTTGTTGAAAATAATAATATATTAATTCCAAAAACAATCGGGTTTTCGCAAAACTCATTCTACAGAAACAGCTCTGCAGTTAGTAATAAATAATTGGGAAGAAGCACGAAATATGAATAACAAAATCTTGGCTGTATTTCTAGACTTTAAACGAGCATTCGGAACCATTAACAGAAGCAAACTTATACAAAAATTGTACAAGTATGTATTTAGGGGTACTGTATTGAAATGGATAAATAATTATTTAAAGAATGGAACACAAGTAGTTAAATGCGGAAAGACACTATCGGATGTTAAAAGTAATCACATTGGCGTACCACAAGGTAGTAAGTTACGCCCACTTCTATTTATCCTATATGTTAATGAGTAATGACATCCAGAGTGCAGTAAAGGACTGCAACTTACATCTCTTTGCAGATGATACATTACTATACATTGCAGGAAAATATGTACATGAACTAACACAGAAAACAAATGTAGAATTAAAAAATGTCATGTGTTGGATGGAGGCTAATAATTTAATACTAAACGTGTCTAAAACTAAGGCTATATGTATAGGAGGTGCGTCGGAATATGATATATATGTTGAGGCAACAAGTAAAAAAATTGATTGGGTTTCAGAATTCAAGTATTTAGGAGTATATATAGATAATAAGCTAAAGTTTAAAGTACATATAGAAAAATTAATTAACAAAATTTCAACAACAACATACTTCTTGGGAAGAGCTGCAAAACATTTCAATAGTAAAGCAAACATTTTACTTTATAATTCATTAATACTATCAAGATTCAATTATTGCGGGTCATTACTATTAAATGCCAATAAAGGACAAGTTCAAAAATTTCAGAAACTTCAGAATAGAGCAATGCGTTCAATTCTGCGAACAAATAGATATACAAAGATAGAAATTATACTAAAGAAGCTTAAATGGTTAAATGTGCAACAGTTAATAGACAAAAAGTACTAATTTTTATTCATAAGTTAAAGTTAGGTGCACTGCCAAAATATCTTAGTGGTTTAACACAATGTGGAAGAGATGTGCATCTTCAGAATACTCGCAACAAAAAAAACTTTTTTATCAATGGAGTAAATGAGTCAATGCTGCGTAAGGCGCTAAAATACAATAAATTACCGAAGAAAATAAAGGATACTAAATCGATATTTATATTTAAGAATAAAATCAAACAAATGTATTTATAAACTTAGATTTGTACAACTTATTTATCATTATAATTAGATTAAGATTTATATTTTTTAAGGGATATATTTGTTATTTTGTTGTAGTTGTTATAACTATTAAAATAAACGTTACTATTACTATTATTGAACAGGGTCTCCACGGAGTTTATTTGAATGGTTTATAAGAAATGCCAATATATACCGAACTTTCAATTTAAAATCTTTTTGACAGACAAAACACGATTTATAAATTGTGGGAAATACAAAATCCAAATAATTTAGTCAAAAAGGCGTCTACAAACAAAGTTTGGGTTTAATGTGCGAAGTGGCGTTATAGGCGGGTTAATAACGTCTTACAAATAAAACCTATACTTTTGTATTTTAAACAACAAATTGATTGGGCCGTTTATATTCGTTGAAAATATAACGGGAAATAGATATTTGAGACGATTGCAGGCACAAATTATTCCTGCAGTTAGGAATTATTTCCAATAATAGCCCCATTGGTTGCCCGGTGAGGTCACCTAACCTTACACCTCTCAACTTTTATTTATAGGGATACCTACACCAAAAATGAAGTTTATGAATATTCTTCGCCTGAAAACCGCCAGGTATTGGATGAACATCAACAGAAATACGTTAGGGGAAAACGAAGAAATCATTGTCACTTAAGGGAAAAGAACTGCGAGTGATGTGATAAACCGTATTTTATTCAGTTTTCCATTGAAATGTGTTAGTTTGTTATGTAGCTATGGTATATTTTAATTGGGTTTGTAAAACACAAATGAAACAAAATCAAGACGGATGATTGACTGGAATTACTCTATGAGGCCAGGCAATGGCAGTCACGGTATAGGGTAATGGCGGTCTTAGGTCAGAACAGATTAGTAAAAATAATGATACGCTAAATTTGTAACCCCCTTTCTCTGGAAGAAAGGGAGATTAGTTTACTTTGCCTCGGAACTAGCTCTATAGGTTCTTGTACCTCCAAGAAGGGGGTGGTTTGCTTTTATGATATCGGTTTGCTTTGTTAACTTTGCCCACAATGAACCAGAGACTTATAACGGTTTAAACGTATATTTGCCTATTTTTTTACAATAATAATTATCTCAACTTAAAAACTACGTATGTACATTTTTTTTTATGATTGTGGACCTGAACAGGCTAAATTTGGCCTATCTTGCTAAAGCACTTAGGAGAATGGATAGAGGAATAATAAATTGCCAATAGATGCCTACGAACAGCCACCTTAAATTTTCTCATATCATAAGTGAGAGGAAAGCAGGAACTAGGAAGATCATTCCAGAGTTTAGAAGCCATGTAGAAAAATGTGGATTGCGTCCGTTTGGTACGACAAGTGGAGGTTTGTACTGAATACAGATGATGTGAATGAGCGAACCGAGTGTTTCTCGCAAAGACAGCTCGAGGTGGTATCAAAGAATATAATTCAGCAGCACAATAGCCGTTGTAATAACGATAATACAAAGAAAGAACTGAAACCATCCTTCTATGCTCAAGGGACTGTATGTGAGAAGTTAAGGACGGGTCATTTATAAGCCTAATCGCTCTCTTTTGAATACGATCAACGATATCGAGAGCGTATTGGGGAGCACTAACCCAGACGTGAGAATTATATTCCAGATGAGGCCGAATTTGGGCCTTATACAGCAGAAGGAGTTGTCGAGAGGTAAAGTACTGCTTAGATTTGTACAAAAAGCCTATTTTACGAGCAGCTGTTTCAGTAGCTGACAGAAGATGGTCAACCTATGAGAGATTTGAAGATACAGTCATACCCAACAGAGTAATAGAGTCTGAAAACTTAAGAACTGAGGCATTTATACGTACAACAGGAAATGATCGATCTTTTTTGGCGGACACAAGGCAACACTGAGTTTTGTTAGCATTAAATTTAACTAGATTATTGCTTCCCCATTCGAGAATACGTTGAATATCTTTGTTGATTGAATTTGCCATTTCAGCTTTAATTTCTTGATTTGACATAAAAGGTGGATTATCACTATGAGTAGACTGAGATGAACTACAGTGTAGAGTGCTTTCATCAGCAAAGCAATGGATGGGGTTAGTTGTTGAAGAAATAAGGTCATTTATGTACAGCAGAAAAAGTGTAGGCGCTATAACGGATCCCTGTGGTACGCCCGCGATAATGCTAACTTCTTTTGAAAAAAAAACCATCAACTACGACACGTATTCGTCTTTTATCAAGGAAACTAGAAACCCAGTTGATGAGCGTATCATTTAACCCAAGCGAGGTGAGTTTGGCAAGTAAACACTTATGCTAAACTTGGTCAAATGCCGTTGAGATATCTAAAGCGACTACAACTGATTCACCGGACTGCTCTACTGTATTGTTCCAAACTTGGGTCACATATGAAAGAAGATCACCTGTTGAACGACTTTGCCTAAACCCATATTGGTGGTCACCAAGGAGTTTGTTAGTTTCAAGGAACGTGACCAGTTGCTGATTGATGGCTTTTTCCATGATTTTAGACAAAATGGAAGTGATGGCAATTGGTCGGTAGTTTGAGGGATCGGTCTTATCACCTTTTTTGGGAATAGGTTGAACATTTGCTAACTTCCATGAAGAAGGGAATTCCCCAGAAGACATAGAGATCGTATAGAGCTTAGATAGGACTGGTACTAGTTCGGGGGAACATTTTTTTAAGACAATAGCTGGGATACCGTCTGGGCCAGTCGCCTTATTGAGATCAAGCCTACTGATGATCGATTCCAAGAGCTTGTACCGAAAATGAATTGGTTTCATAGCGTATGAAGAAGAGTTGGCTAGGGGCACATCTTTTCCAGAATCATTGAGACACGAGTTTGATGCAAACAAATCCACAAAAACATTGGCTTTGTCTACAGAATCAGCAACTACCGATCCGTCAATAGATGTCAGGGGGGAAATGAAGATGTTCCAAAGTTTTTACGAATGGCTTTAGCTAAAGACCAAAATTTACGACTGCCTAAAGGAGATGTAGCTAGTTCATTTCATGTTCGTTGTTCGAACAACTTTTTAGTTTTAGTGATGACACTTTTGCAGATATTTCTAGCACCAACGTATTCTACATGATTGTCGACCGATTTATTAGATTTCCATTTAATGTAATATTTATTGTTTAAAGATATTGCATCAGCACAAGCCTTATTGAACCAGGGTTGGGAACGTGTATAACCTATACGGTACTGTTTTTTGGGAATGTATAACTCCATTCCCATGAGGATGACTTCAGATACTGAAAGAGCGATGTCCGAAGAAGAGGACGACTTAAAACAATATTCACGCCATGAAAAGGTTGCAAAGAAATCCCGTAAATTACTCCATTGAGCTGACTTAAAACACCACAAGGTTCTATGGGTTTTGCGAACAACAGTGGAATTAGGTACAGTAGAAATGATTTCTATTAGACAATGGTCGGAAAGATCTAAAGGCGAAAGAACGGAATTTTTATAAACAAGAGGGTTTGATGTAAGAAAGAGATCTAAAAGATGTGGAGTATGATTAGGGTTATCAGGGATTCTTGTGGGTTCAGAAATCATTTGTGTGAGATCACATGAAATAGCAAATGTTTCTGCACTATCACCAGCAGGATTTGTAGTAGATGAAAACTGAAGCCAATTAGAGTTATGAACATTGAAATCGCCTACAATTGAGGTGTCGCAAGATGGAAACTGAGACAGGAGATAGTCAACTTTCATACTAAGGTAATCGAAGAAGTCTTGAAAGTTGCTGTCATTAGGAGACCTATAAATGCAACAGTAGAATTTCACAAAATTAGGACCAGAATGTTTAAACCAAATCACGTCAAAATTTTTATTTTCTAAGGAAGAAACCCTCTTGCAAGCAATTCTGTCCTTGATGTAGGCACATACGCCTCCTTTATATCGAAAGTTAGAGTGAAGGTGGTATTGAGGAAATTGCAAGTCGGGTGACTCGGAGCTTTCAGAGGAGACTTGTGTTTCAGATAGAAACAAAATATCAGGTTGTAATTGTTCAAGATGTTGGTGAATAGCATTAAGATTAGACCTGATACCGCGGATGTTGCAGTAGTGAATCAGAAAGTTGATACTTTCGATGACCGTGGTCGCTTGGGCCCTGCCCTCCCGGACATCCGAAGGGGACAGGATTTTACATCCGGAATTTGTTAGAAACCACAGCCATCTTATTTTTTAATTTGGGACTTTTAATCCGATAGGAAGACAGTGAGGGCGAGAAGGAAGAGTAAGGATGGGAATAGATTAAGGATGAAGGAAAAGGTAACCGGCAGCCCATGAAAATTAAAACAAATAAAATGTGTTACTTCTACACTTTTACGGTCCCTATCCTAGTACTTGGAATTGTCGTGGTCTTTTGCTTATTCTGTCCACTGGATTTTCTGTGAAAATATCGTTACTAGTGGTAGTTATGTTTGTAAATGAGCTAGTCTACGTCCTGTTTTAATTTTAATTAGAACACAGTGACCAAAAGAAATAAATTATTACTTCTGAAGAAGGCCCTATTCTTTCAGAAGCAGGAAATGTTATAATAACGTTACGGGATACCGGGCAAACACGTGCCGTGAGATAACGCTGGTAGTTCACTATACCTGCGAAAGTCGATATCTTAAAGAGGCATGTTCGTATATAAACGAAAAATACCTGTTTTAGGTTGCTTTGATAAAATGAAAGCTTTTATACTTGGATTTTATAATAAAATGTATTACTTTCGCGACTAAATAAATATGTTTCGGGATCACGTATTTTCATTTAATTGTTTGCGCGAGGTTATTACTTAGGGACCTTAAGCTTTACTATAATTATCTCTATTAATTTGGGGATATTATATTCGATCCAGAATTTATATTTTAACCAAATTAAAGATTTACGTTTTATTAAGGAAAACGCTTTCACTACATCACATCGATTTCGCGTATAATACAAATCTTATTAGCACGAGATTTATAACTACGGTAACGGACTTAAACAATTATACCAATTGTTTAAATCGGAATAAACTAATTTTGTTACTTACAATTCATTATTTGATAAAAATCTGTGAATATTAATAATTAATTAAAACAGGACAATTAGCAAATCATTAATAATAACAGGAAAATGTGTTAAAGGACGCTGACAGTTTCAAATTTAACTTATTACACATAAAAACAAAAAGAATGTATAAACACATCAAGTCATTTGAACATTATTTTATCACGTCTAAACAAGAATATAGGAACATCGCAAATCATTATTATATTAATTTAATTAATTAACTATACTTTATTTATTACCATATCATCTATTTTTTGGAAAATAAATATATGCTGATGACCTCTATATGCACGCATAAATTTCACTGAAATAAAATTTTTCATTTCCACCACTTCAGATTTATTTTTCATCTGAAACTGTTACTAGAAGAAGGTCAGCTATGTTAATTTCTTGTTGTAGTTCTTCCAGGTTATACCCTTTGGGTGATTATCTTCAGATTCACTGTCATCCAGGGGCATCTAGTCGCTCTCTTCGGATTGCTGACATAAGTATCGCTCTCATGTGAACAATGCTCATCGGAATCAGACGAGTCAAATATTCTTCTTTTAACCGATTTTTCAACTTTACGAGCACATTTTTTAATGTTTTGTTTACTCTCTTTCATTTATAAACACTCTTCCCGTTTTTCTTTCTTTTCCAGTTCATCCTTTAATTTGGGAGTGCATGATTACTTTTCAGAGGAGTTGGGGGATTTTTTTTAAATGTTGGAACCATTGAATACATATTTCCTCGTCCGTCCAGTCGTTTTTGGAACATTTTTAAAAGTGGCCCATTCCCTTCCAGAAGAGGTGATATACGTTGTCTGGCGTAAATGAAAACAGGGTGAACAGCAACATTGAGTGAATAAATAACTGTGGTAATTTGCCCTCTTTCAATTGTTTTTTGCCCTTTTTCCGCTGAACTTTTATTTGTCTTAAACGATTGTAATACCAGTTTCGTCCACGTTATAAATATTGTTAGGTTTAAACTCAAATTTCTCTATCACGTTTTCATGGTTTTCCTGTCTTGTTGAAGACTTTTATGCGGTAATGGTTCATACTAGATGATTAGAGGCGAAGACCTGGACGTGGAAAAACACGTCATAGATTTTTTCAGTCTGTGTTGAAGGGTACTGAAAGGAATAGCAACACTTCTAATGGACATCTCTCTTTGATAGCATTTAATAGCTGAGCTGGTGCCTATTGCGCCTTATTAGTGAAATGAATGTGATGTCCTGGTATCTAAAATATAAAAAAAATATTATAATGGTCACATAAAAGTTGGAAAAATATAAAAAAGATTATTTCAAAATCATGGGATCACTCGTGGACTTGTACCGGTCAATAACTGCCGTGCCATTCCAGGTCGGCCTTTTTTATATTAGATTATTTTGCAGAGATGTATTGTTTGTCAACTTTAAATGTGAATTTACATAAGTTATGAAACTTTACCTTCAATGTTGCCACATGTCTAACCACCACACGGCACAATACGGGAGAAATGAGTGAGCTCAGCTAAAACTCAATCAAACGGTCCGAAGACCGCAGACCACTTGGACTGCATGGGTGTTTTGGAGGTATCGATAAAGTAGGTTAAATTAGAATTTGGTCAGTGAGAAAAGAACCGAAATAGGCGCCACAAGCTTTAAAGAAAGAAGGAAACGAAAATAGGTTCTTATTCCTTGGAAGAGGGAGAGAGTCTGTAAAACTTGAAATAGGGAGTAATGGGAATAGTAATTAATTGACAATTCCCTCAACAAACGTAAATTTATTTCTTTCCTTAAATTCCCAATTAAGGAGGTAATAAGCCAAACGTTATTGTATATTTATATAAATATATGAATAATAAATAAAAAAAGTTATATACAGTGTATATATTATCCCCAAAACCAAAAAAATATAAGTTATAATAAGCGTGACGAAGGCAAGTAGTGAGCTTGTGCTTACGCCTACAGTAATTTATAATTTATCATTATACCAAAAGAATAATACCCCTTCCGGCCGACGCAAGATCTTACGTACCTTAGCCTGAAAAGGCCAATTTAATAAACCTATTAAATCAGTTATTTACAAGAAAGAAAAATTAATTAAATAATTGAGCTTGCCTTTCGTTTCACAAACGGAATACAAACCCCTTTTGATTCAAATACCTAAATGCAATTGAAAAAGCTTGTTCAGTCCACTTAATGTATCTCGAACAAAAATAGTATTTGTAATTAAGCAATTTAAATTAGAAAAAGAAATTGGTCCGAACAACCTTATCCATAAACAATGTGTATATTATATATGTGAGTTACCAAATAGCATTTAAACTAGCACGAACTTTTCGCGCTAACTTTGATATGATTCAATATCACGCTACACAAAAAAAAGTTACATCTCGTATAAACGTAAAAGTTGCAGCATAGCTCTTGCGCATGACCAGGAGTACAAAATTAATTACCCCCAAGTTGAAGGTTATACATGAGCTCCTTACGGGCGTGGCACATAAAACTAATTTTAACAAAAATTATTCAAAGTGTTGATTGTTCAGTGTGCGTAAAATCTTAAATAATGGATTAATTAACATATAGCAGTTCTACATGAGAGAAATTGCGTTGAGAATTAGCTGAAGACAGGTATCAAACTATCAGCGAATTTACGCTACAGATATTATGTTTAACCAATACTCGTTGACAGAATGAATATAAATGTATTTAATTTCGTTGTAGGCAATCGTAACTTGCTGAAGGCAATTTAGGTACGAGTTGCATTCTTGGGTAAAAGGTTTGTCAAATAGTTGCTAACAGAATTAAGGTAAATGTACTTAATTTCGTTGTAGGCGATGGTAATCTTGTTACACGTCCAAACCGCACTAGGCGTCGTGTATGCTTACTAATGTAAGCGGGTTGCCAAGCCAGCTAACAGGGAGATGGGCGTGGTCGAAATAAGAAGTAAAATGAATGATTAATACGCTCAAACACCTTACACCGATATTCAAACAGCTCAGTCCGGGAAAATATGTCTCCAGGTGCCACCACAATCGAAACTTTGCTAAAATAATTGTCTTAAGCTGGGTGTTAATTAACCCTACTTGATTGTGGAAAGTAGGATTGTGCTTACTCAGTAAACTCTCACACGAGGGTCCTAAAACAAACACTCGTCCCAAACAATTCAACTCAAACTCAAATATACTTAGTACTACCCAGGTTATTAGAAACTTTTTGAATACACCTCGTATACCAAAATTTCCAAAACAAAACTTATCACTCAAATTTAACTGCATTCACGTAACCAACAGTTATAAAAAAAAACTCAAATACACGGGTCGTCACAAACTTCCTGATTGTACCCTGTACATCTAAAATACCAAAGTTATAGCACGTTAACTGAATATTTTTTACGTATCCCTCGTATACATATGAAGTTAAATTTCTACTTATTAATGAATAAAATAGTTCTTCATTCAATGATCGATAATTAATTTTTAAAATTCCTAACCAAAAGAAAGGCAATGTCATCGGCTTAATAATTGTTCCTTCTATGTTACCTCTGAATCGTATGGGACATTCGCAAATATGTAAATTCTTAAAACTCCATCTCTTAGTTATACTTAATGAAATTTTTAAATCAACAGCTGATCCGTCATTAGTGTACTGCGTTAAACGAAACTAACATGAAAATCTTCTTTTTACAATTAACCTGGCAAATGTAACCTTTCAGGTTGTTCCTTAATCTTAAAACCAAAATATGCAAAGTCTACATTTAAATTGTCGAAAACTAGGTCACCAATTAAGTAAACGTCACAAATGTATCTCATAACTGGCTAAATAAACAACAAAATAAAAGTTAACGTAATATAATATATATATATATATATATATATATATATATATATATATATATATATATATATATATATATATATATATATATATATATATATATATTGTCCTGCACAAAATAATAAACAAATGTTTACATACACTACAACAGCGTGGTTGAGAAACCACTGTCAATACAAATTTGCGTTTCTGCAAAAATTCTTACTACTAAAACAGCCAATACAACATAACTCGAGATCGATGACCTTTTTCCTTCAACACTAATTAATTAAAAAAAAAAATTACACAACAATACGCAAATAAAACTACCCAAAAAGATAATCGTGCTCAACTGAGTTTTCAAGGTTCTTAAATGTAATTCTTACTTAAAGACTGTCCATTCATCCTTCGCTTTTCTTTCTTCTGTCTTCCCGTAAACCAATTATTTGTAGTCCATGTGTATCCTTAGATTGCCTGAAGGCACATAACAAGTACTTCACAATTCCACAAACACTTATTCCTTTCGGTACTCGCGATTAGTCCAACTATACGAGGTTATTACTCCAATGACCCGTAATAATCTGTACACGTTTGGTTGCCTCTTTAAAGTTTCTCGCAACCTTTAGGACAATTAAGCCCTTCCTTACACAAATAAACTTTTAATGTCATATAAAATTACTTTAACATTGGCTCAATTTACTACGAATATTTCGTTCTCTTAAAGGTGGTCCCATAAATAATTTGAACTAAGGATCATTACAAGCACACGCGCCGCACTCAACACTATAACGTAACAACTGTTACCTTATTATAAATCTGCTTATGCACTTTTTCTTGAAGAAAAATAAACTGATTTTATCTTCAATCTCAATTTTATTAATTGTTTTATTTATGAATGTCTTATACGATTCATCCCCTTTCGGGTTACGCAGTTGTTTAAACAATGACTGCCTTCAATATCATTCACAAATATAAGTCCAACTCAACCCATTCTGATTTCACACTTCACCTCGCGCGCGCGTCTCCCACCGAGCTCTCACTGACATCCACCAAAAAGCCAAAAAGCTAAAAGCCAAAAAACTCCCGTCAATCTCTGACTTTCCTATTTATACCTCAAGCCATCCATCTTTAAACATGTCTTCCTTCCTCGTTATATTCACCAATGGTATTCACTCAAACTTTCTTAGTGCCGACTGATGCTACCCTCTGTACAAACACGCTTGTAATTACAATACATCGCCATGTTTGTTCTTACCTGCAAATTTTACAATTACTTTATGGAGAAGCCATTTCTCGTTATCACATTCATTCAGTGGCCACTCTAGACCATTACACAACTTTCAACGTTTATCTCTCACATGCGCTCGTCCTCCTTCCGCAACATTTGCAAAAAAAGTACAGTCTTAGGTCTCAAATCCCATTTACGTACATGTATTCTCAAAACTGATTGTACAACATTACGAGAACTTTCTATAATCAACAATTAAACATACCAAATCTTTCTCTACATATTTCCTAAAACATGCTATACTTATACATTCACATCTTCCGGCCAAGATTACTCCTTTATCCTCCAACATTCCATTCCTTATTCAGTAGTCAACAGTAGCAAAACATTATCGTCCCATCGACACATTTCTCTTCACATTTACATTCATCAGAATCTATTTATTCCAACACCAATGACTCTATAACATTCAAATACACGTATCTGCATACTGAATGATATTTCTCCTAAATTGCCAGTGGCGTATCACCCACCCACATACACTATGCATATACACAAAAAAAAATTTTTTTTCGTTCAAACTCAATACACCCGTACCCAAAACACGTAATACACGTCATTATAACATCTTACATACAGAGTGCGTCAACACAACCTTACAATCTGCTGAAGGCAATTTATACATGCGATAAAGGAAAGAGCTAACCTGTGTTTATGAAGGCTTATGCTTTATTCAAGGTAGCCGGGATTTCACCAACTTCAATACAAATGTAACTTCAACGATCACGAAATCCCCAGTACATGAACCACAGCTGACGGCAATACACTAACAGCACAAGCCGATTACATCAATAAAGACAAAACCAGACGTAAACGTGAACTTGATGTAAGTATGGAAACTAAGTGTAAGGTAACGTAATTGTATGTTAACGTAATGGTATGGAGCCCTAATTGCTCTAAGGACGAATGCGAGCGTTAGTGTAAATGTTTTAATCAATGTGTTAACTCTATTTCTTTGAAGAAGTATTGTGAAATTGTTTTGTATTTGAAACCTAAATCTGTGAATGGAGTGAATTATTTCTATTATATCCGCCTTTAATAGCGATTATATCACTTCTATACAACAAAACGATACAATATGAAAATTTTCCAAAAAAATTGATGCTTAACATCTACGAAATAGAAACAGGAAAATTTTCTAGAAATTTCCAAACCACAATAGCACAATAGCCTTTTATCTATTTACTCAGAATAAACCGTTATTTATACAGTGTATTTATTTAGAAATAGCAAAATAACAAATCCATTTTCAGAGTTAAGTATACCAATTACCAGAAATACGCACATCTCAGAGATGGCGCTATAGGTATTAATTGAAATTAATTTTTATTTCATACATGCTAAATAACTACAGAAAGCTTTAATACGTTAAACTAGCGGAACTAAAAGCAAGCAAACTTTTGAAATACAAAGGGGAATATGAGAAAAATAATTTTCGTATAATGTAGTAACATACACGTCAATAAAAGAAAATCATATGTGAAGTAGAAATTAGCTACAGTATAGGAATAATGTTGTATATCATTTAATCCATCAGACTCATTAGTAAATGCCGTAAATACAGAAATTTTAAGTCATTATAGTAAAGAAAATAGACACTAGTAAGCTTAAAGCACATTACTAAATGTTTAAGTCACAGATACTTATTTAAGGTAGCTTTTAGAACCAGTAACCAAATAAAATTATACAATAGATCCTATATCGATTTTTGCACGTTACAGATCCCCCCCCCCCCCCAAGGTGGAGACCTCGGTAGAGGAATCACACAGGCACAGGTAATACAGGAAAGAAAACAAGAAAAGGTAAAGGAAGGGAGAGAAGTTCGAGTATAAACTAAAGACAAAAAGCCCTAAAATCCAGTTAATCCCAACCCCGGTTCCACGCCCAACCCCAAATATATATATATATATATATATATATATATATATATATATATATATATATATATATATATATATATGTGTGTGTGTGTGTGTGTGTGTGTGTGTGTGTGTGTGTGTGTGTAAAAACCCAGAAAACTTTCGACAGAGCATCAGGTACAAGGTGTTTTTTTGCGTTTTCGATGAGTAATAGAAAAATCGTGTTGCCCATCGACAGAGATGTCCAGTAGGATTTTCTAATTTATTCAACCATATTAACGAATGATGGTCAGTAATGACAGTAAAATGAGAGCTCTCGATGTAGGGACGAAATTTCTCAATATCCCATATAACAGCCAGACACTATGTTTCAGTAGTGGAATAGTGACGTTCAGCATTAATTAAGGATCGGCTAATATAACTAATTACATTTTCGCCAGTAGGAAATTGTTGACAGAGCACCCCACCGATACCAAAGTCAGACGCATCCGTTTGGATAACAAACGGTTGTGAGAAATCAGGAGAAGAATGGATAGGAGCTGACACTAAACACCAGATAAATAGAGTATGCTTTTTAGTAAAAGAAGTTAAAGGTTTGATAACCGAAGGAAAGTTAAGTATGAAGCGACGATACCATGCCGCCATACCGACTAAGCGACGTACGTCCGAAGCATTTGTCGGAACAGGTATAGAACAAATTGCAGATTCTTTATCGTGATCGACTAAGAGTCCATCTTTATTTACAACATATCCTAGGAACTTGAGTTCAGAACGACTAAAACGACATTTATCTTGTCTCAAGGTGAGACCTGCAGAAGACAAACGTTGAAATACTTTTTCCAGAACTTCCAAGTGCTTTTCAAACGTGGGTGTAGCCAAAACAATATCATCAAAATATGCAAAACAGTAGAGTTCTAAGTCTCCCCCCAAAACTATATCAATTAATTTTTGGAAAGTAGCCTGTGAATTGTGTAGGCCAAAAGACGTCCTAGTAAATTGAAAAATTTCAGGTCCAGGGACGGTGAAAGCTGTCATAGGTTTCGATTCGTCCGACAGAGGAATCTGCCAGTAAGCAGAGAGAATGTCTGAACTAGAGAGGTAACGCACATCGCGTAAACGATCCAGAATGGAAGAAATGCATGGTACGGGATAAGCGTCCTTTTTAGTTACCGTATTAACTTTACGAAAGTCGACACAAAAACGATAAGAGTCATCCTTCTTTTTCACTAAGACAATCGGACTAGACCAAGGACTATTCGAAGGTTCTACTACACCTAATTGTAGCACATTGTTTAGTTGTAAATCAGGAGAAAGTGGATAATAACGATGTTTAATTGGTTCAGCATTCAGGTTACAATGTGATGAAAGCCGCAATTAAAAATCACTATGCACACTTATGATTGCTTGTTTACGTGCCAATAAGAATTACAACAGACAACAAACATAAACTCATCCGCTGCAACGACAGAAACCAACTGACATGTGCTGAGCTGCATGTAAGGTACTTGACCAACCTGCCAACAGGTGGTAGAGGATCCCTAGTAGTGAAAGTTAAATAAACAAAGTAGTTCAGGTGACCGGCATTACCCGCTAACCGGCATTCCCCCGTTCGCCCCAAATAAGAGGAGAAGTGTAAAGAATTGGTTGAAAATGAAGAGAGGCATGTGTTGCAAATTTGTTTATTAGCTTTTTTATATTAAGTTGTTAATTAGATATTTGTTGCATAGTTATATTAATTCTAGTAGGCAAGTTCTGTCTAATTAATGCGTAGGTGATTAAATAGTTAGTGTAAGCATAATAACAAGACATGTAAAATGACTCTTGTTGCCTGGCAGCCACGCGTAATCAAAGCCTACTATGAAAAAAAAACTAATTTCGAATTTTGATGCTTAAGGAAATTATTAACCTAGACCTACCATTGAAAAGCTTTTTTCCAAAAATGCAAAAATTCAATATGGCGTCGATCACAAAATAAAAAGTTCATCTAATTATCTCGAAAACCAATAGAGCTAGAAAATTATTTTTTTCTTTATTAAACTCCTCTTATAAAAGTGCCCTAAGCCATACATTAATTTGAAACGTGTTTTTCCTGTATCTACTAAATTGAGAGAACGGCTAGGTGTAAAAATTTGGTGAAGGTGTCTAAAAAAAAGATCTTAGTCTGTAGATGTATCATCAAAAGGGAAAAATACAAAAAGTCGAGCGGTTCAGGCGTGGCGGTTCAGGCGTGGCGGACCGGCGAAGGTGCATGGGCTCGAAGCTGAATTGGCGCTTTATTTTAAAAGTGACTGTCGAATTCAAGGTGTTGCAGCCAGTAATGCATTAATCAAAACACTATATCAGTCATTTACGAGCTGCCGAAAAAAGTTTAAAATGCACAATTTTGGTTTTATCTCAAAAACCACAAAAGATAAATCAACTCTTAAGGCGGATTTAAATTTGTATTAAAGTTCCCTAAACCTTTCCTAATTTAACCAACCTTGTAGCTAAAACAGTTTTCGGGATGAGAATACATGTAACTAAAATTTTGGGAGACACTGGGGCTAGTAGACACACACCTCATATTTCATTTTCCATTTGGCTAGTAGAATCATTTTGCTTGTGACAGCATTACATGAGTAATCCCTAACCATCTATTAAACCTGTAATATACTAGAACAAAGTGTATAAACGATATATTGAAAAAATAACCAGTACAATATGCCTACTCATAATCGAAATTGAATTTATGGCACGCATAAGAAAGGAAATCATCAACACATGCGTTATATGTTCACATGTAACATGTAGTGCATTGTATCTACTTTTCTCCAGGAAGGCTGTTCGAAAACGGTCTAAACAAACCAGGCAGGAATTTCTTCTTCACGTTCTGAATCAGTCTCTCCATTAGCAGTGATATGTTTCGTCTTATTTTTATTCCGAAATTTGGATTTGCAAATAATGCACTGCACATTTACAGTCACACTCTGCTGTTCCAAACTTAATTTTTTCTTGTTTTGTGCTTGTTCCTGGATTTCCTTCAAAACCTCGTTGACAGGAGGATCAGTGAGAATTGCAGTAGACCATTTTCTACTTCATACGGAAAAAGTTCCGTGGTGGTGTTTTATAAAACCTCCGAATATATTCTGGCATTGGAGGAGGAAGGTGTGTATTTGGTGGAGAGGTTCTTGATTGTCCTGGTGTGACTCCATTAGGCACAGGCTCGTTCGGTTGATTTTTAAAATTGTAAAACCTTTAAAGTCAGTGTACAATTTCTTTAAAGTCCTATACGTACACTTCTACACCCATGGCTACACATTTTAGCTACTTAACTGTTTGGCCAATAATAAGAAGATTTCGTGCCTTTTGCTCAGTCGTAGATTAAAGTGGGCCAGGTTCTTAAAATTATCGATTTGCCTTATTAACCAAAAAATATTTATTTGTACCTAGATATGTTCGCTTTAAAATCGGTGTTGCTTCTTCCTGAAACTAGTTGTTAAATACTCGGACGCCAACTTATTTTTAAATATGGAATAAACAAGTAAACCATTATACAATAAATTTAAAAGAAAATTTCTACAATAACAAAGCTTTATTACACAACCTATATCTAATTATAAACAGAAATCTCTTAATGCTAATGTTAGTAACGTTATAGCCTAATGATTAATTAATGTTGTGAGTAACTGATGGAATCAGAACACCTTATTCTTGTACACACTGTAGATAACGAAATAGATGAATGCTGCGTCAGCGATTTTGGAAATTGTTGCGTAATGTTACTTCAGGGTTGAAATAAATCTGGATTTGTATGCTTAATAATTCCCAAATGAATAAATTTCACTCTTGATTAATCGTACTGATACCGTAACTTGGATTAACAGTAAAATAATTAATTGCGTAGATGTATATATCGTGTGAAAAGTATCAGTAACGGTGAAATTAAAATAAAAAGTGCCTGAAATCCAAACGTCTCAAACTTTAATATATTAGTTTTCTTTACAACTTACCATACAATTGTATAGCACTTTTTAAAAAAATTAACAAAGCAATAATGGGTGCCTACATCCACCTTCAAAATATCACCATGAAAGGCTCGCTAAAGTAGTCTTTGCGCATGAACATGTGAATCTAATGGTCAACCACTACGCTCGTACGAGTTCTAATTAAAATAATTAAATACATGTTTTTATGCAACTAGATATGCAACACACGCTGCACGAAATGCACGTTAATTTCCTACAAAGAGGTGAATTATTAACAACACGTTCGAAGTTTGTTACACTATTGGAATCATTTGTAAATGTTTTAGCAACCGTCTGGGGCTCAACAGGTCAATCAGCTCCTTCTTCATTGTCTGGAAGAGACCGGTGAGTTATAGAACCTGACATAAACTCATCCTCTCTAAAAATTTCTCTATCGAATGGAAAAATTCCAGTTACCTCGAAACCACACTATATTAGATGGCGAAACAGTAAGATTTAGGGGGAAGTTAACTATGCCTGGAATGTCATAAATTCTCATTGTGCTTCCAGAATGATTACTTATCCAAGCATCAGATGCCTAATGTGCATATTTCTTTATAGGTTCGTAGGCGCTTCTATATAATGGTTGTACCTTATGCTATAATCTAGAGCCTCCGGGTAAATTGAACTGTGGTTGTCCACACGTAGCAGAGATGGGGGCTTTCCTGCAGTTGTGCTGTCCTTGACAAAATGTTTAATGAACTGCAGAAAATGATCAGCATTCATCCAGTCCGATGGACTGGTTGCACCTGCACTACCTCCATGGTGTAAGAAGTGTTCTCTAAAGTTAACCCTTGGAAGGATGAAGAACGGGAGAATTGCATCTCCAGTAACTGAGACAACAAGCGAAAGATTTACTAAGGTGCCTCTTTCAGCAGTTACCTATCATTTCAATCTGCTTGTATCCCCGTCGTGCTAAGACTCTGTCGGAATTTTGCATTGTCGTGATCTCTGTCTCATCCATATTCCATACGTCACTGGGAGAAAGTTTCAAGCTATACAAAACAGTTTGGGAACTGTCAAAAAACGCATTGACATTAGCAACATTAAAGCTAGAAGCACGAGCCAGACTTGTACCTTCTGGTTTTCTGATATCCAAGTCGCTGTTTCTTTCTAAATAGGCCCAAAACCATTACACTCTAGTAATTTTCTTCTCACGCCAACTATGATGAATTTCAACTTATAAAGCAAACGCATATTCAAAAGAAAGTTTGCGCACTTCCTTCGGCCTAAATACACATCTGGTACTCTCTTTATGTATTTCCTGAGTGATTCTTCTTGTGATTGAGTAAAAACCTGCAAAATCAGAAAATGTTTGAACCAAATATTTTTTCTGAAAATAATAATTTAATGTTTCAGCACAGACAAGATATACTATGTTGTCTGTGGTTTCAGGAATCAAACTCGTCAATAATTAAGAAAATCAAACCAACATGTCGTTGCTTTTTAAGACCAGCCTCTACTAACTTGGCGCGGAAATTCTTGCAATATCTTGCCAAGGATTTTAGCGAAATTTCAAATTCACTCGCCACACTCGTGATGGATTTCCCCTCATTTTTGACTAATTTAATGGCTCTCAAAAGGATGTCAGGTGACGTAGAAGCTCTTTCCGATTGTATCTTGTAATTCCTCATTCTGTAAATCGTAATAATGGATGACCGAAGTTATATAAAATAATCGTAATCCTACAGGGCACCATGATACAATGTGTCAACGTACCCCGCCATTATTGTTCCAACTTGCCCCAACTCGCCATCTTTGAATAACTATTCATTTAAGTGAAAATCGCAAAAAATATCTCTTGAATGAATGTACAACCCTGATACAGATGTTACTGATTAGTAAAATATTCCATATAATTATTGAGAACTAAATTTACTTACATACTGTCAAAATGAACAAAACGCAATTAAACAATCACGGAACATCCGGCGGGTTTTATAGTTCATAGGTGTATCTAATAGATGGCTGTGTGTAAAGAAATGGAATTTATGGTTATGCGGATTTTATTTTTGATATATGGATGCTGTGTCATCTTGCCCCTGTAGCCAATTAGCCCCAGTCATCCCTATAGTATTGCTTTAAAATTGGTAAAGGAACTAAAACTATGACAATAGTCAATACTCGTTATGCATAAAAACTTTATAGGATATATTTATAAACACAAATTCTTGATTACTCTTTTAATGTTTTAATAAAACGTCAGTCTTAACCATAACGTTGTAATTTTTAAAAGTATACTTGTTGGAGAAATGAATTGACTCACACGGTTTCTGGTTTGTCAGTAACTCTGAATAGAACTCATTGTATGAATTTATTTTTTGGAAATAAAACGGACATGAGAACAGACACTAGACTACTTGAGCACATTTTCACCAATCTTGTATCAACGGTTACAGAGTTGTCTTTCCATAACATAATTGTTTCGTATGTTACAAATTTTCT
Organism: Vesta saturnalis; assembly: GCA_036346205.1. Classification (NCBI taxonomy): domain Eukaryota; kingdom Metazoa; phylum Arthropoda; class Insecta; order Coleoptera; family Lampyridae; genus Vesta; species Vesta saturnalis. The sequence goes on along the minus strand of JARFJB010002108.1, from coordinate 1,902,017 downwards.
TAAAATACGAGGGCCGTTTTTTGGCAACCTCCGGTCGCTCAGTACGAACGCGCAGGTGACTCATATATGCAGTAGGCGACGGCGCATCTCCCCCTCCACACGCTATGCCACTGCCAAATTCTTGCTGTCACTCGGTGCTGAGCTGTAGACGCGACAACATGCCCGCCTTTATTGACTCTCCCGCCAAGTGTGAGTTGCGAAGTGTTATCCGTTTCTTGCAAGCAGAAGAGAATAGTGCAGCAGAAATCCATCGAAGAATGAGCCGAGTGTATCGAGTAAACTTTATGAGTGGTGTAGAAAGTTTAAAGATGGTCGAAGTGATGTGCATGATGAAGGGGGTCAAGGACGACATTGTTCAAAGAGTTGACGAAGCGGTTAAAGAGAACCGTAGGTTTACAATAACTGAAATGTCAAAGAAATTTCCAGAAACGTCAAGCTCTATCCTATACAATATTGTCACTGAACAGTTACACTGCAAAAAAATTTGTGCTCGATGGGTACCCAAAATTTTGTCTGACGAACACAAAAAACGCCGAATGGCATCGGCTTTGTCGTTTCTCGGCCGATACAAGGCTGATGGGGAAGATTTTTTGAAATCCATTGTAACAGGTGACGAGACATGGATTAGGTATGACACACCAGAAACCAAGCAACAGTCTCAATAGTGGATGCACACAAATTCACCAAACAAACCCAAAAATTTAAACAAACTTTCAACAACCGCGAGAATATGGCTACTGTTTTTTGGGATCAAAAAGGTGTATTGCTCGTGGAGTTTATGATGCGTGGGACCACAATTACTGCTGCATCTTATTGTGAAACTTTGTGTGCTCATCCATGATAATTCCCGTCCCCAAAGTGCTAGGGTCACCCAGCAGCTGCTCGAACAATTTCACTGGGATGTTGTTGATCACACGCCTTTTAGTCCCGACCTAGCGCCGAGTGACTTTCATCTCTTCCCTGAAATGAAGAAGTGGCTTGGAGGGCATCGGTTCCAAACTGATGTGGAACTCAAGGACGCCGTTACGGAGCATCTAAGGTCGTTGGCGGCGCCTTTTCATGAAGGTGGTATTGGAAACCTAGTCCTCAATCTTAATGGGGACTTTGTAGAAAAGTAACCTTAAGAGTACTTAACTTCTGTAAACAAAATGATTTCTTAAGATTCATTAGTCTTTCTTTATATAGCCTATCGGAGGTTGACAAAAAACGGCCCTCGTAATTACGTCATCAAAGAGATCACTGTCATTTAAAATACTGCTATTCTTTGTCCACCTGTTATTTATTAACAACGCTTTCGTTTGCCAATGCTATTAAGGAATTTTGTAAATTAACTGGAATAAACATGCTGTAAAGTCTGCCTTCCTAATTTCATTATAACATCATTATAAATTTTGGTTGCTTCAACAACAGAATCGTTCTTTTCTTAAGCCAAAGCCAAAGTCACTTTGTGAAGAAGGGCATCAATGTTAGATTAATAAAATGTTGTTTTATTAACGTTGGGCACTTATCTATAGATACAAAGTAAGATTTCAAACACTCCTAAATTTAAATAAACCTTTCGAGTGAGAGCGATAATGCTGTTTAATTTATCTGAGATTAAGTGTGTTGGGGATGTAAGGCGTACACCGTCACTTGTACCAATTGTAGACTGGTCCTTACACCCTGTGAGTAATTGAACTAGTGGAATCTTATTCAATACTGTTTATTACATTTAATATTACAACTATTTATAATAACTCTCTCCTACTTTCCCATTTACAAAAACAACTCTTGCAGTTTAATGTGGCGCGTAGGTGCTATTATGCTGTGTTGCGGTCTTGATTTATTATTTGGCCCTAGTGACACTGCTGACTAATGTTTGCGTTACAATTTCCATATGTTAAGCCATAATTACGAAAGTTGTCATCTAACCTAATTACTAATGATGATGGCAAATGTGGCCTAATTTAACCTGAGATTGAACATATTGCTGGGCCGCGGGGTTGCTAGATGTATGTTCTGTTCAATCTGAGATTGAACATCCTGCCGGACAGAGAAGTTTATGTTCGATTACAAGTTTTCATATGATTATAGATACTGTTTATTGTAAAATTTACACCGTAAAAGAAAACAACATTTACTCTGTGAAAATCGAAGAAAAATTGTTCATTATAATTAACGTATTAATGACCATGCTCTCTATAGACAATGTTTATGTGCAATACCATGTAAGTCGGTGGTAAACATTTACATATAATTGATAACTAAAGATAATCGAATTTGTAGGTTACCCTATTTGAACCTTCGGAACAGTTCATTCTGTTTAAATGTATACATACTTTATATATTGTGAATAGAAATGTAAACTCTGTGGTCATGTACAATAAAGGGCTAAGTCGACGTATACCCAAATTTAGTTTATTAATGAGTTGTGAAATTTTTTGTAACCTTTACATGGTGCATGACATAAGTCTAGCTAAAGTAATACTATCTATAAGATATATAAATAAAGGCAACTCCGCGAGAAAACCGATGCACGTCATTAATTTGTGTTAGTGGTCCCAAGCTCTAGATTATCCTTTTGAGTCATGGGAACATAAGAAGTAGTAGCATGACTAATTTGTTGGAACTAGCTAAATCAATATATGTCGTGCATCGGATTTTTCGCGGAATGCCTATAAGTAAACGTATTCCATCAGGAAACTGAATATCTCTGATTAATTTCGTTTGATGTTGATTCTTTTAGTGAACTAAAAAATATAAATCTACTTATACCTTTTGAGCGAAACAGCAATCTAATAACCACGAATAAAGAGAACATACGTCCTTTAAGCAAACAGATCAATAGATCTTATAAATTTGAAAGTTGACATTCCAGAAATATATTAGTGTAGTGTGCATGAGTTAATAGTATAATGCGTATAACATTTTCTTATGACTAATATAAATAAATATTAAGTTGTAGAACATTAAAAGAATACATAAACCGTCTCCATAATGAATAATGCACAAAATGGTATCGTCGACATGTTTTTGTTTCTCTGGAGATATCAAATTAAAAATAAACCTCTAAGTATGATATATCTAATTTTTAAGCTTATTTTTTAATGCTAGATATCTTTTAGTGTTATGAAGTTGTGACTTTATTTTATGTGATCACAGAACTACAAGTTGTGCGTTTGAGTTGATTTTATTACAGTTACCATTATTACAGCTCTTATTAAATGGTAATTTAACAAACCATACATAATCTACGTTATGCCAAATAAATAACTAAAATGAAATTTAATGGCTTGACACATTTAAGTATAATTCATTTAGAGTTCAATAACTGCACAGAATAATTATGTTACAAAAGTCAACACATCATTTTCAATTACCTACGCTGTTATGTTGTAGCAATAAACTTAAACTACTGAATTTTTAGTCGCTACCGTTTCGATACTTTTAGAATGGTTCCCCACGTTAATCACCATATCATCAACTGGGAGAAATCCAGCGGCGGATAGGGCGGTTTATTAGCGGCAGTTTTTGGCTTTTATCAAATATTTCTAAAACAGCTGCGTATTTCAAAGATTTAAAAATACCTAGATTTAGACCTTAAACATATGGATTAATTATGTTCCATACAATTTTTTTATATAACGCATAATTTTGCAACAAAAAATCCTAAGGTAGTGTTAGTTCAAATTTTTTCATTATTTGAATAACGATTAATTTTATAAGAAAAAGTGTAGACGTGCTTTTTAAAGAAAATTTAATTTTTCACAAAGTTTTTTAATGTAAAGCGAAATAAATGTAAAAATTAAATTAATATGATTGAAAATGCTAAAGCTGTATTACCGATATTTTTATAGAAGCGGGCGGCTTTAAAATTTGTTTTACGTTAACATGTATTTATGTCTATGAATCTCTATCTGACATGAAGTTTTAAACGTCATTCTGACATAGATTTTTGTTTTTACAATGTTGCCTGTTCGCGTTATGAACGTATAAAGAAAGATTGCATAGTTATCCTAAGAAAATTGAAATTAAAATTATTTCATTTCTCTCAATTTAAGTTAGTATCTAGATGTCTATTAAGCTCTGTCTGTCATGAAGTTTTAAACGTCTGTTTGACATAGATTATTGTTTTTGCGTTTACAATGTTGTTTCGTTATGAATTTCTTATAAAAGAGGTTGCATAATTATCCGTAAAAAATGAAGTATACGAACACGTGTAACTAACTACGTTTAATTTATAAAATGTACCTTACATCTTTTATGGTTACTAAATATCCGAAATTTAACGCACACCATTCATTATACCTTGAAATTATTTTTATAGTTCATTATTTTTGTCAAATGACTGAGAAGAACAATAGGTAAAATGAGTTTCAATGGATACTTGTAAATGCCCATGTTATTAACAAATTATCATAGAAAAATTCATCATTAAAGTATTCAAAACACATCATATACTTTTCAAACGTTGCGACGTGACAATCAACTGCTCTACGCATGCGCATGCGCTGGCGGACGGAGTGCGTGTTCAGGTGTAAGTACAGTTCAGTGTGTGCATCACGCACGCAGAACAGCTGTGTGGTATACACACAAGTGTATAGTGTATAATTAAGCAACACGTTTTATTCGACATCTCTTATGAGATCGATGTGAAACTTATTTAAGTCGAATCTAGAGTGGAAGTAGGAATAGATTTACTTCTAATCCAACATCTTATGGGAAATAGTGATCTAATTAAAGGTGAAATTAATCACACTCAAGTAGTACAAAATTTGAGGCTATTTTTACAGATAATGTGAACATTAAGAAAGAAGAAACTTGTCAAATCACCACAGTACTATGTGAACGTAATCGATTTAATAGTTCCACAACAGTAGTAAAATAGTTACGAATTAAAATACGACCAGTGTTATTATGCGACTTATCGCAAAGGTGATTTAAAAGGTCATTTAAAAAAATACTGTTCAAGTTATAAATTCAGATGCAGCCAATGTGATTTTTCAGTAAAACGAAAACAATTTAAAAATTCATCTTAAAAAGCATTCTTCAATTTATGAATAGAAATGTGACCAGTGTAATTATGCAACAAATTACATCCGTTTGTTTGTTTACACTCCCCACAAAAAATGAACTTTGGTGTTTCCTTACTATTTTTAATACTTCCAAATCTTTTGATTAAAATTCATACTGTTTTCGTGAGAACTCAACTTGTTCATCTTTCGATTTATTCTGAGTAGTGTCAAATCGCAAAGATAACATTCAATAATTTATTTATAAATAGTGCTAATACAGAGTTTCAGTCTGAATAAATAAACGGAATAATTGCTGAATAATTTCTTTCTTATCTGTTTACAACGGCTAGCTTACTTATTTAATAAAATGATTATTGTCTATCAATTATCAAAAATACCTTCAAAACTGATTTTCTTAAGTGTGTATGGAATTTGTAACCTTTCTTGAGATTACTTCATTTAGCATTAAAGCTTTTAATGTTTATACTGGTCAGTAATAAAAATAAATTAAACGGTACGCTTATTTAGTTTAAATAAATTAAAACATACACAAATTCTTTGTTTATAATAACAAAACAATCCCTTATATACTAACCCCTACTGATTATTATGACCTTTCATGTTTGTTATCATCTAACATGTACATATAAATTCTTTATCGGCAAAGAGTAAAAACTGGTTTATTCAGTGCTGATGGTTAAATTACTATTTAAGGAAAAATAACACACACACACACGCAAACGTTTTCTTTTTACATTTCAGAAATCTTACTTATTATTGTAGATGGCGTTGAATGGATAAATTAGCTGAAATTCTTTGAGTGTCCGTCGCTTATCTACCACAATTTCATTCCATTCGACACTTGGCCCCGGGATCAAATCCAGTGATACCGCAAAGGTCAAAGTTCATTGACTTCATGAGAATTTTTGGCAAATTGGCCGTGCCAAGCCCTGAATGTCTGGGGCACAATTATTGGTTGCCTAAAGGTAGATCAAGATTAAATGGTTCTTGTATTGGCTAACTTATTTTGAAGGTCAAATTCTTGGAAATAGCAAAATAAACATTCCTTATCAATGGCTTTTGTATGTCTTAGGGTTCCTAGAAATCTATTTTCAAGGTCACCTACAGTGGTATCATAGTTCATGGACTGACAGATTGTTATCTATGCTAAAAGTAGGTCAAGGTTAAATGGCTCTTAGAATTTGGATGAGTCAAGGTCATGTGTTAATTCCTATAAGTTATTACTATTTATGCTAAAAGGTAGGTCAAGGTTAAATGATCCTTGCAGTGGCTAGATTGAGCTATTCAAGGTTAAAATTTATTGGTATCTTAGCAATCCAAACAGTTCGCTGACACAAAGAATGACATGCTGTTGATGTTAATAAGTAAGTCAAGGTTACACGGTTCCTTTATTGACTCTGTGTGTATCTGCATATCCGCGTATCTATGTAATCTATGTTTTTAACGTCTTTTGACGTTTTTTTCCAATGTGGTCAAACCACCTTTAGAGTATTTTCCATATCAGGCCTATCTGTGTGTGGTGTAAGTAAAAATACATAACATAATAGATGTTTATTCGTAAAAATATTCCATTTGAATATATATATATATATATATATATATATATATATAACAGAAAAAATATTATTTCTTTAGGAACACACAAGAAAAAGTTATACTTATGGAGAGTAGTTACATACTTACACAATAAGCTACACAACAAAAGAATAATTGCAAATCTTCAACTGTTATTATGTGAAATTATCTAACCTATATTTTTTAAAGTCATACGGATGTGATGAACCATCAGAGGAAAAGCATCTCTTTGTGGAGTTTAGGCGGTAGAGTTTAGTCGTATTGGTTTTGAGTACACTGTGGTCAACCGATCGTTGTATTAGTGTAGATGTAATTGGGACAGGTTGATCTTCGTTTAGGACCATTTTCATTATTTTATCGAAGTTGATTGTTTGTGCGGTTTTATACGATAACGATATTCCTTGAAAAATGATTATTAATTTTGTTAAATACATAAATAGAAATTATTATTAATAATGACAAAATTTACATCGATTGGGGCTTGAACCTTGATGGCGCAGTTGGTTAGCGCGGTACTCTAGCAAAGTACAGGTCGTAGGTTCAAATCTTACTCGAGGCAAACTTTTTATTTATGTATTTAATAAAATTAATAATAATTTTTAATTACATAAATAAAAAGTTTACGTCGAGCAGGATTTGAACCTACGACCTGTACTTTGCTAGAGTACCGCGCTAACCAACTGCGCTATCGAGATTCAAGCCCCAATCGATGTAAATTTTGTCTTTATGTTTAGAATTTACATCAGTTCTACACACATAGCCAAAATTTCTTTCGCAATTTTTTGGTCCACCTGATACAAATTCTTTGATGTAGGTTCCAACACTTTCATCATCCAATGCATCATTGGATTCACCTAAAATTGACCTAGTGCTCCGGAACTGATATGTAAGTGATCGAGTCCGTATCATAAAACCCTATCTTCCAACCTTTCCAAATATTCGTATAACTTCAGCCGTGCTTGGGCTGTGGTATAAGCAGCAAGTACAACACTTACAGTGGATAGAGGGCTGTACGCTTCTTCTTTAAATTCCCAGTTAACAAGTAATGTGTCTTCATTAATTGGTAAAACAGAATTAATACCAACGGCAGGATTAGTAATCATATTATAGAATTCACCAGGTTCCCTGACTATCCTGCTTTTATTTTGGTTCTCACGCTGTCCAAGCTTACCCCGAAATGAGGTAATAACAGCTTTCCCTAACTGTCGTAAACCTGGGTTCTTTTCCATCTTTGCTGGATTAAGGTGAACACCTTCGATTTCAAAGTAATCTTTAACATATTTATTATTTTTCTCAATGGTCTCACAATAAAACGGCCATCCTGAGCTCTGTTGTTTAATAACCAAAAATTTATTTATATATTGGCTGAAGAGTCCGCCAGTTTTAGTGATACTATTATACCGTTCGGTTACGTATTCCCATATTTCACAAGGTTCTAGTATTTGGTAACCATTTTCGACTGCTTTCTTAACTTCATCTATTAACCACGTACCTGTTAACGAGCGTTCATCGTCGTTATGTTCATAGTTGCCTTGATTAAAACTTTTACTACGTGAACGACAAAGAACAAACATTAATTTACCTTTCATTTTTACTGGCAGTACCGGATGGAATAACAATTCTGGTGGTAGTACTTTACACTTAATTAACCCGTCTGTCATTTCAATGTTTAATTTTCTACATTCTCGCCAATATGCACGATGGGGTGATCCGTGGAATATTTACCGTACTTATTAACGTAAGGGTATAGTGACATAAAATCAACATATTTTATTCGTTCACATTCCTTTGCTTTATAAAAGGATTTTGCGTTTCCAGTTCAACTACCAGAAAACATCTCTAGGATTTAGCGGTAAATATGCAATTATTGAGTACATTTCTATATAATTAAACATTTCTTCCGACATCACTCGACGAAAATCATACTCCCACATTTCGATAACTATGTGTCCCAACTTCTTTATTCTATTTGATTTTGCTATAGTAGCTTCATAACGATACTCGAGCGTCTCAGATGTATTATCTGATAAAGCTATGTTTCGCCTATGCTTGAAACATCTAGGATAGCCATGAAAATAACACCCATGGAATTCAAATACCTAATTAGTTTCGACACAGAATCCATCGACTTTTACACCTCCAACTCTGGCTTCTTTCTGTTTAGCCGAATGCATTATATTAATTTGACGATCTCGTTCTTCAACTGCTAATACGTCAACATCCGATACACAATATTCTATAAACTCCTTCTGAAAGCCAAATACATAGTTTTCAGACACCTTTCCCGCATGCCACGCTAACAATGCTTCTCTCTCGTTATACTTGAGGGGTCGAAAGTTTCTATGGGTGAAATCGGCCCGATATAGTTTTGATTACTTGTCGTGTTAAATAAGTACGGGAAATAACCTTTCTTTAGCTCCGTCAGACCAAACACCTTTGGTAATTTGCAAAGAGCCATTGGAAAGTAGTTCAACGAATCTAGAAACCTAACGCTGTCCAGATACATACAAATCAATTTTGTATGGCGCATTATTAGTTCAAAAGTGAGATCTGTCTGTGATAATATATGATTTAAAATAAACTGGTGATTGAAACCACCGCCATTATGAACCAATGCGATATAATTTTTTAATGCTTTTCTTATATTTAATATATGCCCCATAAATAACGATATTACTTTTTCAGTATTTTTTCTGAAAACCACACTTGACAAAAATACAGTTTTTTTTCGTGTATACATTTATCACAACACTGTACAAACACACAGAGATTAGGTTGGTGCACGTGGGAACCGTCTTCCATCCTTTTCTCGTGCATGGTTTCCAAATCGTAAAAAAACACGGTGTCTTTATCTACCGACAAATAACACAGGTGATCTCTACCCACATGGTTGTTACACATTTTACAAAATACCTCTTCGCAAACATGCTTCCTGGTGTTGCGGTATATAGCAAAACATTTTTCACACCGCCTAATTTGGGCACAAATATTACATGTCCTGTGTTTATCACAACATTTTTGACCGCGAAAACTCTTTTACATTCTTCACAGGTAACTTTGACCCTTCCCTCTTTTGAGCATGGGGGTGATTGTTGATATGCAGCACACGTACTCCCACACCGATACGCATTCTTGTGGTCAAAAGGGACATGGCATTCTTCATAGTAATAACCGCATGCAAAGGCTGCAGTTAATGATGTTATGACATTGTAATGACCATTATGATACAATAAATTGAGGCGATTCCCTGCACTTCACCCTGCAACATAACGTCACGCCCTTTGCTACCATAAAGATATACGGTTAATTTGTGCCATTCAAGATACCTCTGAAATTGTGGTAGTTCTTCTAGTCCACGCCCATTGGCTGGTATCACCACATTCGATTCTTGAAGCAGTTGCATAACCTGTTCTTTTTGTACACCCTCTCTATCATGAATGCGATTATAATTAGGCTTTTTGTCTACGTGTGCTTTACTGACAACTAATGCACGCGTTAAACACAGTATCTTTATTGCGTATGGTTACAATGCCACGCCGCCTGCCGCACTCTTCCTTATAGCTGGTGTACAAACGCGGTCTACCTTTTCCCGTGGGTAATTGTACAGGGTGGTTTTTTTCGTTAATATTATAAGGTATAGGCTAAACGGTAAGAGATACAAAAAAACTAAGATACGTGTCCCGTTCTCTTTTTTAGTGTTTAGTTTAATGGCGCAATCGGATCTACGCTAACTAAATTGGTTTCGAAGATACAGAGTGATTCTCAAAACCTGCCGGTTTTTATTATCTCTTATGACTCGGTTATTTATGGAGATAAAAAAAGCTTTGGATACGAAAGTTTTATGACTTTTTACGTTGAGTCCAGTGGCGTTCTTAAAAAAAATATAGTTGTTTTATTTTTTGAGATATTATCAAAAGTAGAATTTTCTTTAATGGGACACCCTGTATCTGATAATCTCAAAAAAATTGCATTTTTTCTTGAGATTGCAACAATATATAATACTTAATATTTTGCATTGTCCTAAATAGCTAAAATACTAAAAAAACATTTTTTTTTAGTTGGCCATGGATTTAATCAATTCTTTATTTTATAATAGGGATAATAAAATTTCAGATAATAACAATAATAAAACATTAATAAACTAAAACAACAACTACAAAAAATAAGAAAAGATTTATAACAACTCAACAGTAATTATTTCAAATACTTATATATAACAATTAGCATAGGTGGTTAATCACAAAAGGTGCTCAAATTGTCTTCCATTATGCTCGATACATTTTTGGGCTCTGCTTGTAACTGAACGAGTGGCGTTATAGATTTGAATATTTGGCACTATTCCAATGCAATTAATAAAATTTGCTCTGAGTTCTTCTACAGTATTACTTCGGGTTTTATAGACTTCATTTTTGATAGATCCCCAAAAATAAAAGTCGAGTGGCGTCAGGTCGGGGGAACGCGGAGGCCATCTGTTTGGTCTATATGTACCCAGCCAATTTTCGCCAAAATTGACATTTAGTAAGTCCCTTGTGGCTATTATGTGCTGGAACACCGTCTTGTTGTAAATAAACATTATTTCTTGCAGCTAATGGCATGTTATCCAACTCCATTATTACACATTCTTCCAAAATTTGAATGTATCCTTGAGCTTTCAAATTTTCATTAAAAATTCTGTAGTTAAGGACTCTGCTTTGATATAGCGCCATCCATACATGGAACCCAAACCGTCCTTGTTGTATCCTGGCGACCGTCTGATGAGGATTTATGTTTGACCAATATCGATTATTCATTTTAATCACCTTTTTTAAAAAATATAATCGAAAACGAAATAAGAATACCAATACCTAATTGTTACTGAATTTTATGACATGTAAACAAACAAAAACAACTGCTTAAAACATTCAATTAATGGCCAACTAAAAAAAAATGTCTTTTTAGTATTTTAGCTATTTAGGACAATGCAAAATATTAAGTGTTATATATTGTTGCGCTTTTGATAATATCTCAAAAAATCAAACATCTATATTTTTTTAAGAACGCCACTGGATTCAAGGTAAAAAGTCATAAAAGTTTCGTATGCAAAGCTTTTTTTTATCTCCATAAATAACCGAGTCATAAGAGATAATAAAAACCGGCAGATTTTGAGAATCACTCTGTATCTTCGAAACCAATTTAGTTAGCGTAGATCAGTTTGCTCCATTAAACTAAACACTAAAAAAGAGAACGGGACACGTATCTTAGTTTTTTTTGTATCTCTTCCCGTTTAGCCTATACCCTATAGTATTAACGAAAAAAAACCACCCTGTACAGAGGTTACACGCAGGCAGAAGGTTTCGGTGTTTAAGCCACTAGAGTTGGATTGGTAGATGGAGGCTATTGTATCCCAAACATCACCAATAGTAATCTCACTAGCTGGTTTGAACCGCAACCACCCCTCTCCTTTCTTGAAATCCTTGGAGCAGAACGAGAAACCCATTATACCTTCTACCCCCTTATTAACAATTTGAGCGAGAGCTTCTTTTATCCATTTTATGGGGCCGGTATCTTTAGGTGCGGTTTTCAACTTAAACTCCAAAGTACGACCGTTTAAATTGAAGCGACGCACTTTAGTAGTTACCTATATCTTTTATTATAAGAAATTTTTCCATCTTAAACAGTCAAAGATTGTAAACTGGCAGAATATATCAAATAATGTCTCTTTTTAATGAGCTTCCTGTACAAGCTCGAGGCTTACACTTAATGCAGCTATGCATATTAATTGTACACCGAGCGCCAATAGAGTGGATTACTGATTACCCGTCAGTTTCCTATACCAAAGCATCAAAATAATTATTGTACATATTTTGAGTGACGAAGTCACATAAAGCATTTAGCTTTGAGATATTTCAAAAAACTAAAAGGGTTGTGACATAGCTACCAGTATTACACCATGAATTACCCAATTTATAGAATTTAAAAGCGTTTGAGGACTTTAACTTAGGTGATCGGAAAACCGAAATATTTCTTCTTAATACAACTTTTTCCAATGTTTACTTAGGTATTAGCAACAATGTATTTTTGAGTAGCGGATCATTTTAAAATCCAGTTGGATGTAATATCTGGGTATGATTAAGTCAAGCACTGATTTCCAGGATTTTTCAAATTACATTGCAAATAATTTATTGCCCAATTGGTTAAAATTTCCTACCAATGTAGAAGAGAAAAATAATATTAAGCAAGGGTACATCTATCTAGACATCGAGTGCTACTGTGTCATCCCATACGAGCTGCAAATATAATATACACTTGCTGTGTTCTGCATAATCTAGCTTTAAGAGCTAAATTCATATTTCCAAAAAATTATATTGAATAGAGGGAAAATGAAGGGTATGTTCGTAAGATCTTAAATAGTATGTATTCGCTGTTTTATATGTTTTTTTCTAGATATTCAATATCATACGATGTCCTCCAAGAAGGTCGTGCTGTAAGGATATTTACGAAGAAATTTTGACAATTAAAATAAAATAAATATATACTTATTTAATAATTCGTTTTATTTAATAATCTCAGATTGCAACACAAAATTAATGTAAAATTTTATGTAATGATCAACAAAAATATAGTATTTCGTGAATTTATAAACAATATAAAATTTAATACTTTTAATTATTAATATTTAACGAGCGTGGAGCTTTGTAATTAAAAATTATTATTAATTTTATTAACCTATACTTTGCTAGAGTACCGCGCTAACCAACTTTTTTCGTTTTAGAATACATCTGAACGTAATTTGATTGTGGTTATTTTATTTTATCGCAAATAAGGTATATTCTGTTAAGGTACGGATGTAAAAAAACATAATTAAAATGAATATCATAGTTTTTATTTTTATTATACACTTGATTGGAATGTAGTTAATATGTAATATTGAAAAAATATGAAAATTGCAAAAAAATAAATTCACTTGCAGGAAGTGTTTAATTTTGTAATTTTTAGGTAATGGTAATAAGAACTCTCATTTCACGTCTAATGCTACCAAACTAACATTTACGACAGTACCAACCTAAACATTTTAATAATTAACATTTTTAACCTCAATATCTGACTTTACTAATTATGATTTGAAACTTTAGATTTTGGCAAACTCTATTTTTGGAAGCATTCAAATTTTTGACGTGCAATGTTACCAAAATGATATTAATGTAAGCACCAACTTAAACATGTTATTAAGTAACATCCTTAACCTCAGTGTCTGACTTTACCAATTGTCAATCAAAAATTCAAATGTCGCCAAACTATATTTTTGGAAGTATTCAACTTTTTGACAAGAAATGTTACCAAAATAATATTAATGTAAGTGCAAACTTAAACATATTATTAAGTAACAGTTTTTACATTCAATGCTACCAAACTAACATTTACAACAGTACCAACTTAAACATTTTAATAAGTAACATTTTTAACGTGAATGTCTGACTTGGCTAATTATCATTTGGAACTTTAAATGTTGGCAAACTATGTTTTTGGAAGCATTCAACTTTTTGACGTGCAATGTTACCAAAATGATATTAATGCAAGTGCCAACTTAAACATGTTAGTAAGAAACATTTTCAACCTTATGCTAAGTTTCCATACCAACGTTTTAGCGTTATAGCTGCGCGACGTTTTTGGTATTAACCAATCAGAATCCAAAATACGATTTTGTGTTGAGATCGTCGCAGTGCAGCTGAGTACTGTTTTGTCGTCATTTCATGACGTCGAAAAGTTGGTTTCGTTTCAACTTTCAGCGGCATGTTTGTAACGGTGTGAGGTTAGAACGTTTGCTTTTGTTTCATTATACTCGCATAATGAATAAAGTAAGGATATTTATCTTTAAACTTTACGTTAAATCATTTTGTTTATTATAAGTTCATATCTGCAGTACATGCAAGAAAGTGTGTTTGATGTAAAAATACATCGCTGTTATATTACATCCACTAATTACTCTAACTTACCGTGCACTTCAGCTTCCAATACTGCATCTACAGACGTCAATATTAATAGTAGGTGTTGAATATTTTGGTTTTTTAATAAAACATAAAAAGCACTTCTGTCGACACATTTTACTTTAAACAAAAACGTAACTGATTACTTGATACATATAAAAGCATAATTCCGACTAGATATTTTATTTTACTTTAGTCATTTACCATTGATTTATGTACCTTGGTGTTCATCGAACATTTTAAAATTTTACAGATGAAGGTTCTTGGTCTGACGGACACTCCGAAATAATGGAAAATGAATTTAATGATTCAGAAAACGTGCACTCCTTCAGCGAAAATAACACCTTACTAAAAGATGAGGAAGCTATTTATGATATTGATGAGTTGTTAATAAATGAAATATCAAAACGACCTGCACTCTGGAATTTTAAATTGCCTATAAAGCAAAGATCAAAACCCAAAAGGGATAGCCTGTGGGCTGAAGTTGCCAAAGGGTTACAAAACATTTTATCTATAGAGGAAATAAAGAAAAAATGGAAAAATATAAGAGATCGTTATGTTAGAAATAAACATCAAATAAAAAAGTACATACCAAGCAGTTCTGCTCAGCAAAATCAACCTGTGATGTATAAATATTACGAACTATTAAAATTTCTGGATGATGCTCCATTACTTTCCCCCCACAATTAGTAATGTACCATCTCCAACAATTAGTAATGTGCCATCTCCAATCAATGAACCCTTTGATACTGATAAAACTCCGATAAAAAAAATGCAAGCATAATGAAAATGCAATAGAAGCACCGCTGATTGACAAGCTTACTGAAGAGTCCGCTACTTTGGTTCCTGATGCCACTGACCTCTTTTGTAAAAGATTAAGTATTGGCATGAAGAAACTAGATGATGAAACTCGTATGAATTTTGAAATTGAAATTATGGTTAAATTAAAAGAATATTTATATAAAGGTGATTATTAATAAAATGTACATGTTGAAAATACATATAATGTTCTATTCAAATTACAACCACCTTAATAGTTACAATTCATTGCTTTCTCTAATTGCCAAGGAACAGAACCTTTTCCAACAAAATAATCCTTAAAGGTATCTCTCAAACTTCCTGAATTCCTTGAATGTGTGTTACTTCCAAAATTGTTTACTGAATGTAAAAGCATATTATCTGTATCCTCCTCATTATGTAAAATAGCCTTTGTGAGAGGTATCTTTTCTTTCATCATAATTAAATTATGTAGACAAATGATACTTTGCACGATTGCTATTGCTGTTGTCATACTTGTATTCAGTGGTTTACGATAAATTTGTCACTTTGCTGTTAAGATTCCAAAACTGTTTTCAATTACCCGTCTTGCTCGTGACAAACGGTAATTGAAAACCCTCTTGTCAATAGTTAAAACACCATTTCGATGGCGTGGATAAGGTCGGATCATGTTTTGAGTGAGCTGAAATGCTTCATCAGCAATGAATACATACGGTAGACAAGGTCCACCATTTGGTAATGCATTAGGAAGTGGGATATTTAAACTTCCTTGATCGATGTGTTGACCAAATGTACTATTTTTAAACACACCACCATCACTTTGACGGCCAAATGCTCCTATGTCTACCATAGTAAAGCGGTACTGTGCATCGCATACTGCTAGTAGAATTATACTGTGTCGACCTTTGTAATTGTAATATTGCGAACCACTATTTGGTGGAGCCTAAAATCAATTAATTATTATAACACTTCTGCGAAATAATGTAAATACCTACCTGCAGCATAACATGTTTACCATCTATAGCTCCGATGCAGTTGGGAAAGTTCCATCTAATCCAAAAATCACTAGCTATGGACAACCATGTTTATTCTGATGGAACAGGTAACACCTCCATTTGGAAATTATCGCAAATAGCTTTTAATGTCTCTGGTATAATTTTAGTAGCAGTGGCCTTCCCAATGCGATAACTGTACGCAATTGATGTAATACTGTCACCAGTTGCCAAATATCTTGAAGAAATGTTCATTACAGCATGTACAATCACATTATTTCATACAAAAAAATATGTTACCTGAGGGTTAATGCCAATCGTGTTGCAGAAGGAATTGGTTTTCTAGACCAATGGATTTTTGCGATTGTAGGCTCTATTCTTTGCAATATATAATTAAAAGTGTTTCTACTCATTCGCATATAATTAAAAAACAAACTGCTATTTTCAATTTTTAATTCAGCAACACTTTTCTTCGTTTCCTCCGCTTCCGCTTAAATTTGAGATATACATATGCGGCGATTAATACTTTGTCGGACATTCTTCACAAAATTGATTTTAAGGTTATGTTATATTATGTTTACGTTTTTGCTATATACAACGCTCCACAGCTAAACGTTACAAAAATTTGTACTATTTTGACGTCAAAGCGTTTAGCGGTGCGCAGTTAAAACGACGACGCCGTACAGCAGGTATGGAAACTTAGCATTAGTGTTTGACTTTAACAATTGTCAATCAAACATTTAAATGTTGCCAAACTATATTTTTGGAAGCATTCAACTTTTTGTCGTGCAATGTTGCTAAAATAGTATTAATGTAGATACCAACTTATACATTTAAGTGGGTAACATTATTAATTAAAATGTTTATAACAATTGTCATACAGAATTTTAAATCTTGCCAAACTACATTTCTGGAAGTATTCAACTTTTTAACATACAATGTTATCAAAATAATATTTATGTAAGTACCAACTTACACATTCGAGAAGCTTCATAGATAAGTTCTCTTCGAAATTTTTCAATCAGTGGTAATGTTTACAGTAGCGCAAATGTAAATATTGTAGTTGCAATGAAATTAAGAAATTGAGAATTTTAAATATAATATGAAACATTTTCTATATTGTACATCAAATTTGCTTCAAAAATAACATAATTACAATTAAAATCAGATACTTTAAATATAATAAAAAGAAAAATTAGTTAAAAACTTATTGGAAACGAATAAACATTTATGCATTGCAGTCTCGTTTTAAATTAATTTTAATAATGCTTACCTCAAATTTTGGGATTTTTAAAAATTATTAATCCAACGCACATAAATGCCAACCTAAAAATGTAAAGCATCAAAAAGTGAATTTATCTTTTTATATTTAATAATATTTAAACTATTTCAAATTAAAAATAATATTTAAAAACTTTAATTTTAACTTTATTATAAGTTTTATTATGAACGAATAAGTTCAAAGGTAAATACGTAATCAAAAATTATTATTAATTTTATTTAATACATAAATAAAAAGTTTACCTCGAGTAGGATTTGAACCGATGACCTGTACTATGCTAGAGTACCGCGCTAACCAATTGCGCTATCGAGATTCAAGTCCCAATCGATGTAAATTTTGTCTTTATGTATACAGAACTGATGTAAGTACTCTAGCAAAATACAGGTCGTAGGTTCAAATCCTACTCGAGGTAAACTTTTCATTTATGTATTTAATAAAATTAATAATAATTTTTAATTACGTATTTACCTTTGAACTTATATGTGTGAATCCTTGCGATATTGCAGGCTCAAATTCCATTAATATAAGTAATTTGATTGTCATCTCATTATATTTAGAATTTACATCAGTTCTGCATACATAAAGACAAAATTTACATCGATTGGGGCTTGAATCTCGATAGCGCAATTGGTTACCGCGGTACAGGTACAGATCGTAGGTTCAAATCCTACTCGAGGTATACTTTTTATTTATGTATTTAATAAAATTAATAATAATTTTTAATTTTAACTGTTTATATAATGAAATTTCATCTTGCTAAATTATAGTAGATTATAATAAAAACAATGTAAATTACAAAAACATAAATTAATAAATAATCAACTAATGTCGTTAGCAAACCCTTTTATATCAAATGTATTATATATATCTATATATATATATATATATATATATATATATATATATATATATATATATATATGTATATATATATATATATATATATATATATATATATATATATATATATACATATACATTGTGAGCGATTGGGAAGGGGTTGAGTTTAGATGGGTCAAATTTGGTTAAAACCCAAAATGTTTGTAAAAGTTCAAAAAATGATTTTAAGAGTAGTATGGATCGATTTGGGGTGATCACGTTTTTCGCTCATTGCATAGCTCGGTTTTAATTTAGGATCAGTTTTAAAGTTGTATTGTGTTTCAGGCTCATAGTAGAACACGTTTAACCTGAGTTTGAACATTAGCTCTCTTCCAATTTTTGGCCAAGTTTTGGGCCAAAAAAGTTTTCTTACGATTCTCCAGAGAACCCATATTTCAAATTTCAAAGCTCTGATGTGCGAGATAAGGAAGATGGCTCTATATATCGAAAAGTAGAGGGATACAAAAAAGTTGAAAATCTCATTTTAGGATTTGATGTCGATCTACATTGGTGCAAAGTTTCGAAACAATTGGTCGGTAAATGACGAAGTTATTAAGAGATGCGCGAAGTCGTTTTTCCTCAGAATCGATGCGCGTGGACTAAAAAAAATCTCTCCACCGCTGTATGTGTCTGTTCCATACCCTCGGAGTGGTGCGACGGTAGTTTCGACTATACGTCACGACGCCCTAATCCCTCCCCATTCCGTCATCGGTTGCGAAGTCTCGACCCTCACGTCCGGCCGGCGGCGAATTTTTATATCGATCCCTCGCAAACGCGACCTAGGCAATCTCAAAAGGGAGGGGCGGCCGAATGCGAGTGTTCCCGTCGAAACGGTACCCGACACGTTTCTTATCTCGTCGAACTCAGGCCGTGTGAAAAACTTGATAAAAATCGGGTCATGTTCCGAATTTGAGAGTTTATTTTACAGTTTCTATTTAATCAAAATGAAATTGAGGATTTTCAAATTTGTATTAGGATATTTCAAATTGAAGTTTTTTTTCTTCAATGCTTAAATATTTATTACAGAAACTTTTTATTATTATATTAAACTCTTTCGTGTTTTGGGTGGATTGTTTATTTGACCTTAGTAAACTGCTCTGTCAGAACAGACAGAGGTTTTGTTTTAGGAGCAGAAACTCTATTTCTTGATTTTAAATTTGTACTTTCATCTTGTAGTGTAGTAGGTAATATCACATTTTCAGTCTCTTTCGTTACTTCATTATTATTTTGTATATCCATCACAGCATTGAAATCAGTATTTTTATCACTAAATATTAAATCGAAATCCACTGATGCCTCATTAAGTATTTTTATATTATCTTCGGTTATTACATGTAGCTGCTGTACCGGCAAGCCTTCGTATGAACATACTTGCGACGATGCAGTAACAACAACTTTTTCCCAAGCGGAGGGCGCTCTGTCCTCTAAATGGTTTAATTTTATAAACTGTTTTTTTTTCTTTCTTCAACAATTTTCCTATATTTCTGCCTCGCCGCGTACTTCCGATCAACGAACCTCTTAAAATAAATTAAAAGAAAATTAATAAAGTATATATCGACAAAGAAGAGGACAATGTGAAAACAAATAAAAACTAAAGTTTTTAAAAATAATTATTTTTATTCACTTTCTTCCATTCCTCAGTGGATATATCTGGCCCATCGTCGCAAGAATTTAATTTATTTGTTAATTCTTTCCATTTATCCATATAGTGAACTCCAAGGATTACATGTATTAGAGTAAAATCAACATCGGAAGACACCAAGCTGCGCAAAAAAAGTGACGTCAGAGTGTAAAGCTCAACAAAAAAATATACGTTTGAAAAAATAAAAGTTTAGGTTATGTTACTTCGCGTTTGTTGTTCAAGAATACAATTTTAGAAGTAAAATTTTTTAAATAATCATAAAGTAAAGTAATATTTTATTGTCATAGTTACAAAATCTAGTTTTTTTTAAATACATTTGCCAATAACAATTAATCTCCTGATTTTTGGCCAGATTTAAACATTAGCAGAGCATTATTTATAAAGCCCATTTCACCACCTAAAATAATGATAAATAGCAACATATTTACGTTATAAAATTAAATAAACATGTGTATATAACTGGTCGTGCTGCTTTCCGATAATTAGTGATCGAACGTATATATGCACAATGCAAAGAACGTATTTCATGTCGTTCTATTATAATCTTACGACGATCGGGTGTTTTTTTCCACCTACACAAAACCCAAGATAAGATATGATTAAAAATTAATCAGTAAACTTACCTGAAGCTCATTTTTAAAAGTAAACTTCTAAATGACGTTTTCTTTCCCGAATATCCAACTGTTTCGTCATCTTTAATGAGGTTATAAATTCCTTGGAATATTACAAAATAAAACGTTTATCCAACTGCTTTTTACCTGAATTGATACTTTTAAAGTTTTTGTAATTGTTCCACACAATCTTGCGAGCATCTTCAGATAACACATGGCGTTTTCTTGCTTGAGGTGCTTGAGCGTTATGAGATATACTTGCGTCGCACATTATATAAAGAAGTAGATTTGGTTACATTAATATAACATGAAATTAATAATTAAAGTAACTTACTTATAAATTCAATACAGGCAGCGGATAGTTTTAAAATAAACTGTTTTGTAGAATAAGTAATAAACAAATTTGATACGCCGGGAAAACAAGAGGTTATAAACAAAAGTTGGCAAACGATCAGCTGGAAAGTAACGTTTTTAGAGCGCACAGTACTAATATCTGTGTCATTTTCCAATCATTACTGCATCTTTATCTAGTTTAAAAATGCGTTTCTGCGCTGGTGTCTTCCGATTTTGATTTTACTCTACTTCTGAAATAGTAATCGCTTTCTGTTAATGTTATATAAGTATTATATTGATCTGTTGTGGTATTTTTTGCTCGTTGTCGTCCTTTCTTTGGAGTACTGCAATCAAAGTTGAAATATGTAAAAATATTTACTTCCTACTTAAAATGTTTTAAGAAATGTACACATAGAGCATTAAAGGCAGATAAAGTAATAATTTAAATGTTATTTTTTACTTAAGTTTTTTTCATAGGTAATTATTAAATGTTACCTAAATATTTTAACGACAAATACGTTTTTAAGAACACTTGTTTCACTTACACATAATAACAAAATATATTTATTTAGTAGTACCTCATTTTCGAATGAATACGTTGAATTCGTGAAAGGAATGTGTACACTAACCTCAAATTCTCTTGCAAGCGTGAAGTTAGGTACGTCGTAAGTTAATCTCAAGGGCGGATCGGAAGTAGGGTACTTATAGATATGTATTTAGAATCGCATTTATTTCCGATCTGTAAAAATTTACTTACGATCAATCGGAACTTATAGATTTTATGATATAACGATTTTACGATATGCATGCATAGAATTGCAACATAAATTTCTATCCACGGTTAGTTAAACGGCGCATTGATCACAGTTGGTGGAACCGACCCTTAATCACTCAACGTTAAGTATTTGTTTCAATTCAACAGTATTGGTGTTTTTTAAAATCCATTTAAAAATAATATGGTTTACGGGCATTTTACCAAAAGGTAACAGTCCCGTTTTTTTTTCTTTTTGGAAGTCCAACGACAGAAATATCACTTTCGACTGGTCTGCCACGCCTTTTAATATTCGGAAGTTCAATATTTTGTAAGTAAACAGGATCTACTGGATCTTCAGATTGTTTAATTTAATTAATGGTACCTGTTGATTGTGATTATTTAAATCATCAAGAGTAAATTTAGCAACATCACTATTAACATTATCAAATGAACCTTGATGTTCTTGACTAACAATATTGTAATGAAATTCATTAGTCACAACAAAGTCATCAATAATGCTGCCAGTTTGATCTACCAGTTGAGAATATAAATCTGATGTATTGTGTATTTAATTGATAATCTTCACTATGATTATTAGAGTCAGCACCAACATTATGTATTTTCTCTACAACGCAATCATTTTCTTCGCAAACATTTTTTGAAACAATATTATATATATATATATATATATATTTACCTTATTCGTTCATAACAAAAACTTATAATAATTTAATATTAGTCGAGTTGCTTTGGTGTGTGTGAATCCTTGCGACATTGCAGGCTCGCATTCCATTAATATAAGTAATTTAATTGTAATCTCATTATATTTAGAATTTACATCGGTTCTACATACATAAAGACAAAGTTTACATCGATTGGGGCTTGAACCTTGATGGCGCAGTTGGTTAGCGCGGTACTCTAGCAAAGTACAGGCGTAGGTTCAAATCCTACTGGAGGTAAACTTTTAATTATGTATTTAGTAAAATTAATAATAATTTTTAATATTGTGCCGGTTTGTAATAAATTTATCTAAAAGGCTCTTTAAATGTAAATAGTTATTTCCAGTCACATCTACGTCTTGGGTAGCTATCAATTTTACCTTGACAAACATTTGTCTGTATCCTTCCTGGCAAGTCATGGGTTTAGTTATTGTATTCGGTAAATTATCAATATAAACTGATGGCGAATTCTATGAGTTATCTTCAATAGGTACACTGTTAAAAAAACAGAATGTTTAAAAAAATATGACATTTTCCATCTGTTAATAACCAACTCTGCATTAAAAAGGTTTTTCTCCAAAAAAATATGTCTACAGGGCATCCCATAGATTTCTGGAAATAACAGGTGCAAGTTTCACTCATACTCTGAATTATTGCTCTACTGTATAAAACTGAAAATTGTCTTTAAACGAAAATGTAATTTTGAAAAAAAAACGTGTTTCTAATTTATCAAATGCATATTGGGTTAACAGTTTGGAGTAACTGCATCGGAAATCTTGAATAGAATAAAAAGTTGCTTTTCTTTTATTAAGAAAATTAGCAATCCTTGTATTCTTTTTTTTTTCTAATGAGTTTAATACAGTGAATAAATGATCAAAGAACTATTCCAAAGTACTGTGTAACAACCCTTTTTTAGTTGTATTAAAATATACCTTAATTTAATGTCTTTCATTCGTTCTGTTGTAAATATAAGAAATTTTAATTAACTTTGCATTATAGATATGAGATAGGCAACTTAATTTGCATTTTGGTGTAACTTAAGTGCGTATCTTCTTAAGTGTATGTATTTCTTAAAGGTTTATACTTCCACTTCCATAAATTATTGTTTTCTGATCATTTGATTTGCGCAACGCGTCATCATCATCTGACATCATCTACTTCCAAAGCATCCATTTTTTACTTCCTGATGAATGTTGAAGCAGGAAGCTTTGTTTTTGTGGTTTTCCACCTAAATTTTAGTGTAAAGTGCCATTAATTTGATGGTAAGATATCTTTTAACTCGTAATATTAAAAATTAAAACATTTGCTCTTTTCAGGCACTTTTACTTTGACTTTTATTTTTTTTACTGTTACTTTTAATTTTACTTTGATTTACACTTTTATTACAATTTTAAGTACGCATTTAATTTTACTGTTGCGTACGCTTTCATTTTATGTTTGCAATTTTTATTTGAAAATTTCAAAGAATGCATTAAACGGATTATTCCATTTCCTGAAGACAAATTTATAAGATATAAAATTCCAGTTTGGGTGTGGCTGATAACATAAAAGCATTGTTATTGCAATAAATTGCGCAACATTGACAGATGGATTACGTCATCTTGGTTTATATTTCGCATCATTTTTATAATACCAGGGATCCTCAAGAAGATTTTGTATATTTAGTAACAGGTATTAAATGTTTAATGATTTTTTTTGTAATTTAAGCTTTTTACAATTAGTTTTTAAGATATATTTTATTTAACCCTTTCACTTTAAATATTTAATAAACATAGTTATATATTTTTTATTATTTTACATTTTGATAAAATTTGTATTGTTAACAACTCGGTTTAGTTATTCCGATCATTATTAAAAAAATAACTTGGCGTCCGAGATCATTTTATTAGTGTTACATTTCATTTTTATTATTTAGGTTAAGTGAAAATAAGCTAGCAGATTTTATGGTAATTAAGCAAATCAAAATATTGAATCGGCCCACTGAATCTTCAGACTGGGACAACGGCATTATTTGTGGTGAATGGTTAGTATCTCCAGTTACTTTAACGATTTGTGTGTAGGAGAACTTTTTACTCTTATTACTTGATTATATCTTTATTAAATTAATTTTATACGTTTACCATTTACACCACTTATTTTTACACTGGCACCCGAGCAAGGACTTGATTTGCTTTCATTACCATTTGCTGGTTATTTTCGCTTTTGTTTATTTCAGTTTCGATTGTTAGAGTTGACCATTTTGAAGGTATTGTAACCATTTGTTATTACGATTTGATACTTTTATTGTGTTTATGATTAGTGAAATGTAGTTGTTTGTGTTTATATAATATTTTTTACCATGTCAAATTTGAATTATTTAGTAGATGTTTTAACTGTATTTACTATATATCTCTTCTTTTAACTTTGAGTTTATGCCTTCTAACCTATTGTTAGTTGTGTTCATAAAATTGTCCTTACCACCTTCAAAATGGACACCATTCCACTTTGATGTCTACCCACTGTTCAGTCAGATATCGATCAATTCTGTCTCCGAAAATGCATTGAATCCTTGTTAACGTTGTGTTAAACTATAGTTCATTTTTTGAATACACTAGTTTCTGTGATAATTCTACAATTGCCAATCGAGCGTTTGACGAAATTTTTAACTTCGGAATATTTTTAACACATGAAAAATGCTCAGCACCGAATAAGTATACCTACACCCACGACCCTAACTTCACAATTCCCATCTTCATTGAAAGTTACATACAAATGAGCTTTTATATCCATAAGTTTGTAAGTTGCATCAATACGAATAAGATCTAGAAGATGTGCTGCCATGGAACCTTTCTTTTCTTTAGTAAAAATATCAAACTTTTGAAGACATTTTGTACACCTACTAGTATGTGACAGTCTGTATCAGCCAATAAAATAAAAAGACATAAGTTTAGAAAAGGAAACAACAATAAGATGCTTACCAAACTTTGATCGTATTTCATCACAAACTGTTTCAAGATTGTTCTCTTCTTCGTTACCGAAATGTAACGAATTCCTAATATCCTTCAAAGTAATGCCAAGTCTCTTTTCTATTAAATTGTAATTAAAATTAAATTGCACTCCCAGATTTTCTACTTTATCACATATCACATCGTAGATACGGAATTTTTGAGCTAACATTAGTTTCCACTTAATTATAAACATATGCCCTACCTAATCACCCATCACATCATTAATAAGAAATTATTCAGCTACTACTTGTAGTGTCTACAAAAATTTTTAAAAAACTCGTTTTGATAACACATAAAATCGTGGCTAACTATAAAAATGCGTACGTATCACTTTTTAATTATCAATCAAATTTACTAAAACCTTATAACGCATCACATAGTTGATAAAACATTTTGTGCCACCAGTCACCACTAGTTTCCACAAAAAATAAAATAAAATCTCATTTTGGTAACTTATTAAAATCGTCGTTAATTGTTAAAATGAGTATCATTTTTTTAATTATGAATCAAATTTAGTGAAATTTTACACACAGATGCTCTACCTTAGCACACATCACATAGTTTGTAAGAAATTATTGAGCCACCACTAGTTTTTATGTTAATTATACATGTTTGGAATAGCACGCAGGTGAAGCATTCCTCGATGGTTTTAAGAGAATTGTAATACCTGTAAATATGTAAGTAAAAACGACATTCATCATCAATGGTATTATAATTATTAAATAGACTCTGAAATATGGATTGTTTGTTAATCAATTATTAAAAGTATTGCTGTTACTACCAAAAGAGATCACTGTATATTTTATAAAAGTTTTGGTTATACGCATACTGGCTGAGTGTGACGTCACCGTCTTCAAACATTCAGCGCTATCTTCACATAGGTAACGAGTGTCTATTAATGATTGAGCTGACTTCATTTCGGTCGCAACGATTGACATTAGCGTCCCATGGGGTGATGTAATTATAAACATTGTTTGTTAAAATTAAACAGGATACCGCTACCTTTGGAAATGTTTATTGTCAATATTTGCTAATTACAATTATTTAACAAAATAAATTTAAATTCTTCATTAAATTAATATAATTACAAAAAATGTTGAAAATGATGACCGTGATGCTGTAGACATAAATTAATTCTCCGCTTCGTGTTTTCAAAAACATGCTGAAGTTCTTCTTCTCGTGTAATAGCCTGAATCTCGAATTCAACTGCTTCCATTAATTCATCTAAATTATGCAATCTATTTCTATAAATATTACTCACGCAAATTTGAAAAAAGTTATTTTAGAAGTTATGAAAATAACTTGTTACGTGTTTAATTGGAAAACGTTGCTTTTTGATAACGTTCGTCGTTTTGTCAAATTTACTTACTAAAAATAGCAATTTATTCTTAGGTTGAATGTTTCCAATTCACTATTTCGCAAATTTTTACGCATCTCCAATTGCATTTAAATTAACGTATGTAACATTCGTACACATCTCTTATTTAGTTAAAATAATACCTTCAGCGACATCGCTGAGATTTCGGATCACTTAATATAAAGCAGGCAAATAGAAACCTGGGATCTTTTAAGGTCAAATAATACAAATACATATAATAAATAAATATTTTCTACACATTTTTAACTTTTGGCAACAATGATTAAATAAACATTTTCTCAAGTTTGTAAAATTGATTTTTAAGGTGTTGCCCAATTTTTCTTTCTTCCTTTTTAAGAACGCCTTTGATGGTGAATGTTGAGTTTCTAGAGAATTTTTCGTTTCTGGTTTTGGATGCTGAAGCATCATTTTTTTGGAAAATTCTCACTTAAAGTAATACTTGGTTAAGTAAAAGTATTACTAACGCTTTTAAAAGGCGGATATAATTGAAAGTATTCATTCGTCCACATCTTCGGTAAGTGGCACGTGTTTCGATAACCTTATGGTAATTAAAATTGTTTTCAGGTTTTCGAATATAAAAGCATTCAATACTAATTCTTCCCATATAAAGACACTTCAATCGAAATTACGTTGAATGTTCGCTATCGGCTCGTTTGTCACCTGTAAGAGGTATGAACGGTCATAATTAATTAAACATCGTACTTATATTTACCTTCTTTTAGAATCTCCGTACTACCTACATTTTTAACGGTATTCCTTCTTAAGCTTTCTGCTCACATTTTACTGTTACATTGTATCCAAAGTGCATGGTTATCGCTGGAAGGCGTAAGAGCCTTGCTGACATCCATGACCATATACGTGAAGGCTGCTAGATCATTGGAATAGTACCCGAAATTTGCAAGATCAAATAAGTAAAAGTTTCAACAATAAAGGTCAGCTCTTTTTTTTCTTTATCACCTGGTTACACGATTGTGTTTCTAAATTTCAAATACACCTGGAAGGTTCTTAGTGAATTTCTACAACGAAAATAAATGTACGGATATTAATTTTGTAATCAAATAATTCACAATTGTTACCTCTAATTAAGTTTATATATTTAAGGTGCTTCCAGCAGTTCACTTTCACAAAATTCTTTTATCTAATTCAGTTTTGAATATTTTTGCACTTAATCATAAATAAAACTTTAATTGAATCATTAAAATAGATAGACCACACCCAAACAAGTTTAGCTTTCATTTTGGCCTAATTAATTCTAGCTTCTGTGGCTACATTCAACCAACGATTTAACTCCTGTTGTGATTGAAATATACCGGATGTAACGATTATTTGCATTACCGTGAACTACTGCAAAAGTTAGACCTTTAATTTCAGACAAAATTTGTAATTTTGTCTCGTAATCTTTATGTGTTATGTACATTACTTTTTCTGTGGACAAGGTTGTTCGGGCCAGTTTATTTCCTATAAATTTCTTGATTACTTTGTTACGGTAGTTACTTACTGTGGACCGAACAAGCTTTCCAATTTACTGTATACTGTGTGAAGTTTAAGGCAAGCAAGTTCATTAATTAATTTTTTTGTTTTTTTATTCTACTAAACATCCCAAAGGGATTATGTGTTAAATTAGCCAATTCCGAATACGAACAGTAAGATCTTACAGCCACCGCAAGGGGACATATAATAATTTTATTAATTTTATTTTTTTTTAAACTGAATTTAAATTGTAATTGTCGTGGGCACAAGCTGAGGCTCACTGCTTGCCATCGTGGGCTTTGGTGAATGTTAATTTATTTTTTTTATATTCTTTTGTCAGGATATCGACAATAAAAATTACTTTATCGGGGGAATTGTTAACTCATTTCTATTCCTCCTTTCATTCTTATTTCTTTTTTTGGTAAATCCTGTTTCAGGCTTTACAGGGTTTACATTGAAAATTATAAATAGAAACTTTAAAAATATCAATAAAAATAAATTGATTATATGGAAACATCAACAAAAATGTAAAAAAGTTAAAGTTAAAAAGCAAGGTAAGGTTTTTTACAGGCTCGAAGAGCCAGTAAAAACAATTACCTTGTGTGTAATGTATAATACTTTTACTTGTTACTCAATTGTAAAATGTCATTTTACCAAAGCTGTATAAGTTTTAAAAATAACTGTTTACCAGTTAGTAGCATATATATTCAAAATTCGTTTTTTTATTTATTGCTTTCGTAAATATTAAGATTAAACGTACAATAGTTAGATTTGCTGTTGATATTTAGTTTTTCTTTTAAAAACCATCTGGAAAATTTTTGACGCAATGGACAGAATTCGTTTAACCATAATTTATCGAATACAAATAAATTTAATAAGTACGGCCCTTATATACAGCGACTTCCTAGCCCACTTTTCTAAATACGCCTCTGACTTATACACTTAAAACATGGTCGCCGCAAGCTGCAAGAGAACAATGGAAAATTCAAAATAGTGGGAGTTTACTTTTTGTAACCACAGAATATGGAAGGTACGCTAGGGATACTTTTGGAAACTTGAAGATGGCACCCAGTGCCTTTACATTTACGAGTTGGATGCTGTATTCTGAAAATCTTCCCTATTTTATCAATTCCGAATAATGTAGGAACTAAATTAAAATTAGAACTAGAAAAAGTGCCCTTTAACAACCCTTGTGATAACTTCCCTTAAAATTATTTAATATGCCTTTATACACGGATGCGGATTTTTTACACTGTAAAATATGTCAATAGAGACTTTTGTACACAAAAAGGAACGAAACAAAAAAAAATTATTAAGTTGCAACATTTGCAAAAATTACATAATTAATAAACTTGTAATAACTTTTTTTGAAGTTTTAAATTTTGCGCGAGAATATTTCGTTTATATGAATTTATCTATTAGGTGCAGCTAAAGATAGGAAAGGTTTCTAGTCTTCACCTTGAAAGTAAATAGCGGGAAAATTTATTAATTTTCCATTGACAGTTTATAGGGTTAGAGTCGCGGCAAACTCTTTTCCAATGTGGGGATAAACGTCAGCGCTTGACATTGTTGCCAAACGTATGAAATTCGACGTCAACATAATACTTAGGTTATATTGTTTACATTTATTTTGAAAATTAGTTTTTGATGGAAATACTCGTTCTCAACTAAGTAACAATACTTTTAACAGTTCTTACAAATGACACAAGGATTTGTTATGAAAAGAACAGTTGTTTTTATAATAGAACAATGCAAGCCACACGAATCGAAAATCTCAAAATGTGGAAAACGTCAAAATTAGAAGTTATGTGTAAACAGAAGAGCTGACAACATTGTAATTTATTCGGCAGTTCTAACAACCCAACAACGTGTATTTCACAAACATAGATATATGATTTGTAATTATCAGGGTTATTATGGAAGTTGGTATGTTAAGTTTGTCTCTCTCTAACAATTTCACCCCCACAACGGAAAAGATTTTGCCGTGACTATATAACGATATATTTTTAGTAAGCAAGTGGTTCGGAAATCAACTGATGAACAATTATATTTAATTTTTGGACTCATTATTTGAAAAAGTACAAATTTATGTATACAGTCAATATTCTTTACAAAGTTCAAATATAAATTGATGTTCATTATTTTCCATCTAGGGTCGTTATTGTGATTCAGGAAGTATATGGGTGTACAGAATAATGAAAATTATAGCTTGAAATCTAGAACTCATATTTATATTTTAAAATTGAATTATTTCATTATATAAGACATGAAATTTATCGCTACATTCGATTACACGGTGAAAATCATTCAATATGATGCTGCTAATGGTGTATAACCGCCAACTAGGGCATCTAGTTGGGACTGTTATAAATATAACTAATACAAAGGCCAGTCTAGCAACTGTGCAACTCAAATGCAAAAACAAAGTTAATATGTGAGCTTACATAAGGCAGATGATTGTTATGAAAAACCAGGTAGAATCGATTACATTGTGTGAGTTGTTACAGGTATCTAAGGGAGGATAAAATAAAGGAAACTGAATAAAACACAGTACATATATTTATATGCAGGTGTAATGTAGTTCTGCTGTCTTTATTTCGGATTAAGAAAAATAACTACGAAAGAAAAACATACTACAAGAATAACAAATAAAATATAAGTATTACATCAATACATACTTAGATTATACTGTGATTTCAAGATTAAATTGCTATCATCCTACTATAACCTTAATACAACAATGTGTAATAATTTAATACAGGCCTGTGTTTCATAAATGGTTATACGGTTAGTTAACTGTAGTATACGTTAAGACAACTCATGTTAAAAGTCTGCATTTACCATTAATGAACCAAAAGATAACATATTTCATACCAGGCCCACATACGGTATTCCAACGATAAACATACTTTACTGTTACAACAGTTATCTCCCCAAGATGGCCTTCATAGCACTTCTACCCGAGATCCGAATTACACCTCCACTACATCCATCTTAAATATATTATAGATGTGGAATGTCAAAATAAAATACATTAAAATTGAAATCACGAGACCTGTATACATTAAATAACAAGAGTGTGGTGTAATATTAACTTTCAAATTATCATATACAATACAATAAGTGCTCAAAGTTATGTTGACAATTTTTGTGGTGGTCCCACGAATGCTTGATACACTTGCCTAAATAGGATAGGTGCATCAGGACGAGTCCTATTTCGAAGTATAAAAATTTTACTTATTATTAAAAGAATATCACAAATTTTCAAATTATGAAGTAGATAGGTACTGTAATTTAACTAATCTAACAATCAATTTTCTATTAATAGGTACCTGAAAAATGCAATAAAATGTAATAAAGATTTATTAAAAATTGTTACTGGAAGCACAGTATAAATATATGGCTAACGCACACAGTAGCGACAAAGCTTGTCGGCGCCTTTGATCTTTGTGTGGCTGAAATCGGTGACCTTCAACAGATACAACCATTTTCAGGATAGTACAGGCGCGTAAATTCAAATTCAAAACCATATATTCACTATCAGCTGTTCATAGTAACATAACCTATAATTTGCGCATTGTTTTTTTAGGAGGCGCTAAACAGAGGACGGAATAGGATGTGTGCCGATGTGTGACGTCATCATAGCAAAATTACTGTAACCTAACATAATTAGATTAGATAAACAAAACTACTGTAACCTAACAAAAGTAGATTAGATAAACAAAACTACAGTAACCTAAAAAAAATCGCATGGGCCGGGATTCGAACCCGCACCAAAAGCGTGAAAGACGATTAGTACCACTGTTCCACCAGCGCTCTAGAAGTTTGACATTGAAAGTGATATTTAAACCATTTACAAGAATTCCTATTTATGTAGATAAGGCATGCGCAATTTGTCATTGGCACCTTCCTATGTTCCTCTGTTTAGCGCCTCTAGTTTTTTTCGACTTTATTCTGATATATTATTAAAAGTAAAAACAGTTCTTATTATATAGTTAGTGCTTTAAGATATCGCTTACTAATAAATCTTTAAAAAGTCAAACACAACTTATGTTGATGAATGTGCTGAAATATTTTGAAAATGAAAGTGAACGAGGTGGATGCAATGTACCATTAACATCGATAGTACAAGTACAGTATATCTACAATTTTAAATATGTGAATTTTCTAAAATTAATGTTATAATTAGCGAACTGCGGAGGCATGTGGTGTTTCAACTTACGCCGTTACTTCTACAAAGAAACGGATGGCAGAAGCATTAAAACAAGTTAAATCGGTTCCTATAAGCCCACAGAAAAAACGTACATGTCTTTGCAAAAAGTATGTTGATGTAGATGATCACATAAAAGATATTGTCAAGAAAACAATCTATCAAATGCATTCTAAATGTAAGTATTGATAAACAAATTTTATGCACCGAATAATTATGCTGTTAATTTTGATTTCATTAATGCCAGTTATGATTGTTACTTTACAAAAACAATTAGTGTTTCAGTTTAGTATTAGTAGTTTAACAAAACTACTAAAATCTCTTTTAAAACAGAAGATGGTTGTAGAGCTTTATTTGAACAAGACTACATTGCTGGCAGTTGAACAAAGTTTTTAAGAAAATATTTTAAAAATAAACAAGAGGCAGGTATGAACCAGTCTTCCTAGACAAAACGTGGATTTTTGGAAGAGGTTCAGAAAAAAAAAAGTTGGCACGATTCTAATAAACAAAGTATACGAAAAAAGCAATTAGGTGAAGGAAAAAGGTAGATAAATGAGTGTTAAATTATTATAATACTTACATAGAATATATTTTAGGTTTATTATTCTTAGTGCTGCTAATAAGGATGGTTTTATTTACGAAATGGTTTATTGAACAACTTGTTTCAACTAGGAATTGATTTGTTGCTTGTCTGACAAATGAAATAAACAAGACTAATACCTACTAAACATCAAATTTATTCCAATAAATATATATATATATATATATATATATATATATATATATATATATATATATATATATTTTTCATATATAATAAATACTTATCTTTTGGTGTTCTGATTTGTCAACTTCAAGACAGTTTAACAATATTTAATTTTTTTATGATCTAGTTATTTTTTACTAAAATTGTATTTTATAGTTGGCTTATACGTTTTCCAAACTGTTATATTAATAGCAGGCTCATGTTAATGTTCTAATTTTTCAAATTAAAAAAAAATGCTTTTCAACGTCTTTAACAATTTTTAATATTACTACTGACGAAGATACCTGTAAGTGTTATCGAAACGTTTAGATTGATTGTGTAGCTTTAATATAAAAATTGAACCATAAAAAACCCAAAAGATAAGTATTTATTATGTGTGAATATGGTGAAAGTTTACATTTTCATATATATACATATATATCTACAAAATAATTTTTTGTACTGCCATAGTTGTAATTGATGAATGCTAAAATGTTTTATCTTAGGTTTACCGTATTACCTAAAATAAATAACTATTATTTATTAGAAAGAATTGTTAATTTTCGATTTTTTTTTGTTTGCTTTTTAAAATTTGTATGCAAATTTTAAATAATAAAATAAGCGGAATCTGCAGTACAATTTTAAAAAATAATCGTACGGGAAGTCCGCACAAGGATGTGAAAAAGCAATATTATGTAAACGATTATAAAATTGTAAAAGAACATTTTGCTCTTTTATGATACTTATATTTTCAAAGAACGCCTTCTCTAAGTTTTTAACATATTGGTAGAAACTGTTATGAGGCATTTTCAAACTGCCAAAAATAGATGTTTTGCTGTAACTTTTAAAATGACAAAACAGCATCGTAACATCTAGTTCGTTGTGGGATTTTGAAAATTGTTCACACACTTCACAAGTGTGCTGTGCAAGACACTTTTTAATAAGATATCCACATATGTATCTCATTGCATTTTCTTCAGTCACCGAATCATTATAAAAATCTAATGTATTCACTTGTAGAACAAAACGTTCAGTTTTTTCAGTCATATCATGTGAAGTAACTTCATTTAATTTGGCTACATCAGAAGCAATACTTGAAAATTTGGATAACAGATCATCAAAATCCTCTTTACAATTTTCAGAGCCTAAATGAGAAAATGTAGTATAAAACATCTTACGGAACCCATTATAAAATTGGATTGGTGTTACAGAAGATGCATTGCCATTTTGTTGTCGAATGCCTCCAAAATAATTTTACAACGCGTCCTGATTAATGCGGCGAATCAAAATGAATTTGAATCCTTTAGATTTTAGATCACACCAAAGGCCTATAATTGAGGTAATTGTAATTATCAGTCCTTCAATACATTTTATTCTCTTGGTAACGTACTTGCCTAATTTATCTGTAACTTTAACGTTTTGCAAATAAACAATTGTTTCCTGTAAGAACTCTAATTGATATGCAAAGCCTTGAAAGGGTTGATTAAATTGCTTATTGGTATTAAAAGATGAATTAAGCAAATCATATAAGTTGTCAAATCTTGAGATAACTATGGCAGTTTCAGCTGCAAGGGATGGCAAAGCATTTAAACTAATGTATGTATTTAATGCTGAGGCCACTGAGTTGCTTAAAACTTGTGTTGCGTATTTAACTTTTATCTTCTCAAAACAATTCGGGTTTATATGAGCATCAGTAAGCTTTGGAGAAAGTCGGCATTGCAAAACTTTATCAGCTTTATAAAAATTTCTGATATATTCCCAGCTTGTTCCACAGTTGTTATTCACAAATGAATACTTCATCATATTATTTCGAATTGACTTCATTAAATGAGGGGTGTCAAATATATAATGAACTTTTTCACCATCTACTTCAAGTACGTTTTGCGTGTATTTTCATAATCCGTAATCAAAAGATTGAATAATGTTAAGCAATTTGAACCTTGATCACTAATAATTGCCACAACTGCAATACCTATATGTTTTAATTTCTGAATACCCATAAGTATTATATCTTGCAATGTTTTTCCGTTTATGGCTGATTGTGAAAAAAAGAATGCAAGAGGTTGCTTCCATTTGTTGTAGATGCCCCTTATTAAAATAACAGCACCACTGGAAGCAACTTCTCTTTCTTTTCCATATCCCACATCTTCAAAACCAATTATCTCATCTCTGCCGATGTGATAAAAAAGATTACTTTTGAGGCTAATTTCATCTATACATATTACACAATTTCTATCCAGACTGTCAAATGAAGCCACCTACAAAGTAATACAATGAAAAATTATACACATAAATAACAGCACCTCACTACTTTTAATTCTAGTAGTTCAAAAACCTCTTCTTGAAACCCAGGAGTAAACCTTAACATTGCAGTAACTTTTAATTCATTGCAAATATTTGAACAGTCATCCTTACTAGTACTTGCATGTAGTGGTTTCAGTTGCACGTTTTCTAAAGTTTTAAATGTGAATACTAAACTGATAATGAAAATAACAAGTTACCTAGTATGACAATTTCATCCTTTTGTAGGTCAGATCTTGCAGGACTCGTGGATAAGCTGTAGGCTGTAACCTATTTTTTAAATCATTTAAAAAATCAGCATTTTGAAAATGTGTGCTACAGACTATAATTCTTGTAAAGTTGTAGTGAACCCTTTGTTTCAAGTTCAACTTTACCACACGCTTTAACCCACAAACAGCATCTGAAAACATATGTTAAAACAATAAGTATTGTATATATCACACATTTTTACCTTTTCGTGTCTTTGGGAAATCGAAAAACGCTGATTTTTCCAGCATTGCTGCTGTTGTTGCGACATTCTTTAAAAGAACATGTAAATCCACCTCGCTTCGTACGATTCATTTTCAATACAAAACAGAAGCTGATGATGTATAAATTTTATTTATATGTTAATAAATCACCTCTTGAACAGTATACTCACATGACAAGTCGGTTATTACAAATAGATACACGTTCTTATGATAAATCAAAAGAAATTAAAATCAGCTGATCGGTCTAAACACGTACTATCGCCATTTTGCTGGTAGTACAGAATGACGCAGGCGTAAACGAAATTAGCCACAAAATTCCTATGTAATGTCGCTACTGTATGCGTTAGCTATATATTACGTTAGCTATAT
This sequence comes from Vesta saturnalis, assembly GCA_036346205.1. Taxonomy (NCBI): domain Eukaryota; kingdom Metazoa; phylum Arthropoda; class Insecta; order Coleoptera; family Lampyridae; genus Vesta; species Vesta saturnalis. The sequence goes on along the minus strand of JARFJB010002108.1, from coordinate 1,865,544 downwards.
ATTTATACTGTGCTGGAAGTACTAGTCCACAAACAGCTCTACCCATTGATGGGAAGAAACAGCGTCCTCACGATTGACAACAAGCTGCTGATCTACAAGGCAGTCATCCGTCCGATGCTCACCTACGCCAGCGAAGCATGGGCCTACGCCGCTCCAAGCACGGAAAGACGACTTCAAGTAATGCAAAACAGATGTTTCAGAATCATCACAGATGCACCATGGTACGTCAGAAACGCGCAGCTCCACAGGGACCTCAAGATGCCGACCCTCACGGACTTCATGAAAACCGCCGCAGCCAACCAAGAGAAGGTACTAGCGGCCCACCCGAATCCAGCCATCGCGGGATTATGGGACTACGACGCCAGCAACACCAGGAGGCACAAGAGGCCGAAGATAGTGTTGTGTTAGAGTTAATATGAACAATCAAATGCCATGTAGTTACACATTCCTTTTATTGTTACATATCTTAAGTTAGTTTAAGCTAGGTAGGAATGAAATGACATGTATATACTATGATTGAATAAAGCAAGGTGCGACGAAGGTATAAGGGGCAATGGTGCCCGACGTACCGTAGTCTAACCGATTAAAAAGGAAAAAAAAGGACTAGTCCATTATTCACTGCAATTTGGTTGGCTGTGCAACAGAAAATCTGGCACATTTAGTGGCCAAAATTAGACGTGTCGTGTGTGTACACTGTACAATAGCCGTAAGTAATTACACAAGAGGTTTTTTTTATCCGGATAAAATTGAATTTTTTTTACGAGAATTTGGTTGCTTGGTCCTACAGACCCGTTTTTTATCATAGGTGGTTTGTCTCGGCAATTTAACAAAAAGAAACCAAATTAGAGTTTTAAAAATGAAATTTTATCTTGGAAAAAAAAACCTTGAGTGTAATTCGATGAAATACTTGAATGAAAGTTAAAAATAATAGCTAGGTCATTTTTGTTCATTCGTTATTATAGCAACAAACAATAATCAGCTTTAAGAAAGTCTGCCATGGATGTATACACACATTTTATTGAGATGCAAAGTAAGGGCTAACTTTATCCGATGTTAAAGTGATAAATACATTGCGGCTTATGGGATTTTTTATACATGAATTAAATTATCATTAATATTAATTTATATTAGATGAAATAATCACTCTTACGATGGGTATTGTAATACAAATTATATACTAATTTCAATTATTTAGTTTCAACTATAAAAGAACATTCTATTTTGAAATCAAGTTATATTAATTTTATAATTAATTTATCCTTTTGATCACAATATTAGAAGCTTTCATTGTGAAGAGATGAGAAGGTCACAACTTCTTACGGTTGTTCATCATAATGCAGTGATTTTAGAGATACTACTGGTAAAACATGACAGACAATTTCCATTAACTTTAAATAACCAACAAACCTGTGGTTTAAAGCATGAATATATCTGTCACAAGCAACATCTAATTATAACATACCATACTATATAAACATACATACTTTCGAAATAGCTTCATACTAATAACATACTAATATACTGAATATCTTTGAATACACTTAAAAATTCATAAAATATTAAATACTTGTAAATGTAGTGTACAAGTATTTCTAAATCGGTACAAACTTTAGGGAGTGAACCACCCTTAATTTTAAATATTCAGAAATGCTACAACTTAAATAAAAACAACACACTAAATCTACAAATTGAGTACTTTTCCTATAACTTAGCAATAATGATGATCATTAGAACTTGATTGAGATATACAGTCCTGTTCCTTGCTAAGTATAGATTTTAAATTAAGACTTTCTGCTATGCTAGGTTTACTATATGCAAGTTGAGATGTTTGTTTCCTCTTTTTTGTACTAAAAAATGAAACTTGTTTCTCAATTTTTTTGTTGCTAGGTTCCAATTTAACATCAGCAGATAATTGGAATTGTTGTGTTGAGTAAAGCTGTTGTGACTTTTACTTGTTTAATTGCAGTTTTTAATATTTCATTGGTTGTACACTTACGAGCAAGTGTTATCAATTCTAAAGCGGTAGTTATTAAAGTACTCTGTAGGGTTTCAGTATCTCTAGAACTATCAGATAGTTGATTTAAAGAATTTTCAATTTCTTGTACTGCATTATAATCCATTTGTGTTACTATTGTATGATTAATGCCCGTTAGTGTATTTTGTATACAAACATAATGTATATGTTTACATATGTTCGACTTTATAAAAAAATTCAAGCAGGTACAAGAAAATGAATGATAACATATTTTACATAGTTCACAAATTAATGCACAGCATGTGAAAGTGCTTTTTTCTGTTACAAAGTAAGTGGTTCCTGATTTCACATTCAGAACCGACCATTTTCTATACTCATCTGTTTTGTCTGGCACATTTTGTAGCTCAAAATTTGAAGTTGTTGCTATTTTATGACTTAAATTAATATTTTTTAATCTGCTAGTACTCTTGCCTGAAACTGAACATTGTACAATAATTATTTTTAAACATAAAAACTATACCTTTGGTAATTTTGATCAGTCTCTCAACTTGTTTATCACGGGTATATTTCATTAAATTATGCAGGCTCTTGTCCAGACGTTTTGCCTTCCGACCTTCGAGGTATTCATATTTAATTATTCGATGCATACTTTCTAAATACATGTTTGTATTTATTAATAGCTCCTTACGATAGCAGTATGCTCATGAAACAGTGTTACATCCATAATTTTTAACGAAATAGTTGTGAAATTCCAGCGTATCTGGATCATCCCGCAATTGTATTATCAGCTCATTATAGTATTTGATAAAATCTTCTATCTCAAGGGAAGTTTGGACAATTTTCAATGCTTTATATATTTTTTTTCTTTTCTAGAGAAGCTTCTTGACAGTTTGACACAATTTTATTTAAATTTGATTTCCATGCACGGTCAACGTGCCAAGAACAGAAAAGTCTATGTGGTACTTCACCCATAGCAGCAACCCATCCATTGAAAAAAGTATCAGTTAAGTCACTCATAAAGGTACAAGTTGTAACTCTACCAGTTACCAGTTTTATATGAATAAAAAAATTTTAATACACTTTTGTATCACTTCTATCTGATATCATGTAGGCTAAAATCGTCACTGGTCATTAAGGTAGTTAGTTCAAAGCCATATGGATTTGTTCCATGGGTTCCATCTACACAAACAAATTTATTTGCAAATTTTTTGACATATTCTATTTGTATGCTGTTCATTAGAATTAGACAAAAATTGTTTTTGCTTAAATTATATGTCTCATTTTCAGTGCCTTGCGGTTTATAAAACAATATTGGGCTATTTTTGTCACTTGAACATTCTTCAATCCATAAAGATACACTTGTTGCATCATCTGAATGTCTAATACCATCAACCACATCTTTTTTTTTATGATTGTGGACCTGAACAGGCTAAATTAGGTCTATCGTGCTAAAGCACTCAGGAACACTTAGGAGGATGGGTAGAGGGATAATGAATTGCCAATAGATGCCTATGAACAGCTACCTTAAATTTTCTCATATCATAAGTGAGAGGAAAACAGGAACTAGGGAGATCATTCCAGAGTTTAGAAGCCGTGTAGAAAAATGTGGATTGCGCCCGTTTGGTACGACAAGTGGAGATTTGTACTGCATACTGATGATGTAAATGAGCGAACCGAGTGTTTCTCGAAAAGATAGCCCGAGATGGTATCAAAGAATATAATTCAGCAGCACAATAGCCGTTGTAATAACGATAATACAAAGATAGAACTGAAACCATCCTTCTATGCTCAAGGGACTGTATGTGAGAAGTTAAGGACGGGTCATTTATAAGCCTAATCGCCCTCTTTTGAATACGATCAACGATATCGAGAGCGTATTGGGGAGCACTAACCCAGAGGTGAGAATTATATTCCAGATGAGGCCGAATTTGGGCCTTATACAGCAGAAGGAGTTGTCGAGAGGTAAAGTACTGCTTAGATCTGTACAAAAAGCCTATTTTACGAGCAGCTGTTTTGGTAGCTGACAGAAGATGGTCAACCCATGAGAGATTTGAAGATACAGTCATACCCAACAGAGTAATAGAGTCTGAAAACTTAAGAACTGAGCCATTCATACTTACAACAGGAAATGATCGATCTTTTTTGGCGGACATAAGGCAACGCTGAGTTTTGTTAGCATTAAATTTAACTAGATTATTGCTTCCCCATTCGAGAATACGTTGAATGTCTTTGTTGATTGAATTTGCCATTTCAGCTTTAATTTCTTGATTTGACATAGAAGGTGGATTATCACTATGAGTAGACTGAGATGAACTACAGTGAAGAGTGCTATCGTCAGCAAAGCAATGGATGGGGTTAGTTGTTGAAGAAATAAAGTCCTTTATGTACAGTAGAAAAAGTGTAGGCGCTATAACGGATCCCTGAGGTACGCCCGCGTTAATGCTAACTTCTTTTGAAAAAAAGCCATCAACTACGACACGTATTCGTCTTTTATCAAGGAAACTAGAAACCAAGTTGATGAGCATATCATTTAACCCAAACGAGGTGAGTTTGGCAAGTAAACAATTATGCCAAACTTGGTCAAATGCCTTTGAGATATCTAAAGCGACTACAACTGTTTCACCGGACTGCTCTAGTGTATTGTTCCAAACTTGGGTCACATATGAAAGAAGATCGCCTGTTGAACGACTTTGCCTAAACCCATATTGGTGGTCACTAAGGAGTTTGTTAGTTTCAAGGAACGTGAGTAGTTGCTGATTGATTGGTTTTTCCATGATTTTAGACAAAATGGAAGTGATGGCAATTGGTCGGTAATTTGAGGGATCGGTCTTATCGCCTTTTTTGGGAATAGGTTGAACATTTGCTAACTTCCATGATGAAGGGAATTCCCCAGAAGACATAGAGATCGTATAGAGCTTAGATAGGACTGGTACTAGTTCGGGGGAACATTTCTTTAAGACAATAGCTGGGATACCGTCTGGACCAGTCGCCTTATTGAGATCAAGCCTACTGATGATCTATTCCAAGAGCTTGTACCGAAAATGAATTGGTTTCATAGCGTATGAAGAAGAGTTGACTAGGGGCACATCTTTTCCAGAATCATTGAGACATGAGTTTGATGCAAACAAATCCACTCTGAATGATTTTTTAATATTGTAGATGTCTTTTTTTGTCAGCAAATCTATTCGTTGCAGCCCACTTGTACTAATATTCTCTCTGACTGAATTAATAATATTTGGCACAAATACTCCAAGCAAAAGCTTACTAGCAATCACACTTTTTTCACATTTGGAAATGCGAATATGTTGTAAATCCATACTGTGCCCATAATGAGTTCTGAAGTACCTGCTATGTACTACATTGGTTGCATTATTCACCTTTACGATTATGTGACTAGTGCACATATGCCCAATTTTTTGTGACCCTTGTGACTTTGGCAGTCGTTTTCTGCCCAATACGCTGACTGAAGATGTACCTACAATACACAAACAAAAATTTAACTTGTGGTAAGCTTATTAATAAGTAGTAGTGATATATGTAGATTAGAAAAAAAAAAAACTGAGATACATACCAGATCGGCTGCATTCATAATAATATGATGTACAATCATTCCCAACTTTCTTGCCACTAGAAAGAACAAATTCCACCTTGTTCTGTTTTTCTTCAGCTTTACGCCATATTTGAAAATCTACAAATTCGAATCATTTCTCCTCAGTAAAAAATATGTCCTATGTATAACATCTACTTACCATTTATTGATAAAAATTCTTGGTTAAGATAGTCTTCCTTAAAGTCATGTTTTGATACTAAATGCTGAATTAGTTCAATTTTTCTATTAAAGTGGGTATCACATTTCAAGCACATATGATTTTTTTTTTAATTTTTTGGATTGTCTTGTTTATGTACAACTTTAATATGTTTAGCTAAAGAGCTTTTATCAAAAAAACATTTAGAACACAAATTACATTTCCCATCCAGGCACTTTGTGCTTTTTAGAGGAAGTTCTTTTACACCGTGTATTAATTTCAAATGTCTATTTACATTACTTTTGTTATTAAACGATTTATCACACACACTGCAGGTATTAAGTTTTTCCATTTTCGTTCAAATACGCTCTTCTCAAAACCTGTTGCAAACGAAACAAAAACAATCAGTAATGAAAGGTTATGAATAAATTCCCGCTAAAAGTAAAATATTTTTTTAATGGTATTTATTTTCAAGGTCAAGACTTGAAGCATTTATAACCCTACAAATTGTGAAAGTAATATTTTTAAACTTCCCGCTATTTACTTTCAAGGTCAAGACTAGGAACCTTTCCTGTCGTTAGCTGCACCTTATCTATTAGATATATTACTTGCGTTGCCCGCTTACTTGCAATTGTGAAAGTTATTATGCGCCTGGACGTTGCGCGGGTTCAGAGTTACCTTCTGTCCGGGATCATCAACATCATAAGTGCCGCTACCAAGACGAACTTCTGGTTAGCGTAGCTTCCATATTCTGTGCTGTAACTTATCTGTTCTGTGTCTATGGTCTATCTATGGTATGAACTGTTTTGGTACAACGTGTTATCAAGATAGAACCGATAATCACCTTGATCCTTCTGTGGACATCATTGAAGCAACCAGACCATAACACGAATTTTTGGAAATGTCTTATGAGCTTGATATGAATCTAATTAAAGTCGAACCTAAAGAGGAAGAAGGAATAGATTTACTTCTAACCCAACATTTTATGGTAAATAGTGATGTGATAAAAGGTGAAATTAATTACGTTTAAGGAGTACAAAGTTTAACACTATTTTTACAGATGATGTAAATATCAAGAAAGAAGTCACCTCTTGTCTAATAAAAGATGTGAGCTCAAGTGAATCAGATCATATTAAGAAAAACAGTGTCACACACATCACAAACATACAGTGTGAACATAATCAATTTAATAATTCAGCAATAGTGCATGAAAATTTAAAACGGGATGTTTTAAAATACAGTTCAAATTTTAAACATAAACGTGACCAATGCAATTATTTAGCAAAAAAGAAATCGGGTTTGAAAAGTCATCTTTTAAAACACACCTCCAGTTATGAATACAAATGCAGCCAATGTGCTTATGCTACACACCACAAAGGAAATTTAAGAATTCATCTTAAGAAACACTCTTCAAGTTACAGATTCAAATGTGACCAGTGTAATTATGTGACTCATCGCAAAGATGCTTTAAAAAGTCATCTTAAAAAACACTCTTCCGGTTACGAATTCAAATGCAAACAGTGTAATTATGTGACTCATCGCAAAGATGCTTTAAAAAGTCATCTTAAAAAACACTCTTCAAGTTATGAATTCAAATGTGACCAGTGTGATTATGCAACAAATTACAAAGGTAGTTTAAGAATTCACCTTAAAAAACACTTTTCAAGTTATGAATTCAAATGTGGCCAATGTAATTATGGAACAAATCGGAAAGGTAATTTAACAATTCATCTTAAAAAACACTCTTCGCGTTATGAATTCAAATGCTACCAGTGTGATTATGCAACATATCGCAAAGATAGTTTTAATATTCATCTTAAAAAACACTCTTCAAGTTATGAATTCAAATGTGACCAGTGTGATTTTGCAACACATCGCAAAAATAATTTTAATATTCATCTAAAAAAACACTCTTCAAGTTACGATTTCAAATGCGACCAGTGTAATTATACGAGTCATCGCAAAGATGCTTTAAAAAGTCATCTTAAAAAACACTCTTCAAGTTATGAATTCAAATGTGACCAGTGTGATTATGCATCAAATCGTGCAAGTAATTTAATAATTCATCTTAAAAAACACTCCTCACGTAATCAATACAAATGTGACCAGTGTGATTATACAACACATCGCAAAGATAGTTTTAAAAGTCATCTTAAAAAACACTCTTCGAGTTATGAATTCAAATGCTGCCAATGTGATTATGCAACAAATCTAAAACATAATTTAACAATTCATCTTAAAACACATTTCAAGTAATGATTTCAAATGCAACCAGTGTGCTTATACAACACATCGCAAAGATTATTATTTTTTCATAAACTATTTGTGAACATTTGATATCTTATTGTTTGTAAACTTATTTGTACCTTAATATTTAATTTATAAATGTAACTTGGTTGGTATATTTTTTATCTTTAATTTATGATAATATTGTTCATAATGCCTAAGTATACAGGTTGTATGTATAGGTGTAACTTCGTTGTTATAGTTAAAAATACTTAATGTTCGGGTTATTAAATGGTGTATTTTTATTTATATTTATAGAAATCTATACGTTTCTATAACAATTACAGTTATCGTCCTCAGTAAATGGTAATATCTTAAGAGTTGTTTAAGATGTTAGAACAAATTTATGAAATATGAAAAAGATGAAAATGCGAATATTAAGCTGCTACTAATATAACAGTTTGATAAACATATTAAGCCAACTATTAGATTTCAAATTTCTAATAATCACAAAAACTTTTCTCTTAAGAGGAGTCGCCACCTAGCCTTCCTCTCAAATTTAATAATTCTAAGCAGCTGTCAAATTTGTGTGAAGGATTCTGGTCAAGTCGTAAATTAATAATTTGTGATCCCTTTTATTACCTAGGTAGTTAAACAGAATATCTGGGCCTACAAATAATTCTTTGATATTTGAATGATTCTAAATTGCTCTGCAGTCTTTGATAAAAAATAAGGGTTAATTAAAAGGGTTTAATAAAACAATTAAATACGTCAAGTTTAATTTTAATCTAAAATTGAAATAATCCTATAACAATTTTTTTATAATACTGTCTACAATAATATGTATAATAAAAGCATTATACAGGATAAAAAAAAAGGTGGTACTTCTATACACAGTGGTTAAAACTAGTTGAGACTAAATTCTTGGAATATTGTATTTATAGTCGATTTTTGTTCTCTATTTTTATATTGTATCAATGGCGATCGACGAATTGTAAGAAAATTTTGTGTTACAATATCAAATGTCACAAATAGTTCTGAACGTATAAGTACAATAGTTATAATAGTATAATTATCAAATTATTAGGTACATTGAGTGTCCAAGAAATGTTGCACCACTTTTATTTGTTGCACATTATTGTAATTCAGGTACAAGATGAGCAAAAAGTGGAAAGTGGATTATTACATACCTATGTGTTAATAATAAAAATTCGCGTCCTAATTTTAAAGATGAAAAATAAGTAATATAAAGTACCTGCCCTGCAACCAAAATTTTGTTTTCAAAGCATCCCCTAATCATAAATTCTTCTTCACCAAAATACTATATTATATTACTAGGAGTAAAAGTGATAGTTTATGTGGGGAAGCATATACGATTTTATCCGCAACCGTCATCAGATAAATTAAAAATAATTGGCAACGATTGAAATGAAAGAACAAAACTAAGTAGCCGGTAAAAGGTTAAAAAATCAGGACGTTTTACAAGTAATGAAACCATAACTTCGCTCCTTTTACTCCATGTCCGAGAAGTTAAACTTTTACCTTTGATATGTAGTAATAAAAGTGTCACTTTTGTGGCGTTTGCGGATAAAAGTTTTTCATTGTACTCTAAAAGGCATTCTTGACTACCTTATTCTTCCAGACTCTTCATTGTCACATCTCTGAGGGGCATATTTCTAGAAGCCCTGGGATCAATTATTTCTGGGAGTAAACATTTCTTATAAAAATGCTCCAACTTGGGTTCCATAGTTGCCCAAAATTCTCGATCTCTTTTTATTTTCTCAACTTTGAATTTATTTTTTCCTGTCCATACAACAGGCACACTTCTTTGTTTGCTATTTCCAATTGACCTTGAATTTGGTAATACCAGTCATGGCTTTTATTAATTTTTAAAACACCATCATTTTGTTTCCAAAAAGTTATAACTTTTTTTTCAATAGCTTCGTCAGGTGAATATTTTTGTTTAAATGCCGTATGTGGGCATTTTATTTCCACTAGAGAATTGTTTTCTTCTATTATTCCATCTGGTGAAGCCCCTAGAAAGAATAATTGTTTGTGAATAAAAAGGCCACATTCGGCAATCTTTTGATTAATTTTAGTTTCCAATTCCATTTTTGCTTCCACTTCATGAAGTTTCCCATTTTTTCAACGATGGAATCTTGGATAACACATAGGATCTATATAGCATTGATTTGACAGTTCCTGCAGTGTTTGTTGTTCGCCTTAGCTTGCAGACTTTCCCAAAATTTGAAGCAGTTAGCAACTTCCGCCGTTGTTCCATCCACTCTCAATCTTGGCATTGGTTTACGGTTCTTCTTTCCAGGTCATGTATTTCAGCCTCAGTTTTCTTTAATTTTGTGAAAAATTCTCTTTCCTCTTCCATGTATATGTCCTGTGGCATATCAGTTTGTTGTGAATTTTCGCCATAAGATCCATCAGCTCCGCTAGCTGCCTTTTGAAATTTAGACGAAAATGTTTTCTCAATTGTCACTGACGACATACTTTTCTTTTTCGCTTGGTTTCAACATTTTTAATAATACCGTGTACATTTTTTCTGTATGTACTATGTGCTATTTTTGTATTGTGCGAGACTACCGCTGCTGCACATCTTGCTTGGTAGGAGTTTCCTAAAGCATAATTTATGCGTTTTCCACCGACAAATTTTGCAATTATTGAATGGTACTGCTCAACTATGTTGCTGTTTACATTCATTAAGTAACTCCTGGGGTGATTGGCAGTGTACCTAGTAATAAAAGTTATCCTTTCTAAGAATGCCGAAGATATTTCACTAATCCAGTTTCTTTCTACGGGACGTTGGCAAAAATAACTGGCACAATTTTGATGTTGTCCGAGAACATGGTAAATACCATTTAAAATATCACCTCGTAAACGTTTTGCTGATTCATTTTTATTAGGATTTAGCTTATGATGTTTTATTGCTTTTAATATTCAGGTTCTTAGGCGAAGTATGTTTTGTTCTAATAATTTTCTATCTCGTATGGTAAAAGACCTGTCAGCAACTAGCCCTTTCAGTTTTTTACAAAAATTTCTCAGAAGATGGTTTGTGCACTCTATTTTTTCTATCGATATGTTGTTATATGGTCGTGCTTCGATTATTTTTTTGTATGTATTGCTATCCCCATCCCCAATTAAAATATTGTATTTTATTCCATACATCTCAATGCTTGATTTAAATCCTTGTAGGATTATATCCGATTCCATAGTTGTGGAACTTCCCTCATGATTTTTTGAACAAGCGTGTGGCTCTACCTGTTCCCTTTTATTGCGTGAACAAACAACACAATATTTGTTTCGAACACCTACAAATAATATTTTGCCTGTATGTTGCCCCACTATGGCTGCAGCTCCAGAAAGAGCATTATAGTTAGTACCATATGACCGCTTAGACCAGCAGCCATCAACCACCACAGGAACAAGAGGATATCCCTTTTCATCAAGAGACTTTATTTCTCTTGCATGATCAGCTTCTTCTTGAGCAGCTTTTTTCATTGCATCAATTGCAGTATTTTGCCAACGAGTAGCAACAAGTTGGTGGTATTTTTGATAAGTTTTGGATGCCATGCAGGGAATATTTATACACGCCATAAACTCTTCTAGATTATAATATCCACCTCCAATTCCTAATATTGTAGAAACAGCTGCTTCATTTATGCTAATCTCTGGTATGTGGTCAGTCGAATTGCAAGAAAATGTTCTATTGCACATTGAACATTTAAAAAAAATTTTGAAATCAACCCATTCCTAATTTCTTTAATTAAAACTAGATTATCGAAAGTGCATTCATATATTTTGCTGTGATTGCATATTTCTTTCAGTTGCTTTAAGAAATAAAGAATGTTTATAATTCTGTTTCCTTCAAATGCAATTTCTGAAAGAAAAGTCGATTTTTAATTCCTTTCTTTGATGACATGTCTTCCCTAAACATACCTCTTTTAGACGTAGTCAATCTTTCATTGTCGTCTTGAATTCGTTCATGACGAGAAAGAGAAAAGCGGACACTCTCGGTGTGTGTAGAAGTTTTTTCAGGAAGAATTTCAGAATTTTCTGTCGAAGTATTGTCAGGAGGCAAATCATGAGTGTCAGGATTACATGAGATTAGCTGAGAATCTATTTTCGCTTGCTGCTCTCTCCAATTAATTAAACTTGCATCATTTCCTTTCATGCGTTTCCTGCGTGTCACCATTAGACTTGGCCATACCAATTTTCTTGAAAAGGAAAAATATATAATTAAACTACCTATTTACACATTACTTATTTACTTACCAGTAAATAAAAATAATTTGTAGTCGTAATTTCTCGGCGACTATACACCAAAAAGTACTTCAAGGGTGCACTAACACTAAACTAACTAAAACTACAGGTACTATAAATACTAATAATAATTAAAACACTTATTTTAAAATCGAAAGTCAAAGCATATCACACAGTTGAATCGGATAGGTAAGCACGGCATAAAAGACCGAAAGCAAGTGAATCTGAATAATATCAAACAAGAGTGTCCTGAAATTTCTACAAAAATTAGCATGTGCCAAGGATGAGAACGAAATCATCAAGATATAATTGAGGAAATAGCAGGATCATAAAACAATTTAGAGGGTTCGCTTTTACAATAGTTGGTGCTACTTGCTATACAGATCATAAATCAGCCGCTGCAGAAATATTTTCGCGTTGCAATTTTCCTGCCACTGTATTATTGTTATTAATAAAAAAAATGTAAAACGAATTTTGAATAATCGAAGTAGAACAATAAATCTACATTTCCTACAAACACAAAAATCGCTAAACCTTTGCCATATATTGAACCGTAAATACCAGATTTTTCGTAAATTTATTTATTTGTTTAAATAATTAACAATAATGTTATTAAAATTTTCACTAGTAGAGATTGTTCAGAAAAAAATTCTCTTTCATGTAATATTAATTTCTCAAATATTTCTGCAGTAGATTTGTAGTAATATTGGCAGAGAAATGCATTGAAAGCTCCATAAGCGCACTGGGTAGCGACTCCTCTTAAAAACTACATCGTTATGGTTAAACAACCTTTCTTTTGAAGAGCACATTTGATCTTACAATCGTTTGAGCAAACTCTGTATCCGATTTTTGAAATACTAGACATTGTTACAGAATTACAAAAATATTATGGGAAGATATTTAATTTTTCCTTATTTGTGTGTGTATTTGTGGTCAATTTATAAAAAGACTTATGTTTGTGGAGATGTTGCACAACCATTTGTCAAAGATCCTCTAAAATAAAATAAATTTTAGCAAACTTTATTACAATTTTAAATCCGCCTTAAGATTTGACTAGTCGCTTGTGATTTGTAGTATTTGAGATAATGGGGGAAAAACTGAAGTCGTGCATTTTTAAGTTTTGCCGGCAGCTCATAAATGAGTAATATGGTTTTTTGATTAATACATTATTAAGGTACTTTTACAAGAGGAGTTTAATAAAGGCAAAAATAATTTTCCAGCTTCATTTGTTTTCGAAATATTTACATGAACTTGTAACAACCCATTTTGAGTTGTATTAAAATATACCGTAATTTAGGTCTTTCGTTCATTCAGTTGTAAATATAATAAAAATTTTAATTATTTTTGCATTATAGCTACGAGGTGGGCAACTTAATTTGCATTTTGGTGTAACTTAAGTACATATCTTGTTAAGGGTATATATTTCTTAAAGGTTTATACTCCCACTTTAAATTATTTTTCTGCTCAAATATTATCGTTGAATTAATTCATTGCGCAAATCTTTTCGCGCACTACTACATCGTCTGATATTCTAGGCGTTCATTTTAGTACTTAATGAACCTTATGTTTAGTAGGAAGCCATATTTTTGGGGTTTCCACCTAAATTTTGTAAAAGTGCCATTGATTTAATGGTAAGATATTTTAACGCATTATACTAAAAATTAAAACATTTGCTCTTTTCAGGCACTTTTACTTTCTTTTTTTCTATTTTTACTTTCATTTACACTGTAATTACATTTTAAGTACGCATTTAATTTTACTGTTGCGTACGATTTCATTTTATGATTGCAGTTTTTATTTGAAAATTTCAAGAAAATGCATTAAACGGATTATTCAATTTCAAGAAGACAAATTTATAAGAAATAAAATTCCAGTTTGGGTGTGGTTGACAACATAAAAGCATTTTTATTGCAATATATTGCGCAACATTGACACAAGGATTACGTCACCGTGGTTTGCATTTCTGCATTATTTTTTTATAATACCAGTGGTTCTCAAGAAGATGTATTATATTTTGTAACAGGTATTTAATGTTTAATGATTTTTTAGTAATTTAAGGCTATAACTAGTTTTAAGATATATTTAACCCTATCATTTTAATCGTTAATAAACATAGTTCAAGAATATAGGAACATCGCTCATCATAATTACATTAATTAAACTTTATTTATTATCATGTCATCTATTTCTGGGAAAACAAATATATGCTGATGACCTCTATATGCACGCAGACAAATCAAATATTTTTCTTTTGACCGATTTCTCAACTTTACGAGCACATTTTTTAATGTGTTGTTTATGCTCTTTCATTTTTAAACACCCTTCACGTTTTTCTTTATTTTCTAGTTTATCTTTTAATGGCGTTGATGTTAAAATTTGTGAGTGCATCTTGCTGGAATGACACGGTCCTGCATCAGAAAAATCAGGCATCCTGGAATGTCACCACTTACGGTGGTAATGCAGCCACCTCTGATTCCATGAGGAAATCCACTTCTGAGAAAATGAGTAAGACGCTCATTTTCAGAGGGGTTGGAGTATTTTTTAAAACGTTGCAGCTATTGTAATACCCGTTTCGTCTACGTTATAAATATTGTTACGTTTAAACTTAAATTTCTTTATCACGTTTTTATGGTTTTCCCGTGTCTTGTTGACGACTTATTCGGTTCATACTAGTTGTTTAGAAGTGAAGACAGCTTTTCTTTCTAGATGCAGAAAAACACGTCAGATTTTATCTCAGTCTTTCTTGAACACTGAAAGGAATAGCATTATTCTTAGCTGTACTTCTAACGGACTTGTTTCTTTGATAGCTATTGAGAAGTGATCTGGTGTCCATTGCGTCTTACTAGTCGAATGAATGTGATGTCTTGGCATCTAAAATACAAAAAAATAGGTCCTAATGACCATATAAAACTTATAAAAATATAACAAAGATTATTTCAAAATCACGGGGTCACTCGTAGAATTGTACCAATCAATGACTACCGTTCCAGGTAGGCCATTTGTATATTAGATTATTTTGTCCACTTTAAATGTGAATTTACATAAGTTATGAGACCTTACCTTCAATGTGGCGAAAGTCGCAATTAAAAATCTATATGCACAATTATGGTTGCTTGTTTACGTTCCAGTAAGAATTACAACAGACAACAAACATAAACTCGTCTGCTGCAAAGTCAGAAACCAGCTGACATGTGCTGAGCTGCATGTAAGGCTACTTGGCCAACCTTTCAACAGGTGGTAGAAGATTCCTAGTAGTGAAAGTCAAATAAACAAAGTAGTTCAGGTGACCGGGATTACACCATTGAGGTAGGAAGGGACGGGAGACGACATGCGATCTCGAAAAGCGTCCAAGGGTCGGCCATATTTTTAGCAGATTTACGTCGTTTGTGTAAAGTGTATAAGTGACATTATTTGAATTTTATAAATTATAGTGATGGCTTTTTGTGCTCTGCGTAGGATGTTACAGGGCCGTACGCCATGATTTAAAAACACTTTGTTTTCATTTATCACTTTTACTTTATTAATTTTAATTTAACCTGACCCTGGTATCCACCATGTTGATAGCAGATTTACTCCCACCTAGCACGGACGTTTTTGTATCGGATGAAGTGGTATTATGGCGTCTCCCCTCCCTTCCTACCTCAATGGATTACGCGCTAACCGGCATTATCCGCTAAACGACATTCCCCCGTTCTCCCCAAATAAGAGAAGTGTAAAAAATGTGTTAAAAATGAAGAGAGGTATGTGTTGCAAATTTGTTAATCAGATATTTGTTCCATAGTTATATTAATTCTATTAAAGTTCTATTTAATTAATAAGTTATTAGATGGATAATATTGTCATGTGTGTTTGAACGCCCTGTATATATACGTTTTTTTTTCTATTTTCTCAATTCTCGCTTTCACTCTAACGAAATTTGTTGTTCTTATGTGGCCATAAACTCAAAATTAAAATTGACGTATTGTATCGATTGATTTCCCTAAGATTTATAGTGGTTTTCGAATTATAATTTTCGTATTGAAATTTAGAATAGATTTCTGAAATTGGCATTTAAATTTTGCAGGGATTAATTAATTGGAAATAGAAATTTCAAAGTTGAGTGTAAATCATTTTCCTGTAAATTATTATAAAAAAGTTTTAAAAATAAAACGTAGTTGTTGATAAGAAAAGTTCGAACCCAAATTGAAGAATGAGATCACCCTTTGAGTTGTTTGGTTGAATCATGTGCCGCTGATGTCATTTTACTTTATGCGTTTTAGAGATTGACGCCGTATTCCTTTTAAGATACAATAATTCAGTCCGTTGGTGTTAATTAATTATCGTTACCGTTAATGTAATATCTCTTTGGACTACAATTTGTACTCAAGTAAACGCTCGTCTACAGATGGTTTCGCTGTAACCTGGGAAGAAAGTTAAAGAATACTTCTAGAAGGTAATATAGCATTGCACCCTTATGTTAACGGTGTGTTTGCCTTTGTTGAAATTATCCGACGATAAAGCAGATATATGTAATTGTTTTTTACCTTCCAACATATGTAGGTGTAGAAGGTTATGCAATCGACCTTATTTTCACTACCACTAAATCGATTTATGGGCTCATTTCAGAACTTCTGTCCCAGTTTTGACAAGAACGCACATCATGTCTGTGTGTGTGTGTGTGTGTGTGTGTGTGTGTGTGTGTGTGCGCGTGCGTGCGTGCGTGCGTGTGTGTGCGTGCGCGTGAGCGTGCGCGTGCGTGGGTTGTGAGTGTGTGTGTGTGTGTGCGTGACAAGATCGTCCATCATGTCTGGACAACTCTTTCTCTCTCTCTGTCTGCCTGTTTGTCGGTCCGTCCGCCCGTCCGTATGTCTGTCTGTCTCTCTCTGTCTGTTTGTCTGTCTCTCTCTGTCTGTCTGTCTGTCTGTCCGTCTGCCTGCCCGTCTGCCCACCTGCCTATGTGCCTGTCTGCCTGCCTGTCTGCCTGTCTGTCTGCCTGTCTGTCTGTATGTCTGTCTGCCTGCCTCTCTCTATCTCCCCCTCCCTCCCCCCTCTCTCTTTATCTCTCCCCCTCCCGCGCTCCCTCCCTCCCACCTCTCTCTCCCTCTCCCTCTCCCTCACCCTCTTCCTCTCCCTCTCCCTCTCTATAGCTCTCCCCTCCGTCTCCTCCCTTTCTCTCCCCCTCTTTCTCTCCCCCCCCCTCTCTCTCTTTATGCGATTGTTTGGTTATCACGTTGCCTGTAACCGCCTTTTGGTATTAGTTCAATCGTGTTTGGTTTTAGGAATGTGCGTCGAAATGGCTTATTACATGCTCCCGGTAACGTGACGCTTTCGAAATTTAAGACAAGACCGTACTAATATGTCAACATCCAAATACATAGTTTTCTAACACCTTTCCCGCATGCCACGCTAACAACGCTTCTCTCTCGTTACACTTGAGGTTACACGGGTCGAAAGTCTCTATGGGCGGAATCGGCCCGATATAGTTTTGATTACTTGTCGTGTTCAATAGGTACGGGGAAATAACCTTTAGCTCCGTCAGACCCAACATCTTTGGTAATTTGCGAAGAGCCATTGGAAAGTAGTTCAGCGAATCTAGATACCTAACGTTGTCCAGATACATACAAATCAATTTTGTACGGCGCATTATTAGTTCAGGAGTGAGATCTGTCTATGTTAATATGTTATTTAAAATAAACTGGTGATCGAAACCACCGCCATTATCAACCAAAGCGATATAATTTTTTAATGCTTTTCTTATATTTATAATATGCCCCATAAATAACAATATTACTTTTTCCTTTAGTATTTTTGCCGAAAACCACACTTAACAAAAATACAGTTTTTTTCGTGTATACATTTATCACAGCACAGCACTGTACAAACACACAGAGATTAGGTAGGTGTAAGTGGGAACCGTCTTTCATCCTTTTCTAGTGCATGGTTTCCAAATCGTACAAAAACACGATGTGTTTATCTTCCGAGATATAACACAGGTGATCTCTACCCACATAGATGTTACACATTTGACAAAATACCTCTTCGCAAACATGCTTCCTAGTGTTGCGGTATATAGCAAAACATTTTTCACAACGCCTAATTTGAGCACAAATATTATATGTCCTGTGTTTATCACAACATTTTTGACCGCGAAAAGTTCTTTTACATTCTTCACAGCCAATTTTGACTCTTCCCTCTTTTGAGCATGGGTGGTGATTGTTGTCATGCAGCACACGTACTTCCACACCGATGCTCATTCTTGTGGTCAAAAAGGACATGGAATTCTTCATAGTAATAACCGCATGCAAACGCTGCAGTTAATGTTGTATGTCATTGTAATGACCATTATTATACAATAAATTGAGGCGATTCCCTGCACCTTCTCCCGGGAACATGACATCACGCCCTTTGCTACCATAAAGATATACGGTTAATTTGTACCCTTCAAGATACCTCTGAAATTGTGGTAGTTCTTCCAGTTCACGCCCATTTGCTCGTATCACCACATTCGATTCTTGAAGCAGTTGCATAGCCTGTTCTTTTTGTACACTTTCTCTATCATGACTGCGAATATAATTAGGGTTTTTGTCTACGTATGCTTTACTGACATCCAATGCTCGCGCTAAACACAGAGTATCTTTATTGCGTATCGTTCCAATGCCACACCGTCTGCCGCACTCCTCCTTATAGCTGGTGTACAAACGCGGTCTACCTTTTCCCGTGAGTAATTGTACAGAGGTTACACGCAAGCAGAAGGTTTCGGTGTTTAAGCCACTAGAGTTGGATTGGTAGATGGAGGCTATTATATCCCAAACATCACCAATAGTAATCTCACTAGCTGGTTTGAACCGCAACCACCCCTCTCCTTTCTTGAAATCCTTGGAGCAGAACGAGAAACCCACCATATCTTCTACCCCCTTATTAGCAATTTAAGAGAGACCTTCTTTTATCCATTTTATGGGGTCGGTATCTTTAGGTCCGGTTTTCAACTTAAACTCCAAAGTACGACGGTTTAAATTGAAGCGACGTACTTTAGTAGTTACCTATATCTTTTATTATAAGAAATTTTTCCATCTTAAACAGTCAAAGATTGTAAACTGGCAGAATATATCAAATAATGTCTCTTTTTAATGAGCTTCCTGTACAAGCTCGATCCTTACACTTAATGCAGCTAGGCATATTAATTGTACACCGAGCGCCAATAGAGTGGATTACTGATTACCCGTCAGTTTCCTATACCATAAAGCATTTAGCTTTGAGATATTTCAAAAAACTAAAAGGGTTGTGACATAGCTACCAGTATTACACCATGAATTACCCAATTTATAGAATTTAAAAGCGTTTGAGGACTTTAACTTAGGTGATCGAAAAACCGAAATATTTCTTCTTAATACAACTTTTTCCAATGTTTACTTAGGTATTAGCAACAATGTATTTTTGAGTAGCGGATCATTTTAAAATCCAGTTGGATGCAATATCTGGGTATGATTAAGTCAAGCACTGATTTCCAGGATTTTTCAAATTACATTGCAAATAATTTATTGCCCCATTGGTTAAAATTTCCTACCAATGTAGAAGAGAAAAATAATATTAAGCAAGGGTACCTACATCTATCTAGACATCGAATGCTACTGTATCATCCCATACGAGCTGCAAATATAATATACACTTGCTGTGTTCTGCATAATCTAGCTTTAAGAGCTAAATTCATATTTCCAAAAAATTATATTGAATAGAGGGAAAATGAAGGATATGTTCGTAAGATCTTAAATAGAATGTATTCGCTGTTTTATATGTTTTTTTCTAGATATTCAATATCATACGATGTCCTCCAAGAAGATCGTGCTGTAAGGATATTTACGAAGAGATTTTGACAATTAAAATAAAATAAATATATACTTTATTATAAGTTTTTGTTATGAACGAATAAGTTCAAAGATATTGCGATATTGCAGGCTCACATTCCATTAATATAAGTAATTTGATTGTAATCTCATTATATTTAGAATTTAATTCAGTTCTACATACATAAAGACAAAATTTACATGGATTGGGACTTGAACCTTGGTGGCGCAGTTGGTTGGCGCGGTACTCTAGCAAAGTACAGGTCGTAGGTTCAAATCCTACTCGAGGTAAACGTTTTATTTATGTATTTAATAAAATTAATAATAATTTTTAATTAAATATATACTTATTTAATAATTCGTTTTATTTAATAATCTCAGATTGCAACACAAAATTAATGTAAAATTCTATGTAATGATCAACAAAAATATAGTATTTCGTGAATTTATAAACAATATAAAATTTAATACTTTTAATTATTAATATTTAACTAGCGTGGAGCTTCACTCCGCGCTATGATCACAACACACCCTAATAACAGTTTACGATATTTACTTAAAGATAACATTTTTCTTAAAAAGTTTCATTCATGCTAGAGTTACAACATGTTTTAGAATACATCTGAACGTAATTTGATTGTGGTTATTTTATTTTATCAAAAATAAGGTATATTCTGTTAAGGTATGGATGTAAAAAAACATAATTAAAATGAATATCATCGTTTTTATTTTCGTTATATACTTAATTGGAATGTAGTTAATACGTAATATTGAAAAAATACGAAAATTGCAAAAAAAAAATTCACTTGCAGGAAGTGTTTAATTTTGTAATTTTTAAGTAATTGTAATAATAACTCTCATTTCACGTTTAATGCTACCAAACAAACATTTACGACAGTACCAACCTAAGCATTTTGATAAGTAACATTTTTAACCTCAATATCTGACTTTACTCATTCGCTGTGACTATCCACACGCAAAAATTATAACCTTAAACTGTTTAAAGATGGAAATAAAAAGGAAAAAAAAATCTACGGTAACCTGGGATTCTCTCAATGGACTGTAGCGTAACGTAGCTTGGATCCTAGGTTACTGTAGATTTTAGATTCCCTTTTTATTTCCATTTTTTTAAACAGATTGAGGTTAATTTTGCGTGTGGATAGTCACAGCCAATTTTAAATGGCAAACTATATGGTTGGAAGCATTCAACTTTTTGACGTGCAATGTTACCAAAATAATATTAATGTAAGTTCCATCCTAAACATGTTATTAAGTAACATCCTTAACCTTAGTGTCTGACTTTACCAATTGTAAATCAAAAATTTAAATGTTGGCAAACTATATTTTTAGAAGCACCCAACTCTTTGACGTGTAATGTTTCCAAAATGATATTAATGTAAGCGCCAACTTAAACATGTTATTAAGTGACATCCTTAACCTCAGTGTCTGACCAATTGTCAATCAAAAATTCAAATGTCGCCAAACTATATTTTTGGAAGTATTCAACTTTTTAACAAGCAATGTTACCAAAATAATATTAATGTAAGTGCCAACTTAAACATGTTATTAAGTAACAGTTTTCACATTTAATGCTGCCAAACTAACATTTACGACAGTACCAACTTAAACATTTTAGTAAGTAACATTTTTAACCTCAATGTCTGACTTTACTAATTATCATTTGAAACTTTAAAAGTTGGCAAACTATATTTTTGGAAGCATTCAACTTTTTGACGTGCAACGTTACCAAAATGATATTAATGTAAATGCCAACTTAAACATGTTAATAAGGAATATTTTCAACCTCAGTGTTTGACTTTAACAATTGTCAATCAAAAATTTAAATGTTGGTAAACTATATTTTTGGAAGCATTCAACTTTTTGTCATGCAATATTACCAAAATAATATTAATGTAAATACCAAATTATACATTTAAGTGGGTATTTGTCATTCAGAATTTTAAATCTTACCAAATTACATTTCCGGAAGTATTCAACTTTTAACATGCAATGTTATCAAAATAATATTTATGTAAGTACCAACTTACACATTCGAGAAGCTTTACAGATATGTTATGTGTGTCAAAAATAACAAATCTAACATTTATACAGAAAACGTAAGGTTCTCATCGAAATTTTTCAATCAGTGGTAACGTTTACAGTAGCGCAAATGTAAATATTGTAGTTGCAATGAAATTAAGAAATTGAGAATTTTAAATTATAAATTTTTTGTTATGAACGAATAAGTTCAAAGGTATAAATAAAATTTGTTTCAAAAATAACATAATTACAATTAAAATCAGATACTTTAAAAATAATAAAAAGAGAAATTAGTTAAAAACTTATTGTGAACGAATAAACATTTTTACATTGCAGTGTCGTTTTAAATTAATTTTAATAATGCTTACCTCATTCTGTTAATCAAAAGAAGTACATAATTATAGTAAAAAGTATGTTTTTTATTGGGAAAATGGTTATTTTAAATTTTTGGATTTTTAAAAATTATTAATCCAACGCACATAAAGGCCAACCTAAAAATTTAAAGCACCAAAAAATGAATTTATCTTTTTATATCTAATAATATTTAAGCTATTTCAAATTAAAAATGATATTTAAAAATACAGGTCGTAGGTGCAAATCTTACTTGAGGTAAACTTTTCATTTATGTATTTCATAAAATTAATAATAATTTTTAATTACGTATTCACCTTTGAACTTATTCGTTCATAACACTACATATATGTGTGAATCCTTGCGATATTTCAGGCTCAAATTCCATTAATATAAGTAATTTGATTGTCATATCATTATATTTAGAATTTACATCAGTTCTACATACATAAAGACAAAATTTACATCGATTGGGTCTTGAATCTCGATAGCGCCGTTGGTTAGCGCGGTACTCTAGCAAAGTACAGGTCGTAGGTTCAAATCCTACTCGAGGTAAACTTTTTATTTATGTATTTAATAAAATTAATATTAATTTTAATTTTAACTGTTTATATAATGAAAAATCATCTTGCTAAATTATAGTAGATTATAATAAAAAGAATGTAAATTACAAAAACATAAATTAATAAATAATCAACTAATGTCGTGGGCAAACCCTTTTATATCCAATTTAAAAAGTATATTTTGATCACACGAATTTCTACGAAATTTGATCGAAAACAACTATGGGCATATATATATATATATATATATATATATATATATATATATATATATATATATATATATATATATATATATATATCACATTGTAGGGAAGGGGTTGAGGTTAGATGGGTCAAATTTGGTTAAAACCCAAAATGTGTGTAAAAGTTCTAAAAATGATTTTAAGAGTAGTTTGGATCGATTTGGGGTGATCGCGTTTTTTAATTTAGGATCAGTTTTAAAGTTGTATTGTGTTTCAAGCTCATAGTAGAATACGTTTAACCTGAGTTTGAACATTAGCTCTATTCCAATTTCGAGTTTTGGACCAAAAAAGTTGTCTTGCGTTTTTTGACGGATTCTCCATCTGAGTGTTCCAGAGAACTTATATTTCAAATTTCAAAGCTCTGATGTGCGAGGTAAGGAAGATGGCTCTATATATCTAAAAGTATAGGGGATACAAAAAAGTTGAAAATCTTATTTTAGCATTAGATGTCGATCTAGATTGATGCAAAGTTTCGAAACAATCGGTCGGTAAATAACGAAGTTATTAAGAGATGCGCGAAGTCGATTTTCCTCAGAATCGATGCGCGTGGACTAAAAACAAAATCCCTCCACCCCGTATGTGTATGTTCCATACCCTCGAGGTGGCGCGACGGTAGTTTCGACTATACGTCACGACGCCCTAATCCCTCCCCATTCCTTCCCCATCGGTCGTGAAGTCTCGACCCTCACGTCCGGTCGGCGGCGAATTTTTATATTGATCTCTTGCAAACGCGACCGAGACAATCTCAAAAGGGAGGGGCGCGTGGCAGCCGAATGCGAGTGTTCCCGTCGAAACGGTACCTGGGACGTTTCTTATCTCGTCGAACTCGGGCCGTGTGAAAAATTTGATAAAAATCGGGTCACGTTCCGAATTTGAGAGTTTATTTTACAGGTTCTATTTAATCAAAATGAAATTGAAGATTTTCAAATTTGTATTTGGATATTTCAAATTGAAGTTTTTTTTTTCTTCAATGCTTAAATATTTATTACAGAAACTTTTTATTATTCTATTAAACTCCTTCGTGTTTTGGGTGGATTGTTTATTTGACCTTAGTAACTGCTCTGTTAGAACAGACAGGGGTTTTGTTTTAGGAGCAGAAACTCTATTTCTTGATTTTAAATTTGTACTTTCATCTTGTTGTGCAGTAGGTAATATCACATTTTCAGTCCCTTTCGTTACTTCATTATTATTTTGTATATCCATCACAGCATTGAAATCAGTATTTTTATCACTAAATGTTAAATGAAATCCACTGATGCCTCATTAGGTATTTCTATATTATCTTCGGTTATTACATGTAGCTGCTGTACCGGCAAACCTTCATATGAACATACTTGCGACGATGCAGTAACAACAACTTTTTCCCAAGCGGAGGGCGCTCTGTCTCTAAATGGTTTAATTTATATAACCTGTTTTTTTTTTCTTTCTTCAACAATTTTCCTATATTTCTGCCTCACCGCGTACTTCCAATCAACGAACCTCTCAAAATAAATTAAAAGAAAATAAATAAAGTATATATCGGCCAAGAATAGGACAATGTGAAAACAAATAAAAACTAAAGTTTTTAAAAATAATTATTTTTATACACTTTCTTCCATTCCTCAGTGGATATATCTGGCCCAACGTCGCAAGAATTTAATTTATTTGTTAATTCTTTCCATTTATCCATATAGTGAACTCCAAGGATTACATGTATTACTTCTGAAATAATAATCGCTTTCTATTAATGTTATATAAGTATTATATTATAAGTATGATGATTGTTTGTAAGGATTTTACAGGCCCCTTGTGTATAATGTATAATACTTTTACTTGTTACTCGATTGTAAAATGTCATTTTACCAAAGCTGTATAAGTTTTGAAAATAACTGTTTACAAGTAAGTAGCATATACATTCGAAATTCATTTTATTTTTTATTTATTGCTTTCGTAGATATTAAGATAAAACATACAATAGTTAGAGTTGTTGTTGATATTTAATGTTTCTTTTAAAAACCATTTAGGAAACTTGTAATAACTTTTTTGAAGTTTTAAAATTTTGCGCGAGAATGTTCCACTTATCTGTAACTTATCTGTTCTGTGTCTATGGTCTATCTATGGTATGAACTGTTTTGGTACAACGTGTTTTCAAAATAGAACCGACACTGTTCACCAGAACCAAACGTGTTTGCGCTTTGATTACGTTTCAGAACGTAAACTGTTGACATTTTAGTGAACGGTTAAGTTCCCGCTAATTTTTGCTGTACTTTGTTAATCTAACCTTACATTTGAAAATTGCGAAGATTACATACTTTTGTTACAAGGTACGTATTTACTATATAATTGTCATAATTCACATTGAATAAACGTTTTTAGATGGATCCCTTTTTATTATTTTTTGACTTAAATGAGTTAATCCCTGTAGTGGTTGAAAATGGTGCCCCCTTAAATTATGAATTCCTGGGACAGAATAGACAAAATAATGTTGTTAGGAATGCAAACTACTATGAAGAAACTATAATGCACTACACAGACGAGCAATTTAAGGAACACTTCCGTATGACAAGGGACACATTTAATGTAGGTTTATTTCTTTTGTAAAATGAGTGAGGAAAATGAGCTGTATTGTCAACATTTTATCTATTGCAGCAAAACAAATGAATTCAATAAACAGACAATATTTACAACTTAATGAATATTTTTAATTAAATATAAGGATGCAGTTTTAGAAAAAAATTTGTGTAAAACACAAAAAGAAAATGTTTTTTCAATTCCAGCTCAAAATTGAGGAAGGTGAGCATAACTTTCCTCTGTAGTTGTACAATTACTATTGTCTGGTTTGCTGAATGATAATGTAATTCTTTTTATAGAACTTACTCCATGCTGTTGAAAGGCACAGTCATGCCTCCCATCGAACAATTCCGTTGGAAAAGAAATTGTTATATATCATATGGGTTTTGAGTAAACCAGAGAGCTTTTTAGCATCAGGTGACCGTTTTGGGCTTGCTAAAAGTTCTGCCCATATGGTGTTTAACGATATTATTGATGTTTTGGTGACAATGCTGCCTGTATACGTCAAGTGGCCTGATAATCATCAGGAAAGCATTAATGCAAGTGTTAATGAAATTGGTAATTATTTATTAATGTTATAGTTGTAGATTTTTGAAAACAAATCTGGTGGAATCCCAGGTGTAGTGGGGGCAATAGATGGTTGTCACATACCAATCAAACAACCTGAGGGTAACAGCCACGATTATTACAACAGAAATGGATATCATTCCATAGTGTTGCAAGGTATGCATTATGAAGTTGCTGATACACTTTCTTTATTTTATACAACATGTGTAGGGGTGTGTGATGCAAGAGCAAGATTCATCCACATAGATGTAGGCCGACCTGGAAGAATGCACGATGCTTGTGTGTTTTGGTTGAGTTCATTGTATGAAGAACTTACTGAAAATCTGCTGCCTCCTCATCAACATATAATTGGGGATTCAGCATATCCATTATTAATCAACATTATGAAGCCGTACACAGACAATGGACATTTGACTGCTACACAATCTAATTTTAATATAAAATTGTTCGGTCCGTGATTGAAAGAGCATTCGGTTTTTTGAAACAAAGATTTCGAAGATTAAAATATTTAGATGTTGCTGGACCTGAAATGTCAAAAAAAATTGTGACGGCTGCTTGTGTTTTACACAATCTCATTATGTTGGAAGAAAATCCGCTGTGTCTTAATTTAGAACTGCAAATGGAAGACGAAATTGTGGAAAATTATGAAGATGAAGGACAGGGAGCTGCAGAAAATAAGCGCCGAAATATTGCCACATTAGTAAACTAAATGTGTAGTACCTAAAAATGTAATATAATGTATATATAAAATGTCAATATATATTATCCTAATCTTAATATAATAATAGTTAAGTATGAAAATAATATTTGTACATTAATCACTACAAACTATTTTTTGTCCATATTAATGTACTTGTCCAATAGGAGGTTTCTTTGCTGTTGAATTTCATTGTTGGCTTCCAACTGCTTTGCAATTTTAGCCAAAATTGCAATTAGCTCCTTTTCTATTTCTATAATGCTCTTTCGTTGTAAATATAAGGCCTTTGCGCCTTTCCCTTTACCAAAAATATCACGCCTTCTTGGTGTTGGCATTGCTGTTGAAGAAGTTTCTTCTTCAACTTTTTCCACAGCTTCTGGAATTGGATTTGCATCGTTGGACAATTCAATATGTTTAGCTCTGGTAGTTATAATTGATGATGTAATTGTCGGGGGTGCATTAACAGTTTCATCGCCAACAAATATTTCTTGCATTGAATTAAAGTGGTCCCAATGCATCCTTCCACGCCCGGTTTTTTTTGTATTGTCTATAATATTTTTGTAATGGTGTTTCATGTTCCTGAATTTTCTATCTAAATCGTCAAGCAATACATTGTATCCTTTTCCTTCAAAAACTTCTTGAATTTCACACCAAATATTCTTTTTTTTTTTTTTTGGATCACAAAAATCAAATTTTCTTTTAGAATACTCAGCAAGCAACAACTTGGTAGTCGAATCGTTCCACATTAGACTCCTCTTTGAATCTAAAAAGCAAATTATGGATACACATTAACACATATGTCCATACAACCTTTCACAGTTCCATCTACAGCCGTGCTCCTGCTGTCGTCAATACCACTTCTTGTACTGGGACCTGCATTTGAAATGGCATCATCATCAGGGATCTGCTGGTTAAGTAGGTTGTTCTCAATCAAATCGTTCCTTGCGACATTAACTAGTTGTTCTTCACCTACAAGAATGAAATGTTTCCTTTATAATTATTATCCTTAGGTGTTAAAACATCTAAAATCGTTTTGTTTTTTTTTCTTTTTATAATTATAAGTAAGTATAATTTATATTTAACAAATATTTACCCAATGATCCAATAAATATGCATTGTATACTCCCATCTTCATTCTCAATTAGATTATTTGACTGATCTCTCATGAAATCTTTGAAATGTAGAAAATTAGACATTTTGTTGACCTCAATGAACTGCTCTAAGTAAAAACACACCCTAAATACAACACAGAATAATCGTAAAAACTAGAAAAGTATAAACTCGCTATGCCTTCACTACAGTTCAATGACTTGTATCGGATTTGTAAGCCAATTTCGCGCGCTTAAGACAAATGCGCATGCCCGGTAAACATGTTTGTGATTTTCAGCGAGTTTAAATTACGATTAAAAAAATGGCGACCGCTTGCAAACAGTTTGACAATTAGCAAACCGTTCAGTAAACGTGTTGACGTAAAAAGCGCAAACGGTTTGCAAATAGTTAGTTCTGGTGAACGCACCCAATCACCTTCATCCTTCTGTGGACATTATTGTAGCAACCAGACTATAACACGTACTTTGAAATGTCTTATGAGCTTGATATGAACCTTATTAAAGTCGAACCTAAAGAGGAAGAAGGAATAGATTTACTTCTAACCCAACATTTTACGGTAAATAGTGATGTAATAAAAGGTGAAATTAATTACGTTTAAGAAGTACAAAGTTTAACACAATTTTTTACAGATGATGTAAATATCAAGAAAGAAGTCACCTCTTCCCTAATAAAAGATGTGAACTCAAGGGAATCAGATCATATAAAGAAAAACAGTGTCACGCACATCACAAACATACAGTATGAACATAATCAATTTAATTATTCAACAACAGTGCATGAAAATTTAAAACAGGATGTTTTAAAATACAGTTCAAATTTTAAACATAAATGTGACCAATGCAATTATTTAGCAAAAACGAAATCTGGTTTGAAAAGTCATCTTTTAAAACACACTTCCAGTTATGAATACAAATGCAGCCAATGTGATTATGCTACACATCACAAAGGAAATTTAAGAACTCATCTCAAAAAACACTGTTCACGTTATGAATTCAAATGCTACCAGTGTGATTATGAGACATATCGCAAAGATACTTTTAATATTCATCTTAAAACACACTCTTCAAGTTCTGAATTCAAATGTGACCAGTGTGATTTTGCAACACACCGCAAAAATTATTTTAATATTCATCTAAAAAAACACTCTTCAAATTACCATTTGAAATGCGACCAGTGTGATTATATGACTCATCGCAAAGATGCTTTAAAAAGTCATCTTAAAAAACACTCTTCAAGTTATGAATTGAAATGTGACCAGTGTAATTATGTGACTCATCGCAAAGATGCTTTAAAAAGTCATCTTAAAAAACACTCTTCAAGTTATGAATTCAAATGTGACCAGTGTAATTATGTGACTCATCGCAAACATGCTTTAAAAAGTCATCTTAAAAAACACTCTTCAAGTTATGAATTCACATGTGACCAGTGTAATTATATGACTCATTGCAAAGATACTTTAAAAAGTCATCTTAAAAAACACTCTTCAAGTTATGAATTCAAATGTGACCAGTGTGATTATGCAACAAATTACAATGGTAGTTTAAGAATTCATCTTAAAAAACACTTTTCAAGTTATGAATTCAAATGCGGCAAATGTGATTTTGGAACAAATTGGAAAGGTAATTTCAAAATTCATCTTAAAAAACACTCTTCACATTATGAATTCAAATGCTACCAGTGTGATTATGCAACATATTGCAAAGGTAGTTTTAATGTCCATCTTAAAAAACACTCTTCATGTTATGAATTCAAATGTGACAAGTGTGATTATACAACATATCTCAAAAGTACTTTTAATATTCATCTAAAAAAACACTCTTCAAGTTACCATTTCAAATGCGACCAGTGTAATTATGCAACTCATCACAAATATAACTTAAAAAGTCATCTTAAAAAACACTCTTCAAGTTATGAATTCAAATGTGACCAGTGTGATTATGCATCAAATCGCGCAAGTAATTTAACAGTTCATCTTAAAAAACACTTTACATAATGAATACAAATGTGACCAGTGTGATTATACAACACATCACAAAAATAGTTTTATAAGTCATCTTAAAAAACACACTTCAAGTTACAACTGCTGCCAATGTGATTATGCAACAAATCAAAAACATAATTTAACAATTCATCTTAAAACACATTTCAAGTAATGATTTCAAATGCAACCAGTGTGCTTATACAACACATGGCAAAGATTATTATTTTTTCATAAACTATTTGTGAACATTTGATATCTTATTGTTTGTAAACTTATTTGTACCTTAATATTTAATTTATAAATGTAACTTGGTTGGTATATTTTTTAAGTTTAATTTATGATAATATTGTTCATAATTCTTAAGTATACAGGTTAGTGTTTAATGTATAGGTGTAACTTCGTTATTATAGTTAAAAATACTTAATGTTCAGGTTATTAAATGGTGTATTTTTGTTTATATTTATAGAAATCTATATGTTTCGATAACAATTACAGTTATCGTCCTCAGTAAATGGTAATATCTTAAAAATTGCTTAAGATGTTAGAACAAATTTATGAAATATGAAAAAGATGAAAATGTTAATATTAACCTGCTACTAATATAACATTTTGATAAACGTATTAAGCCAACTATTAGATTTCAAATTTCTAATAATCACAACAACGTTCCTCTTAAAAACTACATTATGATTAAACGCCATACCTTTTTTTTTAAGAGCACATTCTTACAATCGTGTGAGCAAACTCTGTAACCGATTTCTGAAATACTAGACTTATTGTTACAGAATTACAAAAAAAATTGTGGGAAGATATTTAATTTTTCCTTATTTGTGTATGTATTTGTGGTCAATTTATAAAGACACATTTATGGAAATGTTGCATAATCATTTGTCGAAAAATCCTCTAAAATAAAATAAATGTAAACAAATTACAATAGTTTTTTAAATATAGAGGAAATGCATACCAACCTACCTTACACATTTACATGTGTTGCTTTCTCAGAAACTGTTTTAACTACAGTCCTGGTTAAATTAGGAAGGTTTTAGAAAACTTTTACAATTTTAAGCCCGCCTTAAGATTTGATTAGTCGCTTGTGATTTGTAGTATTTGAGATTATGGGGGAAAAACCAAAGTGGTGCATTTTTAAGTTTTGCCGGCAGCTCATAGATGAGTAATATGGAACTTTTCATTGATATATCACAAGTCTAGGTTAAGAATTTCTTTAAGCTTCAAAATTATTGTTTTTTTTCTTAGTAGGCTTTAATTGTACGTTGCCACCATTATGAAACAAAAGAATGCCTTATTGAGTCATTATTCCATATTGTTGAGTTGTCATTAAATTGCGCAATTTATTTGTTCGTAGAGGATTTTTCAAATATAGCTGTTAAGTATTCTAATCAAGAAAATTATATTTGGTTGAACTCTATTTGAAACCTAACAGAAATACAGAAGCATATGGATCTTTTTTGAAACCACAGCATACCAAAAACAATTAAGCAAGAAATGCGAGCATAGTGGAACACGTCAGGGACGACCCAATTACTTCGGTAAGAAAAATTTAAGAAAGTACTGCAATTCACAAATCAACTGCATCGAGTTCCAAAACAACATCGTTTTCATCCTTACAAACCTCGTATTTACAGGATCTCCACGGAGTTGATTTTAATAAAATTAGTTTTTGTGAATGGTTTATAAGGAAATACCAATAAATACCGAACTTTCATTTAAAACTCTTTTTGACAGACAAAACACGATTTATCAATTGTGAAGTATTTAATAAGCACAATCATCATTGCTGGGAAATAGAAAATCCAAATAATTTACGAAAGGCGTCTACAAACAAGGTTTGGGTTTAAGTAGTTTTAAAATATTACGTCTTACAAATAAAACCTCTACTTTTGTATTTTAAACAACAAATTAATCGAGCCGTTTAGTTTCGTTGAACAGGAACAAATTATTCCTATTAGGAACTGTCTCCAATAAGAACCCCATTGTTTGGCCGGTGTGGTCACCTAACCTTACACCTCTCAACTTTTATTTATGGGAATACACCTAAAATGAGGTGTGTCGTGTTTAGATATTCTCCGCCGGAAAATCGCCACGTATTGGAAGACAGCGCACAACATGTTTTAACAGAAATACGTTAGGGGAGAACGGGGGAATGACGGTCAGTTAAGGGAAAAGAACTGTGAAAGATGTGTATTTTATTCAGTTTTCCAGTGAAATGTGTTCGTTTGTTATTTAGCTTACACAAATGATTTGTTTTTTTTTTCATAACACACACTGTTTGGTAAGTCGTCTCAATACATATGTCGATCCTTTAGTTTTTAGTAAGTTGTGTAATCTTATAGCGACGTAATGCTAATAAAAGTTAGTAATAATTAAAATGTGTATCTTCAGCAACCCAGTGATAAAGAATTAAACAAAAACAAAATCAATACAGTTGATTGAGTGGTATTACCCTAAGAGGTCAGGCAATGACAATCATGATGTAGGGCAGTCTTAGGTCAGAATAGCTCAGTAAAAATAATGATACGCCAAATTTAATTTATTATTACATATAAATACATCAAAAGAATGTATAAACATATCAAGTCATTTGAACTTTATTTCATCATATCTAAACAAGAATATAGGAACATCGCTCATCATAATTACATTAATTTAATTAATTAAACATTATTTATTATCATGTCATCCATTTCTGGGAAAACAAATATATGCTGATGACCTCTATATGCACGCATAACGTTAATTTGTTCTTGTAGTTCTTCTAGAGTAAACCCTTTGGGTGATCTTCAGGTTCGCTGTCATCAAAGGGATTCAGTCGCTATCTCCGTATTCCTGACATAAGTCGCTCTCATTTGTATAGTCCTCATCGGAATCAGACGAATCAAATATTTTTCTTTTGGCCGATTTCTGAACTTTACGAGCACATTTTTAATGTGTTGTTTATGCTCTTTCATTTTTAAACGCCCTTCACGTTGCTTTTTTATTTTCTAGTTCATCTTTTAATGACGTTGATGTTAAAATTTGGGAGTGCATATTGCTGGAATTACTCGGACCTGCATCAGAACAATCAGGCATCCGAAAAGGTCACCGCTTACGGTGGTAATGCAACCACCTCTGATTCCATGAGGAAGTCCACTTCTGAGAAAATGACGAAGACGCTCATTTTCAGAGGGGTTGGAGTATTTTTTAAAACGTTGCAGCCACTTAATAAATGTTCCCTCTTTAGTTCAGCCGTTTTTGGAATATGTTTATAGAGATAGATCCAAGTGGTTCCCTTTCAGAAGGTGACATTAACTGTCTGGCATAAATGAAGACAGGGGGAACAGCAGCATTAAATGAACACATAACTCTAGTAATTTGCCCTCTTTCAATTTTCGTTTGCCCTTTTGCTCCAGAAATTTTGTTTGTGTCGTGAACGATTGTAATACCCGTTTCGTCTACGTTATAAATATTGTTAGGTTTAACACGTTCGCGCCGACATGTACCATTTGTGGTACAAGTGCAGTTTTCCCCAGGGCCGTGCTTGGTCATAAATGGTACATGTGCATATTGTATTTCTATACGTTCTAAATTTACTACACTTATTACCAGGATTCTGTTATTTGGTGTACGGTTGCTATAAAGGTATATATAAACCCAGGTAGAATCGTTTCGTTATCGCGCTGTAATAATGGCGGTTAAGATGTAATAAACGTAATGGTACAAAAAGTGAAAAACAATTTTATTTTCATAAGAAAACGTCAATGTAACTGAAAAAAACTGTAAAAAAAAAACAACAAATAACTAAATAAAACTAGGAATGTTTTGCATTAAAACAAGGTAGACACAATGGGGGGTGGTCAGGACAGTCCTTACAGTATGTGGAAACCCATTTGGCTTTTTTTGCAGCTTCTTTATATCCTTCTTGGTCTTTAATTTTTTGGTAACATAACAAACATCGTTTCCTGCACTTGCTAGCTTTCCCATCGTATTTTTCCATCTTATGATTGGTTATAACATTAGAGGTATTTGGGCGTTTCCTGGAGGGTGGCGGAGTACGAGGTCTATCTTCTGTGTCGGTTTCTGCTTCTATATTTTCTACGTTCTCTGTGTTTTGAATTTGTACTTCAGAATTGAGCAATCCTGTAATAATTTGCTGTCGTAAATTAAGCATATCAATAGTTTTATTTGTGGTATATTTATTGTAGACAACCCACGTATTGACGGCAGTAGTTCCAAGGATTACTTCCAGTGCAACCTTTTTGTACCATTTAATACTTTTTCTAAGTACCGTGTAATAACCAGACATCTGGTCTGATACATCAACCCCTTTTTTGGCGTTATATGCATTAACAGCCAAAGGTCTTCGTACTTCTTTGCCACGCTTTGTTCTTACCGTTTCCAGTTCTACTTTGTGACAGGGTACAGAAGAAATCATATACACTGGTCTTTTATCTACCCATTTGAGCACTCGAATTCCACTTTCGCTTTGTTCCCCATATATTTCCCCTTTCCGTAATTTTTTATTCATTACATTGGGAGGATTGCCTTGCCGTTTAAGTTTAAGGGTAGGGGAAGGTGGGGTAATGGCGCGCACATAACTTTGAGTTGAGTTTACGGGGACATCTTAGGGTCATTAACTTTGGTTTTTTAATATGTTGTAGTATACACAGTAGGGAAACTAACTGTCGAAAAAGTGCAGTCCTATTAACAAGCCGTTTTGAAAAAAAAATTTTTTTTTGAGATGATGATGGGCGGGATTACCCACCACCTTGGGGTAATGACGCGCATGTGAGAAAAATCGCAGAATTCCTATTTTAAATAATAAAATGTTGTTTTACTAAGTAATTATGTTATATTAAGGCACTTTGCAGTAAAAAAACATACATGGAGAGCTAGAATTACATATAATGATATAAAAAATATCTCTGGGTTAAGGTTCAAAAATTAATTTCAAAGTAGGTTAAACGCAAATGACACTGATTTTAAAGTGATAACTGTTTTTTAGAGATTTTCACTCGTTCAGGAACACAATTGTCACATGTGTAATTTTTGGCCGATGACCATCCACTACACTCTGCGTGGCATTCAAAATAGGTTTATTTCATTTCGGAATTAATATTTCAACAAAACAGGGTGCGCGGTTTTACCCCACGGCTAATGCGCGGTATTCCCCCATACGTGTGACGTAAACATAATCTAATATTTTACGGAGACGAAAACATTTTAAGTTATAAAACCATAAACAAAGTATACCCTATTAAACAATAATTAAAAATATACCTAGTTGATTTAATTATAATAACAGAAACTTTACTTACCGCTTTGTATTATACAACAAATTTTAACATCAATATAACAAAAAAATCTTTTAACTTAATAAACATATGATGCAGCGGTAATATGTCGACTAAACTTTTAGCACTACTTCACACGTTGTCGTAGAGACGGATAATTATGGTTACACTGCGCGGTATTCCCCCACCTTCCCCTACCACACAGATAAGTTTTTAGATTCAAGAGATCTTTAGACAATTGGATGCTTGAATAATAGTTATCTACATACAATATTCTGCCTTCATTTATAAGTCCATTTAATAAGGTCATACAAACATCATACGTGTGGCCATGAAAAGATGGAGGAGGGCCATTTTTTCCGGCATATATCTGAAGGTTATAGGTATAGCCATCTGGGGTACAAATTTTATACATCTTAACACCATATTTGTGCGTTTTCTTGGGAAGGTATTGACGAAAAACTAATCTTCCCCTCCAAGGCACCACAGTTTCGTCAATTACTATATTTTCACCAGGAACGAGGATTTTTTGATATTGGTGACAGATAAGTTCAGTAATCTGTTTAATTTTAAATAATCTATCAGTATGTGCTGTTGGATCTGCGTTATTTGAAAAATGTATACATTTCAGTAGGCAATCAAATCTATCTCGTTTAAATGTCTTCCGGATTAGACTGTTGTCAAACATATCACTCTTACTCCAATACAAACGAATTTTTGGTAAAGGACATATACCCATAATCATAAGAATGCCTAACAATTTTCTTATTTCGTTGCGACTAGTTTCCTTCCACTTACGAACGAATGATCGTGGTCGAAGTTGGTGTGTTCGGATGTATTCAGTAGCATATCTATTAGTTTCTTCGACAATCACGTCAAGAATATCATCACTAATAAACTGTCGGTATATTTTGTACGGATCAGATAATACTAAATTGTCCAAGTTGACTTTCTCTTGGCCAGAGAATGTAAAATTATCTTGTGTATCATGGCATTGTCCCCACGTTTCTAGTATCGGTTTGTTGCGACGACGAGCAGGAGTTGTGATAATATTCTCATTATCACTGCTAAGTTCTTCGGATACAAGTTGTCTCTGAATGGCAGAATCTACTTCTTCAGAATCTGACGCATTAGAAGGAATGTATTCGTCCTCAAAGTCTAAATACGGTTCAGGGTCAGAATCTTCCTCTTCGGAAGATGAAAAATAATTTATTGTGGAT
Organism: Vesta saturnalis; assembly: GCA_036346205.1. Lineage (NCBI taxonomy): Eukaryota > Metazoa > Arthropoda > Insecta > Coleoptera > Lampyridae > Vesta > Vesta saturnalis. The sequence goes on along the minus strand of JARFJB010002108.1, from coordinate 1,828,893 downwards.
GAAGGAGCGGCCACATCAGTTATGGTCGATGAAGGACCTGCCACATCTATTACGGTCGATGGAGGATCGACAACATCAATACACTCCAAGTCACTTTGTCTGTTCACTGCCACTGAAAAGTCACTAGCAGATTGGGACTGCACCAAAGACAAGATTTTTTACTTCTCGACGTCATTATGTATGGTTATTGCGTATAAAAATCTGAAACAAAGTATACATTGTAAATTTGTCATTATTACCACTTGTACCATAAGTGGTACATAACGGCTATTTAAAGGAAATTACTCCCGTAGCCGTCATGTACCACGAATGGTACAAGAAAAAAATTACCAAAAACAGGCTAAAACTATTTTAAATATCCAATATTACCACAAATAACTTTTAAAAATATTTAGATTGGTGCATCACGAATTTTACGCCCTGACGGCTCTGGGTTGGGGCTGTCATTATCAACGTCGGCGCGAACGTGTTAAGCTTAAATTTCTTTATTACGTTTTTATGGTTTTCCCGTGCCTTGTTGAAGACTTACTCGGTTCATACTAGTTGTTTAGAAGTGAAGACAGCTTTTCTTCCTAGATGCGGAAAAATACGCCATAGATTTTATCTCAGTCTCTCTTGAACACTGAAAGAAGTATCATTATCCTTAGCAGTACTTCTAACGGACTTGTTTCTATGAGAGCTATTGAGAAGTGATCTGGTGTCCATTGTGCGTTACTAGTTGAATGAATGTGATGTCTTGGCATCTAAAATACAAAAAAATAGGTCATAATGACCATATAAAACTTATAAAAAATGTAACAAAGATTATTTCAAAATCGTGGGGTCACTCGTAGAATTGTGCCAATCAATAATTACCGTTCCAGGTCGGACATTTTTATATTACATTATTTTACAAAGATGTAGTTCTTGTCAACTTTAAATGTGAATTTACATAAGTTATGAAACCCTACCTTCAATGTGACGAAAGCCGCAATTAAAAATCAATATGCACGCTTATGATTGCTCGTTTACGTTCCAGTAAGAATTACAACAGACAACAAACATAGACTCGTCTGCTGCAAAGTCAGAAACCAGCTGACATGTGCTGAGTTGCATGTAAGGTATATGGCCAACCTACCAACAGGTGGTAGAAGATCCCTAGTAATGAAAGTCAAATAAATAAAGTAGTTCAGGTGACCGGGATTACACCATTGAGGTAGGAAGGGAGGGGAGACGACATGCGATCTCGAAAAACGTCCAAGGGTCGGCCATATTTTCAGCAGATTTACGTCATTTGTGTTGTGTAGTGTATAAGTGACATTATTTGAATTTTATTAATTATTGTGATGGCTTGTTGTACTCTGCGTAGGATGTTACAGGGCCGTGCGCCATGATTTAAAAAAACACTTTGTTTTCATTTATCACTGTTACTTTATTAATTTTAATTTGACCTGACCCTGGTACCCGCCATGTTGATAGCAGATTTAGTCCCACCTACCACGGACGTTTTTGTATCGGATGAAGTGGTATTATGTCGTCGCCCCTCCCTTCCTACATCAATGGATTACACACTAACCGGCATTCCCCCGTTCTTCCCAAATAAGAGAAATGTAAAAAATGTGTTAAAAATGAAGAGAGGCATGTGTTGCAAATTTGTTTATTAGCTTTTTTGTATTAAGTTGTTAATCAGATACTTGTTCCATAGTTATATTAATTCTATTAAAGTTCTATTTAATTAATAAGTGATTAGATAGTTAATATTGTCATGTGGGTTTGAACGACCTATATATATATATATATATATATATATATATATATATATATATATATATATATATATATATATATATATATATATTTGTTGTTCTTATATGGCCATAAAGTCAAAATTAAAATTGATGTATTGTATCGATTGATTTATAGTGGATTTCGAATTAAAATTTTCGTATTGAAATTTAGAATAGATTTCTGAAATTGGCATTTAAATTTTGCAGGGATTAATTAATTGGAAATAGAAATTTCAAAGTTGAGTATAAACCATTTTCCTGTAAATTATTATAAAAAAGTTTTAAAAATAAGACGTAATTGTTGGTAAGAAAAGTTCGAACCCAAATTGAAGGATACAATCACCCTTTGAGTTGTTTGGTTGAATCATGTGCCGCTGATGTCATTTTAATTAATGCGTTTTTAGAGATTGACTCCGTATTTCTTTTAAGATGCAATAATTCTGTCCGTTGGTCTTAATTAATCATCGTTAGCATTAATGTAATATTTATTTGGACTACAACTTGTACTCAAGTAAACGCTCGTCTACAGATGTAGCCTGGGAAGAAAGTTAAAGAATACTTCTAGAAGGTAATATAGTATTGCACCCTTATGTTGACGGTGTGTTTGCCTTTGTTGAAATTATCCGACGATAAAGCAGATAAATGTAGTCGTTTTTTACCTTCCAACCTACATATACATATGTACCTAGGTATAGAAGTTTATGCAATCGACTTTTTTTCTCTATCGATTTATGAGCTCATTTCACAATTTTTTTCCCAGTTTTGCCAAGATCGCACATCATGTCTGTGTATGTATGTGTGTGTGTGTGTGTGTGTGTGTGTGTGTGTGTGTGTGTGTGTGTGTGTGTGTGTGTGTGTGTGTGTGTGTGTGTGTGTGTGTGTGTCTACGTGTCTGTGAGTCCGTGTGCGTGTGTCCGTGTATCCCTGTGCGCGTGTGTCCGTGTCTGCCCGTGTGTCCATGTGTGCGTGGGTGCCTGTGTGCATGTGTGCCCGTATGTTCGTGTGCCCGTGTGTGCGTGTATGAGTGAGTGTCCGTGTGACCGTGTGTGCCTGTGTGCGTGTGTGCCTGTGTGTCTGTGTGCCTGTGTGTTTGTGTGTGCGCGTGTGTGTGTGTGTGTGTGTGTGTGTGTGTGTGTGTGGGTGCGTGCGCGTGTTGTGCGGTGGGCGGTGTGATGTGTGGTGTGCGTGTGTGTGTGGGTGTGAGGGTGCGTGCGTGCGTGAGCATGTGTGTGTGTGTGCGTGTTCGTGTCCGAATCCGTGCCCGTGTCCGCGTCAGGCTGTTTCTGTGTCTGTGTCTGTGCTTGTACGTGTGCGAGTGCGTGTGTCTATGTCTGTGTGTGTGTGCTTGTGCGTGCCCGAGTCCGTGCCCGTGTCTTCGTCCGTGTCTGTCTGTGCGAGTGAGTGTGTGCGCGCGTGTGTGTGTCATCCAGACATGATAGCAGATCTTGGCGAAACTTGGCGACAAGTTGTAAAATAAGCTAATAAGTCGATTTAGCGGTAGTGAAAAAAAATCGATTGCATAACCTTCTATACTTACATATGTTTATGTAGGCTGGAAGGTAAAATATCTGGTGTGTAACACTACACGACCTTCCCATCTACAAAATGGACATTAAAAGAAATGAAATACTTCTAATTACATTTTAACAGACACTGACACAGACATAGACACAGACACACAAAAACACAGACATACAGACTCATAGAGATACAGAGACACAAAGACACAGACACACAGACTCACAGAGACACAGACAGACACACACGCACGCACGCACGGACGTACGCACGCACGCGCGCGCGCACGCACGCACGCACGCACACACACACACAGACATTCAGGTAAATATTGAATTTAAAATTATTTCATTCCTTTTAGTTTAAGGTAGCATCTAGAGGTCTATTAATCTCCGTTTGTCTTGAAGTTTTAAACGTCTGTTCGATATGGATTATTGTTTTTGCTTTTACAATGTTGCCTATGTTTGTAATGAGCTTCTTATAAAGGATGTTGCATAATTATTCTAAGAAAAAATGTTATTAAAATTATTTCATTTCTTTTCATTTCCATTTCGTAGGTTGGAAGGTCGTGTGGTGTTCCACACCAGTTATTTTAATATTTACATTATTATAAATTAAGGATGACGAATTACTTTCATTTGCGTTTTCGTTTGATATATTTTTCTAGAATGTTTAACTGAATGTACTACAGGTTTATGTATATAAAAATTTGGTACTGAAAAATTGATTTTCAGTGACTATTTATTTAAGTAAATGTTTTGAGTTTCACCCATATTTAGGTAACTTTAACTTCAAAATTTTATACTAAGGCATAGTGCGCACTTGCAAGTTGGACCAAATTTAGAACCATAAATGTATAAGATAATCGATCACAAATTAGTGTTAACATATGTATCGTTGCTGTGTTTTTTTACTTATGTTTGTACAATATATGAATGATTAATTGGATTTAATAGCTTTATTTGTAATCTCCCCAGCAGCGAAAGCAATAATTAACGGAAAGTGGTGATTTAAAACTAAACGATTTTAGTAGAAGCCAAGTTTATTGATTTAAAATTTTATTGATTTGTTTTGAAAGTGATCAGTGGCAATTTCCTAAAATTAACGCATTTAGTTCTATGTAGTTTTTTTATTAAATTGTTTTTGTTGAACGTAACAAATTAGAGAATTTTGAATGACGTTTGTGTAGTTTATGTCTCGATTATTTTATTTTGGGTTTAGATGATTAGTATTTGAATTTGACTTTGCAATAATTTTGTTTAATCATTTTGTTTACAAGCGCGGGGGGATAATGTAACCTAAGATTAGGTTAAAGAGAGACGTTGAACTCCAACAGTTGATTTGCGTGCACGCTTTCTTGGTATTTGAAGCGTGTGGTTGGTTTGGAGATTTATTCTATAGCTAAAGTTCTGAAACATCTCCTACGTGCACCTGGAGGAAGCCCCAAGTAAAGCTGAGTGAGACATTTTGACTGTTTAATGTTGATGTATCCAGGTGTGTTCTTCCCGATTTTGTTTTAATAACTGTCTGGCGCCCATTACGTGACTTTATTCCAATTGCGAGGTACCCTTATTTGCGACTTTCGATTAACCACCTTCAGTATTTTTAAACTCAAAAATATGCCCACGGTCCTCTGTCCAACCGAGCACTTTAATTATCTGTTACCTTCAACAAGAAATCTAATATGTCTCTTGTTGTCTTGATGTCAATGTTTAAATAAATAAGCCTGTTTAAACTAAGGGAAATGGAATAATAATACGAGACATCGCATAATCAAAGCCTATTATGAAAAAGAACTATACGAATTTTGATGCTTAAGGAATTTATTAACCTAGACCTGTCATTGAAAAACTCTTTTTTTCCAAAAATGCAAGAAGCCAATGTGGCGTCGATCAGAAAATAAAAAGTTCATCTAATTATCTCGAAAACCAATGAAGTTAGAAAATTATTTTTGTCTTTATTAAACTCATCCTATAAAAGTGCTCTATTAATCAAAAAACTATAATATCACTCATTTACGAGCTGCCGACAAAAGTAATAAATAAATCAAATCTTAAAGCAGATTTACTTGTAACTTGTAATAAAGTTTTCTGAAACGTTCCTAATTTAACCAACCCTGTAGCTAAAACAGTTTTTGAGATGGTAATATATGTAAGTCAAATTTGGGAGACACTGCAGGGGACACTGGGGACAGTAGATACACATATTTCATATTTCATTTTGGCTATTATAATCATATTGCCTCTGACGGCATTACCTGAGTAATCTTTAACCATCCCAACTTGTAATTTACTAAAACAAAAAGTTGTGCTGCAAGATGGCACACAACTTGGGGTATTACATAATATTAAAAAAAATGAGTGACTATATTAATTTCAACTATACATTGAAAATAACCAGTACAATAGGTTCATATTCTGAATAAAAAAACCTATTCATAGTCCTGTTGGATTTCCCCTCATTTTTGACTAATTTAACACTTTTGCTGCCGATCACGCGCTAACGCGATACAGTATTTTAGTCAGGGGCCGATCACGCTCTAGAGTCTTTAAAGTATTTCGTGCGTGTACATTTTCTTTTGAATTAGCCAACACTAATTTGTATTTTCTTTCGAGTGTTAGTTGTAATGTGTTTTTCAAACATTAATCTATAAATACCAGTTACCCTTTTTGAAGATAAACCGCGTAGGTTAACGATTTGTGTCTGTGATCAATTAAAGGAATAGATATTCAAGTGCAAGTAGGTATTTTTATATAAATGAAAGCTCGCAGTCAATCATTTACCAGCCTAGATAACATATTGAATACTAAACATTATCTGGCAAAGGTATCTTATTCGTATACGGCCTCATTAAGCAGAAATCTGATAAAATAAAAGACAGTACAAGGCCCTCTCACTCTGGTATTTGTGTGAATTAGCATTGTTTTTTATATTTATATTTGTGCAGAGGTGGGCTGGTGAACGGGTACAGGATACCGCTGGTTATTAATTGTGAAAGACAATTGCCAAGTACACTCCCGGGCCAGGCCTTTAAACACCTCGAATTTTATTTCTATTGTTGTATACATAAATGTGTAACCTGAGAAAGGAGCACTGTATTTTTCTAACGCTCTTGAATTTATATATCGGTCACGATGTTGTGATCTATTTATAACTTACGCTTGTAGGGCTTTGTTTTAATGAGTTTTTTTGTCAGTTTTTGGAAGTAGAATTATTTGCCTGTGAACTGATTTCTCTTTGTATGTGCTTTATTGCAATTTGACATATGTTTTCAGTGCTTTAGTGGTCACTAAACAGTTGGGTACGTGTAAATTCCTTGTCTATTTTCTTTTGTCCTTGCCTTTACCTTATTATCATGTGTGAAATTTTACTGTTGTTGTATTTTATGTGTACAATAATTTGCTTTATTGTTTTATGAGCATATTTACTTAAAAACTGACATTATTGGTCTTAAAGGGCCACATGTTTGGCATTACGATTTTTATTATGATCTTTATTTTGATTATTTATGACCCAATTGTGCGTGTGACTACATGTGTGTTTTTATTATTCGTTTCTGTGTCACTAAACTACCTTTTATTCATTTTCTCTTAATGTTATAATTTTGTACGCACTTTACCCTGATTGAATGGTGTTTTGTTATATATTTAACCCTTTCATTGTTTTGTTTGTGTGTTATTTGACTTAATAATGTACTTGTACAATTACTTATTTATGAAAAAGTGGGTTTTATTGGTGGTTCTTTCCCAAAATAGGATATTAACGGGCTGAACCACCGTTGCGTAAAGCTCGTTGATTTTAATTTGAGTAGTTTAATTTTTTTACCTGCCCCTCATGATGCAACACTTACCTCACCCAGCCAATCTAATTCAGATAGCACAACGTACCTACCGCTAGACGGCCACTTCGTTTGATCAGGATTGAGGTTTGCGAGTAATTAAATATCAGACTTGTAAATAAATTCTAATGTTTTAATTATTGCCAGGAAAGTCAAAGTAAGGCAGGCAATCAATTTGAATAATAGTAACATTATTGTCAGTCAAGTCAAGATAAGTTTGCATTATTGCAAATAAGTTCAAATTACGCTTTTCAAGATAGGGTACCTGGGGGACGCTACAGATGCCCTCTGTATAATACCTGTAGAAAATTTATTTGGTACCACAAATGTTGTTGGTATCGGAGTCATTCTTTCTGCAAATATAGATTCCATTAGTTGGATGATAGAAAGGCAAGTGGGAGAATATTATTACAAATATGTTTTTAATTCTTACCTATTCTAGATTTAAGGAAAGAAACTTGAAATGGCAAGAAAATCTGTAGTAATGATAGATAAATGCACAAGTGAAAGGTACATTATTTTAAAACAATTTCCAAATGTAACAAGGTTGGTTTGTGTTTTTCATGCAATGCAGAGTTTTCAGAGAGAAATAACAGCTGCTAAATAAAGAATTACATCTGCAGAATTTAAATTATCCTTGAAATACATTAATAGACTAATACATGCAAAATCTGAAGATGACTATGTTATATTACACGAATTTCAACACAATGTTCCCAAACCAGTTTATCAATACTATAAAAATTGCCATCATATAAGGAAGGAATGGCTTAAAGGTTTGATCTAGCTTACAGCTTGCCAAAACCAACCTATAAAAGACATTAACACAAATACATACACAAACACAAACAAACAGAAAGACAAACATAAACACAAACATAAAAACAAACACAAATACGCGAACGCGAACACCAACACGAACACGGACACGGTAACGAACTCGGACACGAACACGAACACGGACACAGCCACAGAAACAGACACAAACAGAGACACAGACACAAACACAGGTCCAAACACAGACATCGATACAGGAACATAAAACAGACACAGGCATAGACACAGACACACAGACACAGACACACAGACACAGACACAAACACAAACACAATCAGAAACACAAACACGAACACGAGCACAAACACAAACACAAACACACACACACACAAACACAAACACAGACACAGACACAAACAGACAAAAACCCAAAGACAAGCACAAGTACAAACACAAATACAAGAACAAACACAAACACAGACAGAAACACACACACACACACACACACACAAACAAACACCACAAACACAAAGACAAACACAAACACAGACCCAAACACAGACACATAAAACAGATGCAGACACAGACACAGACGCAGATACAGGCACAGACACAGACAAACACAGACCCAGGCACAGACACAAACACAGACAGACACAGATACAGACACAAACACTATCACAAGCACAAGCACAAGCACAATCACAAACACAAACACAAGTACAAACACAAGCACAAACACAAGCACAAACACAAACACAAACACAACCACAACCACAAACACAAACACAAGCACTCGCACAAGCACAAACAAACACAAACACAAACACAAATACACGTACAAACACAAACACAGACACAGATACAAACACACAGAAGAGACACAGAAACAGACAAAGACACAAACACAAACACAAGTACAAACACAAACACAAGCACAAACACAAACAAACACAAACACAAACACAAACACAAATACAAGTACAAACACAGA